>JANRMT010062807.1:47998368-48037216 GCA_026402145.1 Polypterus bichir lapradei
ATCTATCTATCTATCTATCTATCTATCTATCTATCTATCTATCTATCTATGTATGTATGTATGTATGTGTGTATGTATGTGTGTATGTATGTATGTGTGTATGTATGTGTGTATGTATGTGTGTATGTATGTATGTGTGTATGTATATATGTATGTATGTATGTGTGTATGTACTGGGATAGGTAAACACAAAATTGGATGGTTTGGATGAAGTTATTTTCATGGTTCCTTTTTATGTAAATACATTCAACATTCACATAATGTTTTAATTTGCTCCTCTAATGCTTTTTTCTCTTTATATTTTTATTTATGCATGTAATCTTATTGTGCATGTACCATTGAGGTATTCAGTATGAAATACATTGCAGAAATTTAGAAATTGCCAGTACTTCATTTGTCAAAAAAAATATGGCAAAAATAGTACTACACATTTTAGATTTCAAAATTTACTTTACTGCATTAAGGTGTGAGATACAGTGAATACATGATAACAAAAGTATATATGTATGATGGTTCTTTTGCCCCAGTGGGAAAGAGAAAAGCATAACTAGTTTGTGCTGGACAAAGGTTTTAGTCTCTGAATTCCACACACGGGCAGCATGATTTCTGAATTTCAAGAAGATCTGAGGTGAGGTAACTAACCCCAAAATCAAACACAAATCAAAAGTCACTTTTTTTTCCAGCATGGCAAATTAAAAAAAAAATCACCAGACTAAATAATCTGAAATGTAGAAGCCAGTATACCTGGGGATGCAAGCAGAAGCTAAAGTATTTGCTGTTACCAACTTAACAATTTACAACAACTAGAAGGTAATAGAAGGGATTGCGATGATCGAGCCACTGCTTCACGCTCCTCACTCTTCACGTTAATACGTCATTGTAATACATAGGATGCTAGTACTTAGGTACATTTATGTACACTTATCTCCTTCAGTATTGAAGCTGAAGGCGCATATGCATGACAAAAAATGTAAGAATAATTACTAAAACAACATAATTGTAAAGAGTAATAAGAAATAAAATAAGGGTGATGATACAGAAACAAAATATAAAAGGGTTATTGAAAAAGTATGGTAAGAGGGGTAATAAAACCTTGAATGAGGATGAGAACTTTTTATTCAGAACTAATAGAAGAAATAAAGGGAAGTTGCACAAGATCATTGGAGGGTCTGTTTTACTGATAAAAGCATTAGAATTGTCTTCCTGTGGTGCAATACTTGGGGAGTATTCTGAAGAAATGAAAGTTCCATAAAGTGCTTCTGTTACTCTGTGTTGCCCCACTCTTCTGACACCATGCATTCTGCACAGTAAACTGTAATCCTTTTGGGGGATCAGGCTGCTGTTAGTTTTCACAAATAAACCATGCAAGGTTCCCCTTGTTCTGGTAGCAATAAGAGAAACAGCCAGCCACCAATACCCTCCACCACTCCAGAATATGATATCATTTATCATATATCATATCATATCAACAAACATTATGCATGAGAGCCAAGTCAGACAGCATTACTTAGATGCCACCACGCTGATTACAACATAACACCAAAAGACAGCAAGCAGGCCATCCTCTTATGTTGGAAGGAGTAAAGGAGAACTCATTGCTGCACCCTTCTGTGTCCCTCACTGGCAATTTCCCCCTTCATCTCTCTTTCTCTCTCTTTTCTTTCCCTTCTGAATGCCATTCTCTTTGAATTTTCATTTCAGCTGAGCTTCTCCATTAGCACCACTACTGCCCAGTTTCACCTGCAGGATAATGTAAAACTCTGAAAGGTCTCAGAATGGTTGATTTTGATTGACTTTTGTGGAATCTCTCACTGTAAAGAGATCTGTAAAACATCTTTGTGACAGCTGTCACACTGAAAGGAGCTATATAAAATAACTACATTTCATTTAGAGACTGATCTGTTTCTATACAAATGTCTGTTAGATGTATTGCTTCCTGTTGTCCATTGTTTTATGACAATATTAAATTTAAAAAATAGCACATGTGTAATACAGTTTCATTGATTAAATGTACTGCGGTGGGCTGGCGCCCTGCCCGGGGTTTGTTTCCTGCCTTGTGCCCCGTGTTGGCTGGGATTGGCTCCAGCAGACCCCCGTGACCCTGTAGTTAGGATATAGCAGGTTGGATAATGGATGGATGGATGATTAAACGTAACATTTGAAAGGATGAATTAAAATTTTTGTTGTGAATGATAATTAAAATCACACTGGTAGCATAATTAGTTTAAATTACAGAGTAAAGAAGAGAGCAAAGGAAAATTAATAGCAAATCAAAAGATTTTATTATGAATTTTCAAAATAAATGTACATCCAATACATAAGAAATAGTCAGAAGTAAAGACTGAGTGGTATGAATATATTATTTGTTTAACAATGCTTAATATTTTTATTCTGATAAAGAAACTATCTTGCATCTACTCTCTATATATAAAATCCTAAGCCTAAAAGTGCAACGATTTTATGTGACATTTTTATGTCAGTTTTTTTTCACGCTTTAAATCAGGCTTATTTTAAAACCTACATATATATGTTTGGTATCATTCTTTAGAGAATTTATCAAACTTTAATGTGATGTTGTTAAATTTTCAGATACGTATTCCGTTGTTAAATTATAAACTAAAAAATATCAAGAACTCACGAGATTTAACTACGCCCGGGGCCAGAAATAAAAGACAAAGAGTAGATGACAAAGACAGCTGCTGTACAGACTTTTAAATATTCGAAGTGCCGCACGAGATGAAAATCACGTGGCATTCCAGCAGCAGCAAGCCAGCAGCTGATCGAGCAAAGAGGAGGTAAAAAAAACTGTATTTGTTTCCCATTGTATCACCATTTAAGAGGGGGTTTCAGAGGAGCGACCGCGTCTCCTTGGGATGTGTTCTGCCCCGCTGTTCACAATGCGAGTGGCACAGAAGTGAAGTGGCTGGTGCTTAGTGCAGGCCAAGGGGGTTGGCGAGCAAAGCGAGCAGGGGCTAAGCCCCCTAGTTAATAAATAATTATTTTTATATCACTTACATAGTGTAGATCATCTTTTAGTTTTGTAGTTTTAGTTTTATAGGTTTGTTTAAGAAACATAATAACATAAGATTGAGGTAAAGAAAAGTATACAGGCAGAACTGAAACAATGATGCTGCTGACTTGCAATCGAACATTCTCCCACTTGTGCTGTTCACTATACGATTGTTAATTGTAAAACATTATCATGGTTTTTTCCTATTATTTCATGACTAATGGGAGGCCATGTACAAAAAGTGTTGTCATTACTACATGCTGTGACCAAAATGTATGCAAATACCCTTAAATTAAAGTCTGCAATGTGTGCTTTAATCTTGTCTGAATTATTTAATTTGTAATTTTAACCTGTCTAGCAGAGGGGTAAATCAAGGAAACATTATGGCAGTTGCCTAATGCCTTTTCTGCAGAATGGAAGACTGACATACCTGTTCCACTTCTGACGTCACTTCTGTCACACGCCATCATGGATCCCCCTCCCCCTGTCTAAATGCCATATAAGCACCTCCTCATCCACATCACCTCAGTCTGATCTTGTTTCACTTTTGTTTTGTTTTCTCGTCAAAATATACAGGTTCATGAAAGTGCCCTCAACCCCACGAAATTGCCCCAAACCCTTTCTAATGTGTTCTTGTATTATTCTTACAATACATAATATATATATATATATACATGTGTTTGTGGGTATATACATGAAAATCATTATGTTATATAATGTGTGTATACATATATACTATATATCAGGGTGAGTCAAAATTACTTTAACATTTGAATGGCGGAAACAATTTATTCACAAAACATACTTCATATGTGCAAGATGATTTACAGGAATGTCTCAACCTCTTCGCCATCATGTTCAACAGATGTACAATATGTGGCACATAAATTGTGCACAAAAATTGTATATAAGTATATATATAGCAGTACCATTAGCATTTAAATAATTTCGACTCACCCTGTATATATGTATATATATATACAGTATATGTATGTATATATATGTGTGTGCATATATATATAAATATCAATATATTATTATATTATACTATATATATACTGTATTAATATTTTATATTCCTTATACATCATGTAAACTATCAAAATAATATATTACACATGTTAAAGCCTTATGATTCACAAGTGTAAATTATTTTCCATTTTCCTACAGTCCAGTAAACTAAGCGATTTGCTCAGTGTCAATGTATGAATCAGTTGTGGCAAATGTACCAGTTAACTCTGTGGTTTACAGTTTAACGCCTAAGCTATACACTATATGGCCAAAAGTTTGCGGGTACCTGACCATCACATCTATATGAGCTTGTTAGACACCCCATTCCAAAGCCATGAGCATTACTATGAAGTTGGCGCCCCCTTTGTGGCTATACCAGCCTCCACTGTTCTGTGGATGCTTTCCACTAACCAAAAAGGACCTTCCTCAAACTGTTGACACAAAGTTGTTTGAAATGCCTGTGTTTGTACGAACATTAGCAGTACCCTTCACTGGAACCATGGGGCCTAATCCAAAATTCAGAAAAACTGCCCCAGTCCTTTGTCCGTCCTCCATCAATCTTTACATCAGGCACTATGCAGTCCATTTGGTATCATTCTCCTGGCATTCATCTAACACAGATTAGTCCATCAAATTGCCAGATAGTGAAGCATGATTTATCACTTCATACAGCATGCTTATACTGCTCCAGAGTCCAATAGCAGCCTGTTTTACACCACTGCAGCTAATGCTTTCCATTGCACATAGTAATCTTAGGCTTGTGTACTCAACATTGGAAACCCATTTCATGAAGCTCCCAAAGTACAACTATTGAGTGATGCACCAGGGGATAGGAGATTTTTGCACACTATGTGCTTAAGCACTCATTGGTATCACTCTGTGAGTTTGTATGGTTCACCACTTTGTAGCTAAATTGTTGTTGCTCCTAGATGCTTCCACTTCACAATATTAGCACTTACAGTTGAGTAGGTCAGATCAAGAAGGACATAAATTTACCACACTTACATGTGGCAAAGGTGGTATTCTATGACAGTGCCATAAAATGACCTCTTCTCTTGCCAATGATTGTCAATAAGAATTGCATGGCTATGTCTTGATTTTATGCATCTGTTAACAATGAGTGCGGCTGAAACACCTGAACTCAAAAATTGTCAATGGCATCCACATACTGTACTTTTAGCCATATTGTGTATTTATACATCATGAACCCATGCCAAGGTGATATATCACACGTGTTAAAGTAAAAATTATTTTCCATTTTCCTACTGTATGACAAACTAAGCAAATTTCTAAGTGAAATCAGGTAAAAAAAATTAATTAAACTAAACATGACAGTTTTTTCCATACTCCATAGAATTTCTGATTATCCCATGAGCGTATGGCTCTCTTTAACACGCTGAGTGATTTCCTAACATGAATCTATAAATTCTGTGGTCAGGTTTAGTGTTCTTGAAACTTCAGCTTAAGTATAGTAAATGAACAGTTTGAGTGATGAATATTATTTTGATCAAATGTAATGCAGAGGATCGGTTGAAATGAAAATTCTGTGGGAACAAGAGGTAGACCCACCAATACATTGTAGATGTACAAATTTGCCAATGATCTTCAGATCTCTTCTTCCTCCCTTGCTTCAGCCCCACCTACCTACTATGTTCTAAATAGTTTTTTTCATTCTCAGACTTCTATGGATTCTTCTTTCTTTAATAATTTCCTAATTTTTCTTTATCTCCTCTACTCTTTCCTTGTCTCTCCTTTTCCCAGTGACTGCACACCTAGGACATGTAGGAAATTAGCAAAACATGCTTCAGCCCCAGTCACTGAGAGCTACTATACCTTCAATTTCTCCTCCTGGAGCTGAGATTTTGGACATGCAGAGGAAGCTGGTGCCGATCACATCATTTTGGCTTGACCAGTCCCTAGGAAACGAAATTGAACCATCTTCAGTACAGTATGCTGGGGAGATCTACCATGTATTACAGTCACTCAATGAGGATACTTACCGATCTATTGCACGAATTCTCATTTTTTCACACATTGAGGGAAACTGGACATGAAAAAAAAATATGTATATATATATGTGTTTTACCAACTCTAGCCAACAATGAGAAACAATATAAAAAAACTCAAATTACTTGTGTAACATAATCCACACATAATCCACACAATATAACTTTAACTAAAAAAAATTATATACACTTAAATACATTATATATGTACACTATGCACTGAGTTTTCTTTGTTGACTTTAGTTTTTAGTTCTTTAAAAATATTTTTTAAATTGACTATAAGAATATTAAAAAAGCAATGAAGCAACTCTGTAGACAGAGCAATCTCTCTATCAACTTTTAACACCAAGATTCTGGCAAAAGTGTTAATAAACTGTTTAATGACATTCTTCTTCTGTTAGTCAACAGAATGAGACAATATTATTAATTGCAGGCATCTTCTGTGTTTTCTATATTATTTGATTACACTAATAAACTATTTGAATGTGAAAATAAGTGCACTGTTCTGAACTGATTGACTTAAAAGAAAACCAAGAATAAATGCAATTCATTGATTTCAATCTATGGAACCCAAGAGTCCGTCTACAGAGTCTGCCTGATCACCTCCTAAGACCTGAAAGATTATCACTTTCTAGTTGCTCACAAATTGCATCACTTGACTAATAAGTGTGCTCACTGTTACAAAGTTTTATACAACGGATTTATTATCCATCAATATTTATTCATTCACTGAAGTCTCATAATGTGATTTTTCCATTTTTAATTTGGTTTGCTTATTACCCTAATTGGCAAAATGAGGCTCTGGTTCCACTCTGGATTTGCATTTTTCTCAAGAACTTTGGTACAAATCTGAAAGAAAAATAAACATTAGAAGAACTGTGTTACAGTCATAGCAAACTTAATTTTGTGCAAAACTACAATAGCTGAGTCGTGACAAATTTGACCAGAAATCGTTCAAAAAGACATTGAAACACATTTCTATACACATATTTTTCTAATCCCACTTATTTCATTCCATGTCCAAGACTGGAAACAATAGGAACCAGCCCTGAACAGGACAATCCAAACATAGGGCATACCCACATTTCTTATGCTGCCCCTTCAGGTGGTATTGCCCCAAAGTGACACTGATCCACAAAAAGGCAACCAACCAAGTGAAGGCATAAGTGAGCCTTCCTTCTAGATAAAAACACACATATAAACTTGCACAATCACCTATAACCTATTAGCTTAATATGTATGAAACTAGGACATGTATGGACACTGAAGAACTTCGAGAAAACCAATAGATAAAGGGAAGAATGTGGTAACTCAATACTGGGCCAATAATTAAACCCAGGTCCTTAGTGTTGTCGGGCAGCAATGATACACTGTCAATATATCACCCATAAATAAAACACTATTGTATACAAGTGCATATCAATGTAAAGTAAGTATAAGTGTATATAAGTGTTTGTTAAACACAGAAATTGGTGTGCAGAAAATGTATTTTCTTCTCTGATCCTGATTTAAATATCTTGTCAGTTGCACTTTTAAATTCAGCCACATGATGGCAGCACAACATAACACATCTGACCTTCTCTTGTTCTCAGAGTACTACATTGATCTACTTGATTCTAAGTTTTAGAGAACCTGTGACCAGCTAGCTAGATTTAAAACAAGAAGCAGTTAAAGAGGCATATAGTACTACAAAACACTCATTGCTTGACTTTAGTAATAGGAATGATGACTCCAAGAAAAATCTGAGAACTTCTGTTAGTATATTCTTACATCCAGACACCAAAAAGTTGGACACAAAGCACACTTCTCTTTAATTCCTAAGTTACCTAGCGTAGTACTCTCAGCATTAGTTACAGGGGTACTGTGATCCTTAGCACTCCCAAAAAAGCTCAGCCTGACAGAATTTTAACAATGTGAAAATGGAAAATTACCCTAGTAAGTACCAAGACCCTACCTTTCCCTATTTGAATATCTCTGCACTTTCCCCAAAATGGTGAGCAGGCCCTTCCAATTCCCCTCATAAACAGGTTCCATACCCATTGTTCCTTTCAAGCCTATTTTTAAATTTGGTAATTTAATATGTGCTGGCCTCCTGAGCACTGGCTTCTCATTCTGAATAGACATGAGTAAAAGATCCTATACTCACTGTCTTTCCAGCAAATTTGACTTCAACAAAGGGGTCCACAAGGTTCTTCCGGTTGCTGTCAAAGCCAAATATTTGCTTCATCCCATCTAAAAAGGCATCATCCACTATCGGAATGCAAGAGGTGGTTAGGGAAATGTTGATAGATTAAAATCTCAATGTAGAAACTCTTGAGCACTCACTCTGTGGCAGATCCTCAGATCTGTACACCCTCATTGTGAAATGGGCTCCTCTCAAAGCCAGACCAGCTGGCCGCAGCAAGTTCCCCTCAATGTCTTCTTTATCATCTGAGATTTCCTTTTTCTCAACCTAAAATGCAGACAAATCCACACAGTGGACAAAGACATGGTTACGGGAACTGTCAGCCATCTCTGGGATACAGAATCAAGAACTTGGTAAGATAAAGCAAATTTACCAAACCTCATTAGGTCACAGGGACTGGACTTACTAAACATGTGGACTTTCTTTACATGGAATGTTAAAATCTCAAAATACTACAAATCATCTGTTTAAGGATATGACGTTTGTGTACGAATTAATCCTAAGAGTAATTGTCTTTGGATCATCTTCACTCATATACAGGTTTAATATTTGTGGAAGAACACGATAAGTCTTTGGGAATTAAAATTTAATTTTATTACAGCCTCGCTTTTTTTTACTTAATAAACCACATACATAATATACCCTTGCAGCTACAACACTGAACAAAATCAACCCATCTACATTGAAACAAAAAAGACAAAAGCCTCATTGTCTTACTAGAAGGTAGGAAAAGAAACAGTTAGGCTTTAATGGTGATAGTGAGGCCATCATACACATGTATAGTAGAAAATGTACTTCATTGGAAACAGCACATGGTCTTGTCCTTCTTTCAGCAAGACAGTGGCAGTGGGTGACAGCCTGGTTCAATGTTTACAAAACATAACAATCGCACTATAATGAGTAGTCATGATTATACAACTGAACTGATCACAATGCATAGCTACATAACATAAGGTCTCCATTTTCTAACTTACTGGTGCTTCATCTCCTGGACCAAGGACAAAGAGACTGACTTTCAAGTAGC
Source organism: Polypterus bichir lapradei (assembly GCA_026402145.1). Classification (NCBI taxonomy): domain Eukaryota; kingdom Metazoa; phylum Chordata; class Cladistia; order Polypteriformes; family Polypteridae; genus Polypterus; species Polypterus bichir. The sequence goes on from JANRMT010062807.1 coordinate 48,007,605, forward strand.
CTTTAGCCCCAGCAGACAGGTCATCTGGATCAGAAAGAAGAAGCCACCGCCTGAGGAAGGCATGTTCTGCAGAGTCAGACATATACACAGAGTTATAAATATATATACGTAGGCTTTACTGAAAATGATAAAAATGATGTCCAATACTGGCAAAAATGTTTAATATTAAGGTAGAAAAAGACAATAAATAAAAGAAATATATAACACCCCTTGTTAAAAAAAGTGAAAAAATAAAAACATTTTAAAATATGTAGGATAAGTTTGTAAGCTCCATATATACACATGAATAAAGTATACTGTTTACATACAGTGCCTATGAAAAGTATTCAACCGCTGTATGTTTTAAAATTTTTATTAGTTTCATGGACATCACCTTTGTGGAGTTTCACTTGATTGTACTATAAATTTGGAAGGGCTAACTTGTGTTGAGTCAGCATGGTGGCCTGACCTACACAATGAAGACAAAAGAAAACTCCAAGCACCTCCGTGATTGAAAAGAACAAGTCAGAGAATGGAGACAAGAAAATATCCAAGTACAGCTAAATTAATCATGAAGAAATGGAAAGAGAAAGGAAGAGCCACAAATCTGCACAGAGCAGGCCGTCCACAAAAACCTTGTGCTAGTACAGTGAGGGAGGCCACCAAGAGACCTCTGAGAACTCTGAAGGAATTACAAGCTACACTGGATGAGTTTGCACAAACTGCTGCCCAAAAAAACAGAGTTTGCCAGAAGACATATGGGAAATTCTGAAGTTAGTTGGGAGCAGGTGTTAGTGATGAGACCAAAATCAGCTTTTTCAATTCAGCTATCGGACACCATCCATTATTGGACGTTGTACATTATCAAAACACACCATGTCCACTCTGAATCATCAGGCCTCAGCATCATGTTGTGGGGATGCTTCTCTGCAGCAGGCTCTAGAAAGCTTTTGAAGGTAGAGGGGAAAATGAATGCAGGTAAATAAGGAGAGTTTCCAGAGGAAAAACCTGATGCAATCTGCAAAAACACCTGCACACTGAGAGAAGATTTGTTTTCCTTCAAGACAACGACACCAATCATAAAGCCAAAGCTACACACAAATGCCTTAAAAACAAGAATGTTAATGTCCTGCAGTGTTCCTGCAGAGTCCATATTTAATTCAACTGAGAATTTGTGGGGGGACTTGAAGATGTCTGTTCATTCGCAATCTTCATGCAACCTGACAGAGCTTGAACGGGTTTGTGAAAAAGAATGAGGAACAATGGCTGAACCCAAAGAACTGATGGAGATCTGAGCACACAGATTTCCCTGTCATGGCTGCCAAATGTGCATTTACTGCATGCAGTTATTTTGTGCGTTATATTTTTAATTAATATAGAAAACATTCACTTTGACATAAAGGGTTCTTCTCTGTTGATCAAAGTCAAAAAAGTCATTAAACTAATTATGTGACTTTTAAAAGCAATTGACTGCACTGGGGATGACTGAGGTGTGGATATTTATGCAGTAGATTATTTAGTGTTCTATGTTTGTAATTACTGTAGACCATTCTATAGAGATCTCTTTTCATTTTGACGTAAAATAGTCTTTTTCTGTTTAGCAGTATCAAACAAGCCAAATTAATCCCACTGTGATTTAACATGGCACTGTATAACAATAAAATGTGAAAACTGTAATGGAATGAATTCTTGAAATAGGCTCTGCATACACTCAGAAAAGGTTTTGAGTTGAGATGTTATGTTTCTAAACTTTTTTTCTTAAGAAACAGAATGGTTAAAAATGCTGTCACAAAACTGGAGAATCCAGGGTTCAAATCCTAGCCAGTGTCATGGACAACCGAGGTCCTTGCCCGGCCAGGACCCTCTTCTCTGGGAGCAAGCCTGGTCAGGACAGTACCTCCCCTGAAACACTAGATGGCAGCCCCCCTTGGTTGCAGCGGTGCCTAGGACTCCCGCAGGGCTGCATGGGAGTTGAAGTTTGATGCTGCCCTGTTGGGATCCATGGGTGCCACCAGGGGGTGCTGCAGCTGCTGCTGAGCCCTGGAAAGCAGCTCTTCCGCTACACCTGGAAGTGCTGCCGGAAATAGGTCATCAAACACTTCCGGATGTCATATAAAAGGAGCCAGCAGCCACCACTCTGGGAGCCAGAGTCGGAGGGAGGGAGACAAAGCTTGCTGAAAAGAGAAAAGAAGAGAAAGAAACTATTGTGCAGTGGTTTGTGCTTTGGACTGTGTTGTTGTGCTTGTGGGAGACAGGGAAGACGTTTCACACAAGGAAAGAAAAGAAAATCAGGTGTGCTTTTGAAAGTGTGCCTCCAGAGTCTGTCTGTGTCGGGTGGTTGCTACGTCAGGTAGCTGCTACGTCCCCTAGAGTTGTCACACCAGTTACGGCCTGGGTGCTGTTTTTACATTATTCATATGCTCCACCGTTTTTTTTTTTATTTGTTTCCAGGAACTCTATTTTCCTCCTATGGAGTATGCAGAGTAAGACCCTGTGGAGCACATGAACTCCACACAAACCAGTGACCAGAATGGGAAATGAGCCCTGGATATTTGGAGGTGGGAGGCAGTAGGACTGGCCATCATGTGCTACTTTTATTATGTTAAATGAAAAAGTGCATTAATTATTATACATTAACAGCAGACTATCACATATATTTAAAAGAATTACATTTGGAAATAATTTAAAGTAATCATAAATACATACAATAAGAAAATTATTATTATAAATTAGTAATTTTACTAGTATTATTAATATTAGAAATTTAAACATTTTAGTTTAGGTAGTGCAAAATTGCATCTATAAATTATTTACTATTATGTAACAAGACCTTACGAAAGGTTTCTTTGGGTCTTCATAAAGCGTATAAAGTATAAGTAAAGTGTTTATTCATCTCTGCAATGTGACTGACTAACAAAACTTTACTTTGGAGTGGTCTGAGGTGGCTAAATTGAGATGCATTTCTCTTGACACATCATATTTAGTATATGATATTTAGTATAAGATCTGGCAATCCTTCATATTAACAAGTCATTTTGCCATCATGTCAGTATGACACACTACATAGACATCAATAACCCATCTACTGATGTTTTATCAGTGTTATGAAGAGCAAAAGATGCCTGTGTTAAGGTCTTGTTATGTAAGAGTAAATGAATAATCAATACATTTTTGCAGTACCTCAACTAAATGTTTTACTCTAGAAATTACTTACAAACATATTATGTAATACTAATTATTAATAAACTAGATGAAAAAAAAACTTTTAAAACAGCAACTTACTAGGCTCGGAGTAAACTGTACCCACATCAAGCTGTAACATAGCAAACACAAGAAGGTTATGAGGATAATGCAACAACAGACATGATAGCATTTTAGTTTCAAGCCCACTGGAGAACACTAAAATAAATGTCACCACCCTGCTCCGAGAATACCCTCAGGATGTTCTCAAGGGGCACTCCTGTGACTGCATGCTGCAGAGCGACAAGGGGGCAGTGTTTGATTCTGGAAAGATTGGTTCAGAGCTTTGGCTTTCTTGTGAAGAAAAGAAAACTACATACCCGAAATTCTCCAATCACAGCATCTGTGCGAAGAGAACGTGAATCAAACACCTGCAAAATGAGAAGAGGATGGAGAAGTGGAGTTATGCGGACTCACTGCACTTCATAAATTAAACACAATGGACTGTGTGATACACTAATATTCGAGATACTCACAGTGATGAAGACTGGCTCATCAAACAGTTCAGAAGGACATTCAAAAAAATTAAAGAAAAAAGTCTGCAAAACAAAGAGCAAAAGAATCAAATGTTAAAAAAAAAAAAAAAAAAAAAACAACAACACACAAACACAACCAGGAAGGACTGCTTAATCAGCTGCTGTTTAACAAGAGACATTGTAGGTTTTATTTAATTAGCACAGGCTTAGCATGGATTTATGTTTTTTGCTTTTCCAGGCTGCACTGAGCAAAGAATCAGTTTACTTATAAAACTGTCTTCCATTGGCCATCCCTTGCTGCAATCTACACATATTCACACTGTTCATATAAAGTGAGTCCCCAACTAAGTGGTGGTCAGTAGTGGAGCAATGCTTTTGGAAAAGTGCGAGACCCAAAGCCTCCCAATCCACCACCTTTATTAATGCACTGCCAGAGTACAATACACACACATACTCCAAGGATTCAGCACGTAAGAGCTCTTGTGACACTGTGGTGAGCGTTTGCTTTTTTAAATCTGTGCAAGCCAGTGAAGTAACTTTCTTGAGTATTAAGCCTGAATGGTAAATTATAATGGACCAATGACACTGTGATTTTCATTAACTTACTGCATGTTTTTTTAGCTTTAATCTGCATCTATCACATCCGTTTCAATGTCACTTGTTTAGTCTTCTTCATTAGTGATGAGCAAAACAAGAAAATTTCGATCTGCATACAATTTTCCTGAACAGACACTAAAATTCATTTTGCAGGAGATTTCACAATGTGAAATGCAAAGCTCGCTAAAACATAGGGTGGAAAACAAGGACTTTTGTTTTTTAAAGCCTTATTCCCACTTTCATGTTTGCCTGTGTTCTTTTCTGCAGCTGTACAGTGCATGTAATCTGTCCCATATCTGTCAAATCAATTATATTTATGCCTCTCCTTCAGCCAGCAACCGCTCTGTGCACTGTCCAACAGCGCTGTTGATCTCCAAGTTTGTTTTCCATCTCTGATGCATCTTTAGGATTACGATCACCAAGATTGTCATTATATTTGACAAAGAGGGGATTGTACTACCATAACACATCTGGTGGCTCAACAAAACGTCTTCGCTTGAAAGGAAATGTGATTTTTTTTTTCCAGTTGAGATTTTTATTTAAATAATTAACAACTGGCAGAGACATTTAAATGCTACAAGACAGGAACTAAACATCTTTCTTCTTGAGTCAATGGCATGAATTTCTCTGGAAGTGAAACAGAATTTATTTCACTGATTTTTTGTTTTGTTTGTTTTTTTTTAAAGTGGAGGACCACATTTTTACTGTGAATTCATTTTTGTGCAAATCATTTTACTCAACACTAGTCTTCATCATTTGAGCTGTCCTCCTTCTTCTAACATTTTCCTGTGTTTTTGTGCAGTTGCTTTCTTCATCAGAAAATCAGTGCTCTTCTTTATGCAGCTTTGATCAGGTGGAGTTGTTGGTTGGCTTGATTATGTGAGTGGAATCAAAGATGATATAAAGACCGCACAGTTTCACTGTTTTTTATTTTGTTTTTTTGTCTTTTGCAATCCAATATGCTTTACTTTTATTTACCCATTTTCTAATGGAATAACATGTGTGGCAATAGTCTTGTAGCGACAGGGGGTCTTATGTATAACACCATGCGTACAATTCACACTAAAACATTGCGTATGGACAAAAGCATAAATGTGCATATGCACAAAAAGATCCAGATGAATAAAACTGCCTACGCATCATTTATACATGAGGCCATGGTGTGTTTACACAATTAATGTGCACTTTTTTAAACTTCAAAACTACATTCTGAAATATTATTTATATGAGGCTTTACTTTAGGATGCACCAGAATGTTGTAAAATAGGGTTCAATTAAGTTTTTTGTCACATTTATGAATTTCCAATTTTGTATACCTGCTGGCTCACACTGGTGGTGCTAGTAGCTCACATTGGATCTAGCCTTTGTCAATCAGCGTCAAAATAGAGTCCATCCACCATGGCCATCTTCACACCTTTATCTTATATAACAGATGTTAATAACTTTACATTGCCCTTGAGGACTATCTGAAAATAAAAGTTCTTGAGTAAACTGCAACAAACTCCACTGCTTCTGACTAAAGTATGACACAAAGTTAATACATCACTACTCTGCTCTTGTGTCTTTAGTCCAATTAGGTGTGCTACCATTTGAATGACAAAGGAAGGCTGATTCAGGCAAAAAGTTGGTGCCATTTCTAAGCTCTGATGTACCAGTCAACACCTCTTGAGATCAATTCCACGACTGAGCTCTGTACATGTGTAATAGCCTTTGAAGAGAGTCAAACACAGGTGAGATTTCAAGCAGAGGTCGGTGTCCAAAATGAGAGAGGAGTGCACAACTACAGAAAAAGACCACTGTTAAATTAGCATGTGAATGAATGAAAACGCTCTTTCTGCAAACCCACTTTTATGGGTAACTTTAACATTGTAAGAGTTTATTATTGACAGTGGGCATTGCATATAATATGGAGTTACTAAAGGGTTGTGTCACTGTGCATCTACAAAAGTAATAAATAAATAAATAGTCAAAGGGAATTTACACATTAAAAGACAGAAAAGAAGGTTACAGACACAATTTCTGGAGTGTAAAGACATACCCAATGAAGACTAACACTATACAGCCAAAATGTTTTGTTTTTAATTTTGATTTTTTTAAATTTAGTAAAATCTTTTACGTGATTTTTCTAAATTATATAAAACATGTTTTGTGTGTATACATTAGTATCCTGTTTGTGCTGAAATTCTTACTTTCAATATGCATTCTTTTCTTTAGCAAATGCTTTTATCAAAAGGGACTCACATCCCACTTTCTTCAGTTTGACAAATCCTGAGCTTTTTGCCATAATATGGGATAATTTTACTTGAAGTTTGAGAAAATCTAATTCTCTAAGAAAAATTACTGTGTAGGGTGGCGGGAGTCTTTAGTAATACTGGCTTGCCTTTTTAAAACAGTGAGTGTTGTACTTCTCCCGAACAGAAAGCACCTGGGCACCCTAATTTGTTCCCACTTTCATCCTCCTGGTTGAGGTAAAACAACAGGACATTGTGATGACAACAGGCCATTCAGCCCATTACAGGTCACCAGTCCTATGCATCTAAATTCTGAAAAATAACAAGATCAGTTTTGAATGTTCCTAAAGTCACACTCTCCAGCACCAAACTTGCTTATGGTTCTCTGTGTGAAGAAAAACTTTGTAATGTTTGTGTGAATCCCAATCGTGTCCCCATGTTCTTGTCAAACTAATTGTAAAGTAGCCTCGTCTCATGACAAGATCTACATCCTTTATCACTGTTAATCCTTGATATTTTAACTTTTACAACCTTTGAAAACTTTCTGCTAGAAGGTTAACTTCTCAGTCTTGTTCTTGTCACTTAAATCTTAGATATTCTGTCTTTTCTTTATCCATTTTAAGTCCTCTATCCCCTAGAGCTCTTCTCCACCCCTCCACTTTCCTTTTCACCAGCACCAGATCCCCACAACCTTGAAATGGATAAAATGGAAAATAGATGGATGGACATATGGACAGCTGTAGCCCTGTTCATTACATTTAGAGGATGAATGTGAAGATTTAGTGCCCTTGCTGGTGCTTTGTATGGTGCTTTTATTAGCCACAAGTTAAGTGATTTGTCATCACTCTAAATGCACTTCCAAACTATGAATTTTAATTTTATGAGCTTGCAGAATAAAACAAAACAATTGACAATGACAAAAGCCATCTATTTACCTGTTTATTTTTTTTATTAAAAGAGTAGTGGGGTTGTTTTCATTAATAAGTTAAAATGTGTACATTTAAAAAAAATTCCACAACCCCATCCAGAAATTCAATACCAGCAGGTATATGGAATCCAACAAACTCCAGCAATAGACAACATGACTTAGGCTGATTAAAAAGCAATGTATCCCACCACAATAACTCATGAATGTGATTCTTGTATCCTCATCAACTTCACAATCTTGATGGTGCAGTTATTTCACACTCTTACATTGCTGAGGTTTACTGATTTGCTTAGGTTTCAGAATAACTCAGATGTAGTTTCTGAATTTCCAACCTTGTAATATGGGACCTGTATTTAAGTAAGTAGCAGCATGTTTAACAGGTTATTGTTTATGTATTTTTTTTTGTAACCGAAAACATGCCTTTCTATGTTTTACACCACAATGTCTTCACCACTTCACCATTCAGTAGTTATGTCAAAAGACTTTGGGTTCCAATCTCGTCTTTGACTTACTATGAATACCAGAAAACAACTAAGTATAAAAGTCAATCATTTAATTATAAAGCTTCTATATAGAGTTGACAAGAATACTAAAATGACTGGGTGACATTCTGGGATTATTATAGGCCGCGTACAAAAGTCTCAGTTTCAGTCCTACACAGTCAGTTTTTCCGCGAAAGATAAACTGAGATCCAAACGTGTATTTCTCGGATGAATGTAGATCAAGATCACTTACCTCATCAAAGAATGGGCTGTTCCCCTTTCGAATTCTTGTCCTTTTGGTCTGTCCTGCCACAGTAACTTTGACTACCGTTTTGATATTAACACCTGGAATCTGCCGGCCTTCTATAACACGGACCCGAATCTGCAAATTAGGGAAAACAAAAAGATAGGCTGATGTTGATCTTCAAGTTAACTGAAAAAATTCTGAGCTTAGCCTTATCAATGATTAGCTTCAGGCTGAGGTTCAGGATCATTATATGTGGGCTCTTCCCTTTGGAATACAATTATTGAAAAATGTTTGCTGGCTTAAAACAAAAACCATCCATCCTTTATTGTGCATATTAATTATTTGTGGGGATTTGAGCCTATTCCAGCTGCATCAGATAAATAATTCTCAATACTCGATAGGTCCAAATGCTTTGGAATACACACACCTATGCTCACAACAAATGGTCAATCTAGATTAGTAAATTCGATCTTTGGAAATATGGATGAAACAAGTAAACTAGGCCTGAAATTGTTGAATTTTTCATGCATTGATAATTGGTACATTTTCCCAGTCAATATTTATTTTGTTTTCAACGGAAAATTCTGGCTGCAGCCTGCTGTAAAACCTGTTATTTATCTTATTATATTTATAAAACTAGCTGAAGTAGGAGTTTAAAACTGTGCATGAGTGGGTGAGGGTCTCCTGGCAGTTTTGATAAACATCTAGGTAGAGGTGATGGTTTCCTTGGATTTTCCAGCATCTTGTGGACAGAGGGGTCTGAGCAGCAAGATTGTTTAACCAGACATATGACAACAGTGTGTAATATCAGAAGTGGAAAGCAGATTGGTGAGTGGTGAAGTTACCTTCCTTTCCACATTTAGCAACGTCACACCAAAGCTCATAACTTTATTGTAAGAATCATAAGGGATCTTCCGGCGTCCCATCCAGAGAGAAAGGTGACCCCTTGCCATGCAGGGAGGCTGGAGTGGTAGAACAATGACAGATTGGGATCCCAACCAGGTTGAGAATTGATTCCTTGCTAGAAAGGGAGGCCAGAATGATGAAGGGACTGGGGGAGTAAGCCATCCTGGAGCATATATTTCGCTGATACACTAGAGGGCAGCATTCTTACTGTATGTTGCTTCTCTCTTTTTCAGCCCACATGCATACTGGGATATGTAGTCCTGTGGTGCAGCCCTGTTGCATATCATGGGTGCCGCCAGGGGGAGCTGCAGGGAGGAACCATCCCTGTCTTTAAGAAACTTCTGCCTGACATGGATTTGCATCTGTTGAACTTTGGGCTGACACTCCCAGAATCTGGTATAAAGAGTCTAAGTCAGGAGGCAGAGGAAACCACTCGTGAGATGAAGGATTCACCATCCATATATATACTGCATTATATACTGTATAAGGTACTTGGGGGAATAAAATCCATTACAATACAACCTGTAACTGAATGTGTGTCAGTTTGTGTCTGTGGTTAGGGACTCGTTGGCACCCATTGACTTCCACAGTAGTCTGGTGATTGAAAACTCTGTTCATAAACAAATAAAAAAATTGAATGGAAAACTGAAATTGTAAAGTATTAATTTTAATATAATTTCAATATACAAGGAAGTGTTGATAAAATAAGGTGCCAATCGATTGTCAACATATTAACGTTGGCATTGTTAAAAAACACCTACAGAAAGACCCACAGAGACATGAGAAAGAAATGTAAACCCTAATCACACAATGTACTAATGGCTACACCACTGTACAGAACTTAAAACAACTTACAAAAGACATTTTGAAAATTGGAGCACATGCTTCTGCAAATAGGGCACATAAACAATGTCAATGAAAGGGCATTGCTATTTAGTGCTTTTCATAGTAAACGTTTAGGAAAATGTTTGTACATACAGCTGCTTTTTTCTTCATAGGTGAAGTGCATTCTCAGAGCAATAGACTTTGGAACAACAAACAAAAAATACTAATGAAGGAAAAGGAAAAGTTTTATAAAACAGTCAAAAAGATAGGTGTTAGAAACAATAAAAACCTATCAACAAACACACACATACAACTACATAATTACATTCCTACATATCATATCTATGTTTGCAATATGTACCTTCAGAAGAGCCAGCATGTGTAGGTCAAATAAAACTGACACGACAAACTGACAACCCAAACAGGGCTGCTTTTCAGACGAATAGGTCCCCATGCAACCTTGTGGGTGTCCAACCTGGGATTATGTCAGAGATGCTCTACCCCCTATCAAACGTTGTCTCTGACTGGGATAAGAATTAAACATCATCCCAGGTGGGTTGTATCTCCATCCATGCTATCCTTTCGCTCTGAACTTTAAAGCCAGATCAAATGCTGTTCTTCATCCCATTTGAGGTGCCTGTCCACCCATTATGTCATCTACAGCATATCAGGAAAGTCATTTTCTTTCATGAGTTTTGTTTAGCATCTCAAGTTTGGCAAATGGTTGCCTTTAATTATGGTTTCCTAGTTTTTGTCTAGCTACTGTAGCCTCTGCTCATACCACTTTTGGATGCACACTACCTTCCTAAAGTACACCTGGGCAAGATCTGCCGATGTTCTGAGATAATGCAAGCTAGTTAGCTCCTTGAGTTGGGATAGCTGACACTTCCTGCATAATTACATCTATTGAGACAGGCCTCTTGAAAGCAAACCTCCAAAAAATCTAAAAAGTCCAATATCATACAGATATTTCTTTTTTTCTTTCTTTCTTTCTTTCTTTCATCAACTATATACACAATATCTTTTTAAGTGCCCTACCTTTCAAATGTGCTTTTTACTCTCACTTTCTTCCTAATGCAAATGTTCATCACCTTGAGGGTGCTGTACCTGATTTAACTAGTATTCATGCAAATCAGCACATACAGTGCATCCAGAAAGTATTCACAGCGCATTACTTTTTCCACATTTTGTTATGTTACAGCCTTATTCCAAAATGGATTAAATTCATTTTTTTCCTCAGAATTCTACACACAACACCCCATAATGACAACGTGAAAAAAGTTTACTTGAGGTTTTTGCAAATTTATTAAAATTAAAAAAACTGAGAAATCACATGTACGTAAGTATTCACAGCCTTTGCTCAATACTTTGTCGATGCACCTTTGGCAGCATTTACAGCCTGAAGTCTTTTTGAATATGATGCCACAAGCTTGGCAAACCTACCCTTGGCCAGTTTCGCCCATTCCTCTTTGCAGCACCTCTCAAGCTCCATCAGGTTGGATGGGAAGCGTTGGTGCACAGCCATTTTAAGATCTCTCCAGAGATGTTCAATCGGATTCAAGTCTGGGCTATGGCTGGGCCACTCAAGGACATTCACAGAGTTGCCCTGAAGCCACTCCTTTAATAGCTTGGCTGTGTGCTTAGGGTCATTATCCTGCTGAAAGATGAACCGTCGCCCCAGTCTGAGGTCAGGAGTGCTCTGGAGCAGGTTTTCATCCAGGATGTCTCTGTACATTGCTGCAGTCATCTTTCCCTTTATCCTGACTAGTCTCCCAGTTCCTGCCACTGAAAAACATCCCCATAGCATGATGCTGCCACCACCATGCTTCACTGTAGGGATGATATTGGCCTGGTGATGAGCGGTGCCTGGTTTCCTCCAAACGTGACGCCTGGCATTCACACCAAAGAGTTCAATCTTTGTCACATCAGACCAGAGAATTTTGTTTCTCATGGTCTGAGAGTCCTTCAGGTGCCTTTTGGCAAACTCCAGGCGGGCTGCCATGTGCCTTTTACTAAGGAATGGCTTCCGTCTGGCCACTCTACCATACAGGCCTGATTGGTGGATTGCTGCAGAGATGGTTGTCCTTCTGGAAGGTTCTCCTATCTCCACGGAGGACCTCTGGAGCTCTGACAGAGTGGCCATTGGGTTCTTGGTCACCTCCCTGACTAAGGCCCTTCTCCCCTGATCGCTCAGTTTAGATTGCCGGCCAGCTCTAGGAAGAGTCCTGGTGGTTTCGAACTTCTTCCACTTATGGATGAAGGAGGCCACTGTGCTCATTGGGACCTTCAAAGCAGCAGAAACTTTTCTGTAACCTTCCCCAGATTTGTGCCTCGAGACAATCCTGTCTCGGAGGTCTACGGACAATTCCTTTGACTTCATGCTTGGTTTGTGCTCTGACATGAACTGTCAAATGTGAGACCTTATATAGACAGGTGTGTGCCTTTCCAAATCATGCCCAATCAACTGAATTTACCACAGGTGGACTCCAATTAAGCTGCAGAAACATCTTGTCACAGGTGGCTGGGTGTGGTCGGCAATCTGCTGCCTACTTAAGGAGCCGCCGCCCTTCAATCCAGGCTGGAGTCGGGTGAGGAGGAGGAGGACAAGGTCGTGGCAGAGGAGGCGAAGAGAGGCCCGAGTGTTTGTGTGTGGACAGTGATTTTTTGACTTTGGGGAGACAGGGGGGTTTGGTGGCGGTGCACTTGACTTTTGTAAATATATTTGTAAATAAACGTGGGGTGATGATTAGAACGGTGTCCGCCTGTGTGTGTCCGGGCCGCCATATTTCACAGTGGCGTAGCCGGCAGGATGCTTCACCTGGGTCGAGGTGGGGACCTGTATTCTTGAAAATGTCTGTGAAAGTCCCGGCACAACAGGGGAACCCACCCACGTGCCGCAGGGGCGGCGTGCACCCAACCCCGCAGCAACGAAGTGCTGCATGGACCAATGGGGGTCCATTGATGGACTTTGTAATTCAGGGGCGGCTCACCGATGCGGAGCCCAGGAAGAGACACTCTCCGGTGAGACAGGAGAGTGTGATGGCCAACCAGAAGTCCCTCCTCGTTATAGGCACGGGATTGGACAGCATGTCCTGTTTTCTCGCCAGTGATTCATCGAAGGCGAGAGCAGGGAATGTCCATCCCGTGCTCCAAAGCAACCCGAATGGGCTGCAGGGAAAGGCCCATAGAGAGCAGTTGGGAGGTGGAACCACCCACAAGGTAAGCCCACCGCTGGCTGCTTCTCTCTCCTTGGCGGCGATTTTACAGGAGCTGCAAGAAGAACTGCGCCTTGTGCTGTCGCCGCCGGCTGAGCTATGTGCCCTCCAGGTGGAGATGTTGGACTCAGGAGGGATGGCAGTGGTGTCGGGTCGAGAGCCGCAGGCAAGAGAGGATCGGCACACTGCAGGAGCTCCTGGACGGGGAGGCACAGCGGGGAAGGTAAGTGAGACCGACCCCATGAAGCTCCGGAAGCCAGCGGGGCTGGGTCTGCCCTCTTACAATGAGCAGATCCAAACCGCCGCGGCGTCCCAAAGTAAGCGGAGGAAGCGGCTTGGGGAAGCCAGTTCCTCCGACATGGGAGGACGTGCTGCTTGGTGCGCACGTCCCACGAAGGGCTGTCCTCTGCGGAGGCAGAGGAAAACCCCACTGCATGGGAGGTGGACACGACGCCTGAACCCACTAGTCGTTCCATGGCGGGGACGGCGGACTTGCCGTGTGGAGAAGCCGAATGAGGAAGCATCAGGGTGCCGACCGGAGCGGAGAGCGTTGGCCCAGCTGAAAAGACGAGCCGAGGGGCTGCGTCAGGGCAACGTCCCCGCCTCTTGTTTTTCCATTTCTTTTACAGGGTCGGGCCCTAGGCTGCAATGTGTCGGCTTGACGCCGAGGCGTTCTCGTCCTCGCGGATTGGTCCAGTGGTCCCGGGAGGTCCCAGGTAGCGGGGGAGTAATGTCACAGGTGGCTGGGTATGGTCTGCAATCAGCTGCTTACTTAAGGAGCTGCCGCCCTGCAATCAAGGCTGGAGTCGGGTGAGGAGGAGGACAAGGTCGTGGCAGAGGAGGTGAAGAGAGGCCCGAGTGTTTGTGTGTGGACAGTGACTTTTTGACTTTGGGGAGACTGGGGGTTTGGTGGCGGTGCACTTGACTTTTGTAAATATATTTGTAAATAAATTTGGGGTGATGATTAGAACGGTGTCCGCCTGTGTGTGTCCGGGCCGCCATATATCACAATCTTAAGGATGATCAGGGGAAACAGGATGCACCTGAGCTCAATTTTGAGCTTCATGGCAAAGGCTGTGAATACTTATGTACATGTGCTTTCTCAATTTTTTTTATTTTTAATAAATTTGCAAAAACCTCAAGTAAACTTTTTTCACGTTGTCATTATGTTGTGTTGTATGTAGAATTCTGGGGAAAAAATGAATTTAATCCATTTTGGAATAAGGCTGTAACATAACAAAATGTGGAAAAAGTGAGGCGCTGTGAATACTTTCCGGATGCACTGTACAAATAAGACTTTCCCAGTACTCTACACATGTGGTGATAATGACCCCACAAATTTATAAACATTCCTTTTTTATTGTGTAATTCCTTTCTTACTAAGAAATGTGTTCACTTATTTACTATTAGCAGATACAAAGCCAGGTAATTATTTTCATTCTGTCTGACTATGTGCTACATCATGCCTGCTGCAACTGCAATCCTTCACCCATAACATGTTGTGCTCCTGGGCAGCTGAAAATTATGCACAAACCCTTCAGAAGGAAAAAAAGGTAAAACAGTCTGCCTAGAAATCAAAAACAAAACTATTTAAGAGCATATTCTGCATGTTATTTAACATTTACAAAGATGTAACATGCAACAAGTGCAGCAGGGGGCGACAGAGGAGAAGATGAACTGAGGATATTTCTGAGTATACTGAGATGGGAACTAATAAAGCGGTCCGGGCGACAGAACACTGTGAGGCAAGAGATGCCCCATGAGGGCAAATGACTTCAACCCTTCCAGTCAGAGCACTAGAAAACCCAGGGTCTACCAGAAAGAGGGAATGAGGGCTTCCATTATCAGACTAAGATAACCATAAAATGGAGCTCCCTTACTGACAGAGATTTGCGCCAAAGAGGTCTAACTTTCACCTATCGAGGCAGGTTTTTCTTTTTTCATTCATCTCACTACTGAGATTGCGCCATCATGCAAGGTTTTTGCTTTCATTTTGTTGAAATTAGATGGGATGACCAGACTAGCACCCCAACTTTTCATATTTCTGGACTGTGTGATTCCCCTACTCAACAACTGTGTATATAGGATTTATGTTCTTGTCTGTATGATTTTGAGTAGGCTAAAGATTCATGTGTTTACATGCTGTACATCCCCTAGTTTTGTAATATTTTCATTTATTTCTAGCATTATCTCTTTATTCAGCTAATGCATGTATGTAAAGTGACTCAGAAGTCACAAGTGCCTATTACTTCTGGAGCAGAAATGAGTTAAATGACTTACACATGGTCACACGGTGAGCCAGTAACAGGGAATGAATCAGCACCCCTGTAATTTAAAGTCTAACACCTTAGTCACTTACCACACCACAAAGTCTGTTGGCACTGACCTATGACACTAATGAAGATGTTGGTGTGTGCATGCTACATATAGTATTTTACTTCTTGTGTTTCTGCTAGTCAGCAGCAGCAAGTTTCTGTGACTAAGTAGCTGGAATTGTAATCATTATACAGTTCAAATACCATTAATCAAGGTACAGTACCTACCTGCATTCAAAATTCTTATAATATAACAGGTTATGTAATTGTAATGTAAAGTCAGACCAGGGTTGCAAGCGGTGCTTGAGCCCATCCCAGCTAACACAGGGCACAAGGCAGGAACAGTCCATCATAGGGTGAATACACAAATACACACCAGACACACACTAGAGTCAATTTAGTCAATTTAAATCACTAATTTACCTAACCTGCAAGTCTTTGGACGGTAGGAGGAAACCTACACAGACATGGGGAGACATGGGGATGTAAACTCTGGTCTCCTTACTGAGAGGCACCACCATGCTGCCATCTTATATTATGTAGCTGTGTAAATGATATTGTTCATGACAAGCATAATGGAAAAATATTGGCATAAATGCACTAGAGTATATAGCACAGACATGGGTCAAGATTTAGTCTTGAAAACACAGAACCTCACTTAAATCCTGCCTGATGATGGTAAAGCAAATGCAGCAACCAACCAATCGAACGCACATTTGTATGCTCATTATCTGCAATTCAAAACATTTGTTTGTTTGTTTCGTCCACTCATCCATTTTTTGAGCACACATTGGAAAATTTATGGCTGCAGACACCAGTGCCTATCACTACAGAACTGGTATAAAATGGAGAGGGTGCCATTTACTCACAGAGCATCTTATCTATTACTGTTCACCAAAATAATAAATTATTAAAATTCAACTATATTACCTCATCATTCTGTCAGCCAGAAGTTAATTATAACTGATAGAACGTTCCTCATTTAGAAATTTGTTAGCTGGTGAGGCGAGTAATTGGTACATCCAGAACAACACAGCCACCCAAAGTAAGCTGAATTCTGTTAAAACACTAAAAAAACAGTGATGCACTAACTTTGCGAATCTTTCCTGGAGCTCAATATTACTTTTTATAGTGCTATCCAGTTCCTTCAACACAGTAAATGAAGACCAAGCACCAGTTGGCTGGCACAATATAGCTGCCACTGCTACTGTCGGTCTTCTCAGAGTACTGTGTCTTTTACTGTAATTCTCTGCCTCTTTCTGTGGATTTTAAATGAGCAGTGTTCTTTTGCTTGGCTGTCCTATAAACTTTTAACTGTATATAAGAAATTTAGGACGGTTTGTTTATCAGAGTTGCGGGTGGATTCTTTACCAGTAGATTCTTTCCTTGGGCCTCTCCTGGGGTTCCTATTCATGATAGATTTTGCTCAATTGCTGCTCATTAGCAATCCTGGTGGTATTTGAGTTTGGGGCATGTTCTGACAGTAGATGTAGTTTTATACACTTGGTCATGTCTCCTTGTATTACAAGGTACACTATATTACCAAAAGTATTGGGACAACCCTCCAAATCATTGCATTCAGGTGTTCCAATCACTTCCATGGCCACAGGTGTATAAAATCAAGCACTTAGGCATGCAGACTGCTTCTACAAACATTTGTGAAAGAATGGGTCACTCTCAGGAGCTCAGTGAATTCAAGCATGGTACCATGTGGGGGAGGAACGATCTCCTCAGTCTGTCAGTGGAGCAGGATAGTGACAGCAGTCTGTCGCTGAAGCTGCTCTTCTGTCTGGAGATGATCCGTTCAGTGGATGCAGTGGATTCTCCATGATTGACAAGAGCCTGCTCAACGCCCGTCCCTCTGCCACGGATGTCAAACTGTCTAGCTCCGTGCCTAACATACCATGCCATCCTCACCAGTTTGTCCAGGCGTGAGGTGTCCCTCTTCTTTATGCTGCCTCCCCAGCACACCACCACGTAGAAAAGGGCACTCGCCACAAACGTCTGATAGAACATCTGCAGCATCTTATTGCAAATGTTGAAAGACGCCAGCCTTCTAAGGAAGTATAGTCGGCTCTGTCCTTTCTTACACAGAGCATCAGTATTGGCAGTCCAGTCCAATTTATCATCCATCTGCACTCCCAAATATTTATAGGTCTTCACCCTCTGCACACAGTCACCTCTGATGATCACGGGGTCCATGAGAGGCCTGGTCCTCCTAAAATCCACCACCAGTTCCTTGGTTTTGCTGGTGTTTAGGTTAAGGTGGTTTGAGCCGCACCATTTAACAAAGTCCTTGATTAGCTTCCTATACTCCTCCTCCTGCCCACTCCTGATGCAGCCCACGATAGCAGTGTCGTCAGTGAACTTTTGCACATGGCAGGACTCCGAGTTGTATTGGAAGTCTGATGTATATAGGCTGAACAGGACCGGAGAAAGTACAGTCAGTCCCCTGCTGCGCTTCTGTGATGCTGGCCACAATGTCAGACATGCAGTTTCCGAGACGCACATATTGAGGTCTGTCTGTAAGATAGTCCATGATCCATGCCACCAGGTATGAATCTACTCCCATCTCTGTCAGCTTGTCCCTAAGGAGCAAAGGTTGGATGGTGTGGAAGGCACTAGAGAAGACCAGAAATATAATTCTTACAGCACCACTGCCTCTGTCCAAGTGGGAGAGGGATTGGTATAGCATATAGATGATGGCATCCTCCACTCCCATCTGCTCCTGGTATGTGAACTGCAGAGGGTTGAGGGCATGGCGGACCTGTGGCCTCAGGTGGTGAAGCAGCAGCTGTTCCATGGTCTTCATCAAATGTGACATCAGAGTGACGGGCCGGAAGTGATTCAGCTCACTAGGACGTGATACCTTTGGGACTGGGGTGATGCAAGATGTTTTCCTCAGGATTCTCCCCTGTTCCAGGCTCAGGTTGAAGATGCATTGTAGAGGATTCCCCAGCTCAAACACACAGGCCTTCAGCAGTCGTGGCGATATTCCATCTGGACCCACAGCTTTGTTGACACGAAGTCTCCTCAGCTCTCTGCTTACCTGGGTTGCTGTAATTGTGGGTGGGGGAAAACTCTCTCCTATGCTGGTATCAGTAGAAGGATGGGTGGAGGGTGCAGTTGTTCATCTGGTTTGCTCTCTCTACGTCTCTCTCGATGATGGCACCCTGCTTCGAGCTGCAGCCAGTGATGATCTTCATCCCATCCCACACTTCCTTTATGCTGTTATTCTGCAACTTCTGCTCCAGCTTTCTCCTGTACTGCTCCTTTGCCGCCCTGAGCTGGACTTGGAGTTCCTTTTGCACGCACTTGAGCTCATGCTGATCACCATCTTTAAAAGCCCTTTTCTTCTGGTTCAAAAGACCCTTGATGTCACTTGGCCAATCCATGGCTTGTTGTTAGCATAGCAGTGTACTGTTCTTACTGGAACTACAATGTCCATACAGAAGTTGATGTATTCAGTAGTGCAGTGCAGGATATCCCAGTTTGTAGTTCCAAAGCAGTCTCTCAGCGCCTGCTCTGCCTCAAGCGACCACTTCCTGAATGAGCTTGTGGTTGTAGGTAGCTCCCTCACTCTTGGTTTGTAGTGAGGCTGAAGCAGAACCAGGTTATGATCTGCTTTCCCAAGCGCAGGCAGCGGGATGGCGTTATATGCGTCTTTAAAGTTTGCATACAGTAGGTCAATCGTCCTATTTCCCTGGGTGTTACAATCCACATACTGGGAGAAGGCGGGTAATGTTTTGTCCAGCGTCACATGGTTAAAATCTCCAGAGATTAGTACAAGCGCCTCAGTGTGCTGTGTTTGTAGTTTAGCAACAGCAGAATGGATCTCCACATCTCTCCACAAGGAGGGATGTAAACAATAACAACAATGACGTGTCCAAACTCTCTGGGCAAGTAATAGGAACACAGACTTATGGCCAACATTTTGATGTCCCTGCAGCAAGTGGAGATTTTAACGTTTACATGTCCAGAGTTGCACCACCTTGTGTTTACATAGACAGCGAGTCTTCCTCCTTTCTGCTTCCCTCAGGTATTTATGTCTCTGTCCGCTCTAACTGTGCTAAACCCGGGTAGCTCCACGTTAGCATTTGAGATGTTAGTTGTTAGCCACGCTTCACAAAAACACAACAAACTGCATTCTCTGTAGGTCCTGACATTTTTCAGCAGCACAGCCAGTTTGTCGATCTTATTTGGTAGTGAGTTCACATTTCCCAGGATCACAAAAGGCACTGAAGGTCTGTAGCGCCACTTTCTCGCTAGTCACTTGGCTTTTAGCTTAGCTCCGGCTCTGCTGCCACGATAACCGCCTTCTTACCTCGTCAGGTAAATACGGAACCACACCAGCGCGGGCCACCTACTGACTACTTGAATAGACGAGTCTCGGCATGTAAAAATCAATGTCCAAGTAGTAAAAAGTAGTAAAAAGTGTCAAGGGAACGAGTCCATATAAAAGAAAGTGATAGGAGTGATCAGTAAAATAGAGAAAAAGGTAGAAAAATAAAGTCGTACACGGAGCTGCTGGAAAGGCTGCCATTTGCGGCGCCACCTGTTAGTATACAGTCAACTGTTAGTGGTATTATAATAAAGTGGAAGCAATTGGGAACAACAGCAACTCAACTATGATGTGGTAGGCCACGTAAAATCACAGAGCAGGAACAGCACATGCTGAGGTGCACAGTGTGCAGAAGTCGCCAGCTTTCTGCAGAGTCAATAGCCATAGATCTCGAAACTTCATGTGACCTCCAGATTAGCTCAACAGTGCATAGAGAGCTTCATGGAATGGGTTTCCATGGCCGAGCAGCTGCATCCAAGCCTTACATAACCAAGTGCAATGCAAAGCGTTGGATGCAGTGGTGTAAAGCACACCACCACTGAACTCAAAAGCAGTGGAGACGTGTCCTCTGGAGTGAATCATGCTTTTCTGTCCGGCAATCCAATGGATGAGTCTGGGTTTGGCGGTTGCCTGGAGAACAGTACTCACCTGACTGCATTGTGCCAAGTGTAAAGTGTTGTGGACGGGGAAGTATGGTGTGGGGTTGTTATTCAAGGGTTTGGCTTGGCCCCTTAGTTCCAGTAAAAGGAACTCTTAATGCTTCAGCATATAAATCCATTTTGGAGAATTTCATGCTCCCAACTTTGTGGGTACAGTTTGGGGACTGTGCACCAGTGCACTAAGAAAGGTCTATAAAGAAATTGACAAGTGAACTTTCTGTGGAAGAATTTCACTGGCCTACACAGAACCCTGACCTCAACCCAATATAACACCTTTGGGATGAATTACAGCAGAGACTGTGAGCCAGGTCTTCTTGTCCAACATCAGTAGCCTGACCTCACAAATGCTCTCCTGGAAGAATGGTAAAAATTCCCATAAACACACTCCTAAACCTTGTGGAAAGCCTTCCCAGAAGAGGTGAAGCTGTTATAGCTGAAAAGGGTGGGTCAACTCCTATGTATTAAGAATGGGATGTCATTAAAGTTCATGTGTGTGTAAAGGCAGGCATCTCAATACTTTTTATAGTAGTATACTCCAAAACTGTGGACGTTCACTGTTTATTGCTTTTACTGTTTACACCATCACCAGGCAGGACTGAAAAGGTAACAAATAAGTACTATTAATTTAAAAATCAACTTCAGGCTCTCAAACAGCTTCTCACTCTATTACTATTAATACTGTTCCTGTGCTCCCTGTATGCATGACTAGTGAATCCTTAAGGCTCCTGTGGAGGAAGTCAGTAAAGGGCTGATTTAGAGAAAGACGACCTAATCAGTGGGCATTGTGTATTGCAGACACATGAGATGCTCCACACAAGAGCGGATGAGAGGTTCTTTAGGGACACAATGAGCTCCGAGACATAAACAGGATGTGAAGAACAGTACAGTTGTAGTAGGTGTCAGTGAACTGCATTGTTTTTCTTGGGTTATAGTAAACACCATTGTATTGCAGAGATTTTCCGGAATATAACATATTTGGGGTGGGCAGCTTTTCTGTCATCATAGTTTTGCAATATATTTGCCATACTATCAAAGTGGTTTGGGAGACCCCACAGCTATTCTGCAATACAAAATCCTGTCCACCACTACAACCACTAACCTCTGGCATTCCTCCTGGGCAATATTTGTTCTATTGGAAGTATCCTCTGTTAGTGGTGGACTTTGGGCACCAACATTGATTGTTTTATTGGGTCAATATTTTCATGTGTACAGAGTACGGTGACATGTTTACTTCTGAGAGATAATTAACATGCAACACATTGCCATTCTCTGGCACCATGAATGGATGGATTTAGAAATATGATTCGACTATCTTTTATGATGTGAATTCTGTTTAAGCAGGAGTTTACATGAACCAAACCATAAGTCCACCTGCTTTCATTCCTAGAACTATTGACTGCAACTTAATGGCGAGAGCTAAAATATTCTACTGT
Organism: Polypterus bichir lapradei; assembly: GCA_026402145.1. Taxonomy (NCBI): domain Eukaryota; kingdom Metazoa; phylum Chordata; class Cladistia; order Polypteriformes; family Polypteridae; genus Polypterus; species Polypterus bichir. The sequence continues at coordinate 48,029,480 of JANRMT010062807.1, forward strand.
AGTATTGGTATCACTATAACTGAAAAGAAATAAAGTTTGTGAAAGATAAGTTCATCGCTGTTATATGTTTCTCTTTCTAAATTCATTTAGAACATTCAGAGTAGAATTTTATACATGCAAACACACACAGACACAGGGAAGATGTAGAGGGAAATCCCGTGAAGACAAACTGTGAGCAAAGCAATGCCAAAATCACAGTGCAGGTGACAGAAACATAATAACTAATTAAAGATCTTATCCATCTTGCCCACATTGGAAAGATCAGAATTCATAAGATATGTGCCATTTTCTTTAGGAGAGAAATATCAAACTATGTCAAGTAATTCTTTAAATAAAAATTATGGAAATAGAATTCTTAAGTTGTGTGCCTTTATTGGAGAGAGAAATATCAGAATAAACTAGCATAGATTTTTTTCTGCTGTTTGCTATTCTCTCTAAATACTTAAATATCTTCTATTACCATTATGTTATGAATAAATTGAATTGGTTGGTTTATTGTGGCTAGTGTGTTTGGGTTATTTATTGAAAAACAGTCCATCACCATGTCTGAACCACAAACAGAGAAAGTGAAAGTTATTTATGATGGACTTTCGCCATTAAATTTGTGGCAAGTTACAGTTTTCTAGAAGTACAATAATATGAATATTAGTATGACTTATTAGTCAATTAACTTTTATTTTAAGAGGCACTTTAGACAACAAGAACCATGAAATTATGCAGTAAAAAACACTACCAAAAGAAATCCATATAAAGGCAATAGCTTTAAAATTAGAGAAAAAAAGATCCAATTTGAATTTGGTGCCACACAAGAGGGTCTAAGATGAATCAGTTACGCAGAGTAGAAGCCACAAAATTTCTGATCTTTTCATCCTGGAGCGTTACACTGGAATGTTATATGATTGCATCTCCACATCTATAAAGAGAAACTGTACTTGTAGGTCCTGCCAAGTTATAACAAGCATATGGAAAGATGTAAGGCAAGTGGCCCCTCTATGAATTAAACAGTTAGTATTAGCTCTGCGGTTGAAGGTCATCTGCACAACAGACTCAACGACGGCTGCCTACATTTTGTTTAACAGAGCAGCAAGTGGACTTGTTTGAAGCTCCCTGGAGTGGAGCCTCTATAGTAAGACTTCAGACGTTGTAACCTGATCCTTAGGATTACTAATGGCTCTGAGAGCAGCTGCTGTTGAATTTCTACAGACTATGGAATCAAGAAAAACAAATGTTGTTAACAAAGCTGACAGAACTTCATGGCAGATGCACAACTTGCTCGACGAGCACACCACTCACTCCATGCTTTGTGAGCACATGGGACAAGATATTTGCTTATTTACAAAAAAAAAAAAAAAAATAAGCTAAATCCTAAATATTGCTAGTCAACCCATCAGTACACAGTTAACGCTTGGAATATTGTTTATGAAAACAGCCAGCAGAGGGTGCTGTCTTCTATACGGTTCAGGGTGGAAAATTTCTAAACGCTGTTGATCATTTTATAAAGAACTTTGCAATTGTTCTCTCTGTGAGTAGCTTGAAAAAACGAGACAGTAATGTTAAGTTGTTAAAGTTTTAATTGTCAAGCTGCTAAAGTTTTAATTTAAAAACACTTATGACTTATAAAGAGTTACATAAGATAAAGAAAAAGGTCACATCATCTTCTAATCCATTAAATCCAGATCAGGGTTGCATGGGGGCTGGAGCCTATCCCAAGCTATCATAGGACACATGGCATGAACACACACATACACACACACTATCCCAGCATACACTAGGGCCAATTTAACATCACCAATTTACCTAATCTGTATGTCTTTGGACAGTGGGAGAAATCCACCGCACCTGAGGAAACCCATGCAGACATGGGGAGAACATGCAGACTCCACACATGGAGGACCCCTGGTTTCCTTACTGTGAAGCAGCAGCACTTGAACCACCCAAAAGAAAAATGTACTAATGTTAAACTGGTAACTGCTTTTAAAGCACATTGTCATAGTGTCATTCAATATATTACAAGGCACTATATAAAAAAGAGAAATAAGTATATCAAGTTGTCATTTTAAATTCCTTTAGTGAAGAATAAAGTGGATAATGTTAAATGCGCTTTGGCATAGTATTCCAGAATATGCTTTAAGGCACTATATTAAAAGAGCAATATATATGTCAAGCTCTCATTTTAAAATTTCTTATACAACACTTTCTGGCTTTGTAATAGTGTTTGCTATAACATGCTGCATAAAAACAGGGTGACATGTCAAGTTGTTGAAGTTTTAATTGTTTCAAAAATATTTTATGGCCTAAAAGGAGTTATACTGTATAAAGAAAAGAGTGAGTGGTAATTGCTTTGGAAATCACTTTGGCAAAGTGTTCAATATACTAAAAGGCACTATATAAAAAAGAGCAATACTAGTATAGAGGTCAAGTTTTCATTTTAAATTCTCTGTAAATAACTTTCTGACTTTGCAGTTGTGCTTGCTGTAGTGAGACATCGCATGAAAAATGGAGACACGTGTCAAATTGTTTAGGTTTTAACTGTAGAAGAATTTATTACTTAAAAGTAATTATGTAAAATAAAGAAAAAAAGGTGGTAATGTTAAAATGCTTTGGAAAGCACTTTGTCGTAGTGTTGTTCAATAAACTTTATAGCATTATATAAAAAAATATATATATATGTAGTGTTCTCATTTTAATTTCTTGTAGAACAATTTCTGATTGGAAAAAGGCTGAAGAATGAAGGAGCTAATGTTAAACTAGTTATTACTTTGGAAAGCAGTTTGTGATGGTGTTGTTGAAGATATTATAAGGCACTTTACAAAAAGGGGGAGATTTATGCCAACTTGAGTTTCTAATTATTTGCTAACTTTAAATCATCTATATCAAATGAAGTACAAAATACAACACATTTTGTCATAATATTTAAGATTTCACACCTAACCACTGTGTCACCTTGCAATGCTGTAAAGAGCTGTATTAAAAACTGCATGGAATACGTATATTTAAAACTACATAATGTACTGAGTGGCATTCATGAAGAACTTTTGAATATCACTGAAGTTAGGGATAGTATATAATGAAGCAGAGCCTGCATGCAGAATTATATCATTAATTACTTTGCAAACTACTTTGTTGATATGCAAAATGCTGTGTAAAAAAAATAAATGATATAAGTAAAAAGGATGAAACAATAAAGAGCTGGTAAAGAACCTTGTGATAGCGCTATATTATTACATTGATGGATGGCCAGTATATCATACTGCTCTTGTATTGTTAATTTCCTCGAAAGCCACTTTGTAAGACACTGTTTAAATTAGTATGTGACATTTATGTAATGTAAGATTCCTTATTGCTTTCTAAAGAAAGTTGTATCAGTGCTTGCAATACAGCACTCTGTTACATGACCTGTGATTTTGTTTCTTGGAGAGCACAATGGTAGTGTGATTTAGAAATGTGGCATCATGGCTCCAAGGACTTGCTCGCGATTTCTGTCACTGTCTGTGGGGAGACTGAGCATTTTGTCCATGCCACACGTATTTTTTCCAGGTCCCCAAATTTCCACCCACATCCCTAAATTTTGAAGATTGGGTCGACTTGTGACACTAAACTCTCCTGGTGTGAATGAGTGTCTGTTGATGATGGACCGGCACATTGGGTGGGTTGCTTCTCTGTGTGGAATGGTGCTGGGATATTAGAAAGGGTTAGATGTGTAGTATTAAATGACTTCTTGTAAAGGATTAAAGATGGTTAATGCTGAATTTCCATATTCCCTAAGTTCCTGACCATTTATAGTAAGCCAAATCCTCATCTTTTGTCCATCAATCGGTGTAGCCACATATACAACTTTAAAACATTAGAACAATCCAGGCTAGAACAGGCCATTCAGCCCAACTCGCCAGTACTATCTACTTAGTTCTTCCAAAATAACATCAAATCAAGTTTTCAAAGCCCCCAAAGTCCTACTGTCTTCCACAATACTTGTTAACTTTTTCCATGTGTCTATGATTTTCTGTATAAACAAAAACTTCCTAATGTTTGTGCAAAATGTACCCTTGTTTTTACCCATGATTTTAATAAACTCATTTTACAATAACAGTCTCGATCTACTATACTAATTCCATTCATAATTTTAAACACTTCAATCGTGTCTTCTCTTAATCTTTTTTTGCTTAAACTGAAAAGGCTCAGCTCTTTTAATCTTTCTTCATAATTCATCTCCTGTAGCCCTGGAATCAGCCTAGTCGCTCATCTCTGGACCTTTTCTAGAGCTGCTATGTCCTTTTTGTAGCCTGGAGACCAAAACTGCACACAGTACTCCAGATGAGGCCTCACCAGTGTGTTATAAAACTTAAGCATAACCTCCTTGAACTTGTACTCCACACATTGTGCTATATAACCTGACATTCTGTTAGCCATCTTAATGGCTTCTGAATGCTGTCTGGCAGTTGATAGTATCGAGTCCACTACAACTCCAAACACCTTCTCATAAGGTGAACTTTTGATTTTCAGACCAACCATTGTGTATTCAGACTTAACATTTTTACTTCCTATGTGTTATACTGTATATCCATTCCAATCTAAGCTGCAGGCAGCACTCCCTGTAGAAAACCTAGCATGCCAGCAGACCCACCTGGAAGTCCTGGGGCTTGTTGGAGAGGGGCTGCTTTTGGGTTTTTCTCCTCTTCTTGATCCCCTGCACGCCATTTGCGGGAGTTTTCTTAGGTAGAGGGGCTGTCGGCTCTTGGGGTGGTGTTTCCTCTGCTGGCTCTGCCTCTTCTACACTCTCAACTTGGTCTTCAGTTTCTTCTTCACCGGCTGTATCTATCCAGGAGAGATAAGGTAAGGACACAGTGTCAAAATGGAATGCTCACCTCTTCATGCTTTTTAATTCACAAAGACTGAATTTCGTCTGAAGTATGAAAATGTGATATCTGAGTACAATTGCAGGTTCTATTATGGCTCACTAGAAGGTCCCAAATGAAAGTCTTCATTTATAGTTTCACTCTATTTAGAAAAATATGTTTATCATTTCCTGAGTTTTTCCTCTTGCACATTAGATGGATGGGATAAATGAGTAGGTATGATTGTGTCCAGCAAGGGACTGACATCCTGTCCAGGGTAAAATCTTTCTTTGTGCTTGGTGTTGTCAGGGCACAATGGCTCCCTGTCACCATGAAATTAGATTAAGTGAGATTCAATGAATGTTATATTATTTTCTAACTTGATTAATCCAGACCAGGGTTATGGGGGGGTGCTAGAGCCTATCCCAAATAGCAAGGACAGAAACAAGCTCTGGACCGTGGCATAAGTTAGGAACAAACCCTAGACTGGGCACCAGTTCATTAAAGATTGAACAAGCACACAGGCCAATTTAGCATCATCCACCAAGCTTGCATGTCTTTGGACTGTGGGAGTAAACCCACACAGAAACAGGGAGAACATGCAACCTCCATTCAGGGAACTGGAACAAGGACCTCTGTCTCCTTGCTATGAGGCTGCAGTGCTACCACCGTGTCACAGTGCCACTCTTCAGTAAATGGATAGATGAATTATCAAATTTGCTAACAGGAAGATCCAGAATCAGAAAATTATATATTTGTATTTGGGTTGTTTAAAGCTTCTCATAATGCCCATACTGCCTCTTGCAAATCTGAACTTTTCTGGGTACTGCTGAAAAATTTTAATAGAAAAAAAAAATGCCAGTCACTCTGTAGGAGGGCCCAATGACAGGAGATTGTTATGTAAGCTAAGGACAGAGGAGGGCACTATAATTCAGTGATAGAGCACAGATTAGGGGACCCAAGCTTTTCCTTTTAGTTTGCTGTTTGTTCTCATGAGCAGCAAGGCTCACTTGGAGTGATGTTTGGTAAAGTGCATGCATGCAAATTTAATTTACACACTAAATGGTAAATTGAGAGTGCGACCCAGTGGCAAAGGCATTTGGAGTATAACAAACGTGGCTACTGGTTTAGTCCTCACCACCTACTCATTATGTGACTGCTACTTAAACTGTCATTTAACTCCTGATTTGTAAGTCACTTTGAATAAAGGTATTAATTAAATAAATTAAATGGCACTATATAAATTAAGTTAGTTAAAACATAGGGGGCAGAGAAGCAATGGTTTTCTTCTTACATAATTTTGCATTATTGTTTCCAGATGTTACACAGCTGGAGGAAGTGGGTGACAGTAAGGTCAGTGAAAACATCACGTCCTCCCAATTTAGACCCTTTCAAAGCTCATGGCACCTCATGCTTCCTCTCTCAAACACTTCTGGTTTCTTTCCCATGCTTAAAAAAGTAGACTGATGCATTTAGAACAAGGAAGCAGTTTGCCAGGGATTTTCAAATATACGAAAGAGGGAAAATGTTGACTGCATAATAACCATTACAATAAATAAATAAACCATTACATATTTGTAATTAATTAAGACCACTTTGCACAGATCAGTTTTCACTTTGGTATTAAAGAGTGTTTTTCTGTTAATCAGAGTCAAATAAGCTAAATTAAATCCATTGTGGTTCACTGTTGTGCAACAAAATGTAAAATCAATCAAAGAGGTTGATTTAAGTCACAGTACTAACTAAAGATTGGCTAAATGATTATTTTTTGATACACTTGTTGATGTCGGCTTAACTGACTACACAAATACTTTAGATTTATTACGATCATCATCTTTAAAATCAGTGGGCAGGAGGATGTAAGAGTGGGCACACATTACAATGTCACTGTAAAGAATTAAAGGGAAAGGGCAAATAAGGTTATGGCCGAGATGCAGAAGTTAAAGCATTTGAAACCGAAGTACACAGCAGTCCTTACCAGTAACAGAGTCGAGTTCAGTAGGGCCATGTTGAGCTTCAGGTGGAGCAGGAGGGGAAAACACTGGTGCTGCTCCAGGTGGGGGGGTGTAGGAGATCTGAAGAAGGATAGTAGCCTGGAATGGGGGTCACAAACAGAGCAAAATTATTTCAGAATTTACCACCAGAAGATGACCTTAGAGTATAATTTATGCACCTACAACCAAGAGCTGTTTTAGTAGCACTTCACTCTAGGAAGAGGAACGATATGATCTTGAATTCAAGTGAAGTCTCATGTTCTTTGAAAGGTGCCTTGTAACAGTGCCACCTTTGGGCAGGAGACTTTATTAGTAAAGATTAACTGATTGGGACTGATTATTAATTGTAATGCATTAAAAAGTATAATTTATGAATTTATATTAATTATATATATACTGCTATTCCTGTAGAAACTGCACATGCAGGGGTAAAATATGCAAAACATCACCATATGTGAACTACAGTAGCACTTAAATACTTATAAAGGTTCTGAAGGACAGAAGAGAAATGAAACAGAGTATATGGGCTTGCAGAGACTTGGCATCATCCACAGCCCAGAATAAATTCCAAAAACTCATACAGGAGTTGGTCTGGACCATTACCAAGACATCATATCCAAGGGTCACCTAGGGATTGCTGGAAACTCAAGACATGACAATGAAGGTCACCAGAGGACATCAGAAAGCCTTGGTTTAGTTCTCCATGCCAGATGGAAGCAGCAAGAGGCTGCAGTTCTACTCCAGTATCATCTTTTATGGGCACCTGGCCCTTTAACGGGTCTTCTGGGATTGTGAATTTCCCCTTGGGATTAATAAAGTATCTATCTATCTATCTATCTATCTATCTATCTATCTATCTATCTATCTATCTATCTATCTATCTATCTATCTATCTATCTATCTATCTATCT
>JANRMT010062807.1:48037226-48047794 GCA_026402145.1 Polypterus bichir lapradei
TCTATCTATCTATCTATCTATCTATCTATCTATCTATCTATCTATCTTCTGCATGCTTTTCACAGACAGGGTGTTGAGCAATTTGTAAGAACTTCTCAGCTGGATGCCTAATGGTCTAGAAGTCTTCCAGGGTCAGCTTTTAAAAGATTTGGGAGAAAAGAGAAGATAGGGGCTCACCTGGCCAGGAAGAGACAGGAGTGACCAGATGTCTGAAGTGAAGCAAAGAGGAAAGAAGATGATTGCATTTTTACAGAGGAGCATAGTCTATGTTATTTTTGTTGCATATTACCTCATCTTTCTTTTCTTCACTCACTGGAATCTTCAGCTACCTAACCTTTGCTTTGATTGAACTCTGTTGTATGTCTGGAAATACTTTTAGGCTGTGAGTCAATCAGAAATTTGTCACAATGTATATACTGTGTAGTATGTACTTAAAATGTATGTGTTTCGTGACACTTTCACATTGACTGGGGTAACACTTGCGTGTCCTAAGGTTCGTGGAGACTTCCCACAGTCCCTTTCTCTTAGTTTGAGGCTGAATTTCATGGGACTAAACATATATAGATCTGCAGTTTTTTGAAATTTTCTCCATATGTAGATGACAATAGTATGATAGAAAATGAATAGCTTCGAACTGCAAGATTCTTTAGCATCAATGCTCTTTCTTCTAATGGCCTCAGAGAGCCCTTTTGATCTTGGCATGGTGTAGCCACACACGTGAATTTCTAAGACCAAATTGCACCACAGCTTTTCTTGATGTTTAATTAAGGCTGGACCCTCCAAGTTATTCTCTAAAGATGTTTTTATCATTTGCACCTGTTTGGGTGCTTATAATTCAAATTATTGCTATTTGATTTCTCAATAGTGATGAGAGAACCAGATAATTATCAATAAGCATACACTTTTGTGAAACTGATGCTAAAATTTATTTCACAATTCCAAAATGTGACACTCACTAAAGGCTATTTTGGGCATTGAAAGGGTTTTTTTTTTTGGATGTAAAACAAAGAGTTCTGCTTTCTAGATCCTCGTTCACACTTTTCTGCAGCGGTTTAAAACAGGTAATCTGTACAACACTGGTAAAATCTATTTTATTTTTGCCTCTTCTTTATATTGTCCCAGAGGAGTGTAGTATTTTTTTAAAAGAAAATATGTGTACATATTACTTACACATGAAGCCCAGTACATGGAAAGTTGCTGCTGCCGAATGAAACACCATTCTTAATGTGTCAATGACACAAATTTAACTAGAAGCAAAAAGTGACATTTATTCTGAAAGTTTTTTCGTTTAGGGAAATGCTGAGTTTGGCTGCAGATCCTTTTACTTACCACTATTTGTTTCTGTTTCTTTGTTATCATTATTTATATATTTCTCCATTCTTTCTTTCCCTGAGTTTGCAGAAGGCTTCACAGGTATGGAAAATATCCTGTGTGGTCCCAGGGCCAAGGAACGTGCACTCCAGTGATCCCAAGTACTTTTAGACCAGTTCCTTGCGCTTCATACATCATGAAGACCCTTAAGAGACTGGTCATAAAACAGCTACAACCCCTTAAGAAGAATATCTGAATCCTCTGCAGTTTGCGTATCAGACACATATAGCTGTGGAGTCTGCTTTAATCTTCATGCTCCACAGAGCCTACTTCTACTTGGAGGAACACCACAGTCAGGATAATGCTCTTTGATTTCTCCAGTGCCTTTAACGTAATTCTGCCTCATCGACTGGGGAAAAAGCTTAAGACAATACATCTTGATATACCCATAATCTCAAGGATCATGGACTACCTGACCAACAGACAGCTGCTGAAGCTCTGGGACTGTGTGCCAGAAATGGCAGTGTGTAATACTGGAGCACCTCAGGGAGCTGTCCTGCCTCCCTTCCTGTTTACCCTCTACACAACAGACTACCAGCACAATACCAGCGCTTGCCATCAACAAAAATTCTCAGATGACTCCTCTGTCATAGGCTGCATTAATGATGGAGACAAGTCAGAGTACAAGAGGTTTATGGAGGATTTTGCCTTGTGGTACAGGGAGAACCACCTACAATTCAACATCAACAAGACAAGTTGTGGACATCTGGCATAACAAAGAGTATCTGAGACTAGCCACCATCCAGGGCGAAGATGTGGAAGTGTTGCAGAGGTACAAGTACCTGGGGGTTCACATAAACAATAAACTGGACTTGTCTGGCAACACAATGGTACTGTACAAGAAGGCCCAGAGCAGACTGCACTTGCTAATGAGACTCAGGTATTTTGATGTGTGCAGCAAGCAACTGGAAATGTGGTTTCAATCCATAGTAGTCAGTGTATTGTTCCAGGCTGTGGTCTCTGGGGAAAACAACATCTCAAAAAATGCACAATGCCTGATCAAATTTCTCAGAAAAACCTGCTCCATCACAGGGAGAGCACTGGACTCACGGGAAGCCATTGTGGAAAAATTAAATGTCATCATGAAATTTCTCTTGAAGCACTTTTAGCCACAGGCTCATTCCACTGCAATATGCTAAGAAGCATTTTGGAAAGTTGCGATCTCCTTCATCAAGGGCTCATGTGCTCCTTGTGTGGACACTTCAAAATTAAAGTTGACCTCAGCGAGCTGTTGTTTAAGCCTTTACTAAGATGACATGCTCATAAACTGCACCAGGCAGTGTGATCCAGGCTAACTTCATTGTTGTCTCTATTCTCACATCAAATACTCAGGCAGAGTGAGATGGCTCGTCTACTTACCCCTGTGCTCTGCTTCTTGCTGTCCAGTAAAGGAGCATTGAAACTAGCAGCTAGGCTGGAGGAAGAGAGGACCTCCCTTAGGGGCAGCCGTGCTTCTCCAAGAAACCTGCAAGTTCAAATACAGATGAAGTATTAGTGCAAATGTTCACCCAGTATACTGCCTGCTACTGGCCACAGCTGATAGCACAGACAGTTGGCACAGTCTCACCTGACAGGTGGTTACATTGTGGAGAAGAAAATGGATGAGGAGTAGTGATGAGCCAAACGGTTTTAATTGACACAAAGCTAAAAAAAAACTGACACTATAATTTATTTTCACAGGCGATTTCACTCTTGTGAAATGTGAACCTGACTATGAAGTGTTATTTGGAGGTTTAATGGGTCCTTAAAAAAGAGTTAGGACTCCCTAATGCCTTGTTCACACTTCCAGGGTTACTTGTGTCCTTTCCTGCAGCTGCATGATGCATGCAATCTATAGCGCACCAATCAAATCAGTTCTGTTGATCCATCTCATTCACATCACCATGGAGGTGCAGAGCAATTGTGTCATAAAGTGCATTTTCCAAATTAAGACACACCGAAATGCACCAGCGTGCATATTACTTTGCTTTATCCACAGGAAAATCTCACTATGCAGGAAGCTGCCCCATATTACCTAGCAAGGACGCTTTCCTGTTTCTTGAGGCTTACAGAAGAGTTGAAAGATATGCATCCTCTAAATGTGGTGGAGCTTCAAGTTTCTTTCCTGTCCCCTGTAGAACTGTAATCCCCAGGATTGTCATCCTAATTGACAAAATGGGGATTGTACTACCAAAACACATCTGGCAGTTCAACAAAATCTTTACACATGAGAGGAATTGAGTTTGGGAATTTGTATTTTCTATACAAATCTTTCCTTAAATACTAAATGACAGGTAGATGTATACAAAATAAAGGCACAGAAACACTTCCAGAAAGAACTCAATTCTTGTCTTCTTGTATCAATGGCACAAATTTTGCTAGAAGAGAAACACAATTTGCTTATCTAATGTTTTTGTAAAGCAAAATACAGTTTAAATTTTGTACAAATTATTTCACTCATCACTAGTTAGAACAAACTGAAAGTGCACTGAAGAATTTGTGCACACTCAAACATCAAATTATTCACATACCAACACAAATGTATACACAGTTTGATTATTAGTTTGTCATGAGGCAAGGTATTAAAAAATAAATACTCCTCAATAATAAAATAAAATGCTTTGATACATCCTCTTACTTCAACAGACAGTAAATAGTAATTCCACCCTACCCTCTCCTCGACTTTGAATATATGTTGATTGTCTTCTAACGCCATTGTACTGTAACCTGCAAAGCAGGATCTCAAGTTGGTTAACCAGCAGGAGTCAAAGACTACAGATAATAGGAGAAAGCTCCTTCAGGAGTCTGTACTTGGACTGGACCATTACTTTTTCTAATTTATATTAAAGATATAGATTCCAGCAAAGTTTGTAAACTTTTGAAATACACAGGTAAAGCTGAAACTGGAGCAATGGCAGACACCGAGGATGTAGCAAAAATAATTCAAGAAAAACTTGGACAAGTTTCGAGAAGAAAGATCTAGACAAACATTTGGAGAATGTAGTTAATGTAGAATAGTATGAAGTGCCACATTTGGGGAAAAGGACAGCCAATTGTAAATATAGGATGGGAGACACTGTCCTATAGGAAACAACCTCTGAAAAGGATTTAGGGGTTTGTAAAATATTAGGTTATATATTAAAAGCAGCTACATTTAAGTCAAGGGAAGTTATGCTCAGACTATATAATGCAATAGTGGGACCACCTCTGGAATGCTGTACACAATTCTGGTCACCACACTGTAAGAAAGACATTGCAGCAGTTGAAACTGTGTAGAGAAAAGCAACCAGGCACATACTGGAACATCAGGACACGTTGTTCTCAGACAGACTCAGAGAATTTAACCTATTTAACTTCAAGCAGAGGAGACTACTTGGGGACCTAATACAGGTCTTCAAAATCCTAAAAAGGCATCGATAAAGTAGATCCTGGAGAATTATTTCAGCTTAATGGTGAATCACATACTCAAGGACATCAGTGGAAATTAAGGTGAAAGGCATTTAGAACTGAAGCCAGGAAGAAGTTCTTCATGCAAAGAGTTGTTGGACTCTGGAAGAAAAACTATCAAGACATGTAGCTGAAGAAGAAACCTTGACAACCTTTAAGAAGTATCTGGATGCTTACCTGCTAGCTAAAGAAACAGAACTGATAGACTGAATGGTCTCCTCTTGTTTGTCGAATTTCTTGTGTATTTACTGAAAAGCTGGCTTCTGTTGATCTGAATTCCCACAAATGTTAAGCAGGTCATCCTTTTATACACAACATTCATAAAAAACTGACCAAAATTCAGTCCTTTGTGATTTTTTCAGGTATTAAAGTATTTTTAAAAATAGATATTAAAACTTTCAAGTATTTATTACATTACTGACTCATTAACTGTGGACATGTCAGTTGAAGGGCACAGTCACTGATATCAAAGTGAATTTCTCAAAAAAAACATCATAACAATAAGGAGTTCATTAGCCTGAATTTTAAGATTGTTTGATAATGGCCATTTCCCAAAATCCTTTCTAATTGAAGCAATATGTAAACTTGTTTGTAAATTAACAACTAGTGTTCTTCTTCTTCTTCTTTCGGCTGCTCCCGTTAGGGGTCGCCACAGCGTATCATCTTCTTCCATATCTTTCTGTCCTCTGCATCTTGTTCTGTTACACCCATCACCTGCATGTCCTCTCTCACCACATCCAAAAACCTTCCCTTAGGCCTTCCTCTTTTCCTCTTCCCTGGCAGCTCTATTCTTTACATCCTTTTCCCAATATACTCCTTATCTCTCCACTGCACATGTCCAAACCAAAGCAATCTTGCCTCTCTGACTTTGTCTCCCAACCGTCCAACTTGAGCTGACCCTCTAATGTACTCATTTCTAATCCTCTCCATCCTTGTCACACCCAATGCAAATCTTAGCATCTTTAACTCTGCCACTTCCAGCTCTGTCTCCTGTTTGTTGATCACTGAAATTTGCCAAAGTGTTTTCCGCTGCAAGTATGGGTGCTGTTTTGTAGGGTGACCTTGTTCACCAAATATTTTCCTGAAAATGCGCTATGTAGCAGCTTAAATGAACATTTTTTTTGCGTTATTCAATGATGCTTTGTAAGGCCAACATGACATCACAGGGCTGTAGCAGCAATGTGCAGAACTTTCACGCATGCCTACTGTAAGACTATTGCTGAGACAGATTTCAATAGTGTATGCATTAAAAAGAAAAAAAAACGTACAGTATTTTTATTTGAGGAGTACATGAGCTGACTGCAATGAGTGCTGCCACCAGATATATAACACTGATCCCTGTGCGGCTGATAGTGCAGCACTATGTGGCTGATATGCATTCATGGCCAATGTGTGCCGCAAGATAGGAACTCTGTGGTCTATATACTTTTTTACTCATTGCTAGTTTATGGCTCTGAGGCTAGGGATCTGCGCTGGCAATCGGAAGGTTGCCAGTTTGAATCCAGTAGACACCAGAAGTGACTCTACTCCATTGGGCCCTTGAACAAAGTCCTGAACGTGCAATTGCTTTGTCCTGGGTGTGACATTAATCTACATCCAGCCCTGCAAGCAGGTTCTTCAACTTACAGGGAATATTTGAGGGTTGGTGGCAGGATTGGCACAGCCAATGTAAAAAAAAAAAAACTCATGGTGTTCCAGTGTGGTGCTGAGGTGTCACCCACAGCACTCTTGTCTCAATCCATGTGGTTTGTCGTGTGGTGAGTCCAGCAACAAGCGTATTAGCACATGCTCCAAACCTCTCTCTCTAGTTTGTGGCCATTTCATCTATTTTGTTTGTAGTATAGAGGGATATATTTATCTTACTGTTGATTAATATGTATTCAAAATGAATCATGAGAACATAGAAGAAGTAAGTATCATATTTGATTAAGCACGAGCACTGTAAGAATTAAACTGGAAAGGCTTAGGCCTGTTATTTTTTATTTATCTGAATAAGCTAGAAACCACCAATATATTATAGACTGAAGGTCAAGTTTGTACTGAAGGATGGGGAGAGTGAATTCCACTACTCCAGATAAGAGATATGAACTTGCGGTTGTAAATATTGGTGGCAAAAACTGGACCAGTACTAAGCGGGATTAGGCCCTGGAAAGCATATGTGATGTATGGGAAAGATGCTACGTCCAGTGAACTGAGAAATATTGGTGGAACCAGTTGGAGGCAGGATAGCGGGGAATGGAACAATAGGGAGTCAAATAACTGAAATAAATGTGTTGGGAGATAAGAACTGCAAAGGTCCCATTCTTCCACAGCCCAAAGATGTTCTATTGGATTCAGATTCAATGACCAGTAAAGCTACCAAAGAAAACTGAACCATTTCCAGACAACATTGCTTTGTGACATGGCCCATTATCATGCTGAAAGTAGCCATTAAAAGATGGGTAAATTGTGGCCAAGAAAGGACGATCATGTTCAGCAACAACATTGAAAAGGGCTGTGGTATTCAAGTGAGGTATTAATGGGTTTAACATGTGGCAAGAAATCATTCCCCACACCATTACACCACCAGATAACTCTACGTGTCAATAGTGAAGTAAAGGCAATTACAGTTTGTTCTTCTCCACTTTAGGTCAATTTTGAGTACACCAAACACAGATGTTAATAGATTAGGAGAGACTGTGACACCAAGGCTGTCTGATAGGCATTTAAAAAGATTATGGCCCAAAATTATGTTAATTTGGTACACGTCCAAAACATGTAGCCTAGTGAGGCTGGAGCTCGATTGCAACGTTCACAGGTTGGATCATTTTGGACAATTTTAAATGAGATAAAAGATTTTAAGTTCAATAATTGTATGCTTTGCACATATGGAGCTAGAGTGAATTCTGTGCAAGGCTGCCTTTCATTCCTTTTCTGAAAAATTGAGTAAGAATTCCTTTTCCCACTGTACTCTAGAATCTTTGAAAGGAAGAGAGTTAAAATGTTTTAAAACATTATGGAAATCCTGTCTGAGTCTTCAAGACTGATCAATATTTTTTCTGGAATAGAAATAGGTGGGAGGTGTGGAAAACTGGGCAGATTTCATTCAGCAAAGTTTCTAATTTGGAAATAGTGAAAGAACTGTGTTGATGCGAAGCTAAATTTGGAGTGTAATTGTTCAATCGATGCAAAGACATTATCTAAATACAAATCTCTAAATGGTTTAATCCAGTACGTTTTCTAAACATTAAAAACTGTATAAGTTTGAGAGGGTGGAAAAAGGTGGTTATCATGTAGAGGTACCACAGATAAAAGTTTCACTAAGTGCTTCCTACATTGGTTAGTATATTGATGAAAACTTATATTTACTGGGGTACAAAGCAAGGAATATAAAAAGTACTCCAGGATTTTATTTCTATTACAGACCAAGCTTGTGTATGTTCATCCATTTGTGTCAATGTCTAGGTTTTTATAGCTTTTATAACCTTAATTTATAAAACTGAAAGTTAGGTAGAACCATGCCACCTTCTGCTTTAGGTCATTGTAGGGTCACCCTTTGGATGTGTGGATGTTTCGAATTCTAAATAAATGAGGTTATGATTGAATCTAATTTCTTAAAAAATGATTCATTAATGTATATGAGGATGTTTTGAAACAAAAACAGAAGCTTAGGAAGGATATTAATCTTGACTGTGTTAATTCTCCCTGCTAAAGTAAGATTGAGGACAGACCATCTCTCGTATGCACGTCTTGTTTAACTTTTTCCATGCAGATAGTAAAATTTTGTTGAAAAAGAGCTTTATATTTGCTTGTGATATTTACCCCTAGGTATTTAAACTGATCTGTGATGATAAAATGTAATGTTGTGTGCTAGAGAATTCACTGGAAAAAGTTCACTTTATCCAAATTAATTTTGAGTCCAGATATCTTCAAAAATTCTGCTAGTGCTGTTAAGGCTGCAGGAACCGAATTTTATGGATCTGATATATACAGTACCTATCATCTGCATATAGTGATATTTTCTGTTCAAGTCCTTCTCTCATAATCCCCTTTATTTCAGATGTATTTCAAAAGTGAACTGCCATTGGCCTAATAGTGATTGCAAATAGCAGTGGTGACAGGGAACATCCTTGTCTAGTAACACATTCTAGATTGAAGAAGTCTGAAATAATGTTGTCAATACAAACTGAAGCTTCTGGACTAGTATACAGTAGTTTGATCCATGCACCTATGTTCTGGCCAAACCCAAATTTATGCAATGTGGTGAATAGGTAATCCCATTCAACCATATCTGATACTCTTTCTGCATCCAAAGATAATACGATCTCTGGAGTGTTAGACTTTATGGGTGAATTTATTACATTAAACAGGCACAGAAGATTGGAAGCTAAGTCTCTACCTTTAATAAGTCCAGTTTGGTCTTGTGATATTACTGAAAAAAGCACTTTCTCAATCCTTCTGGCTAGAACTTTGTAGAGTTTATTACCATGGTTATTCAGAAGTGAGATTGGTGATGTACATTTTAATAAGTTCTTATTTTTCTTAGGAAAGACAGTGATTAATGTTTGGCAAAAAGTCCAAAGAATTGTATTGTCCCTGGCTGTTGATACCAAGTTCTGACCCTGCCATATGTACACCTCAGCAGAAATCAAGATTCATCAAGCCCAGCTACATTTCCCCAGTATTCAACTGTTCAGTTTTTTATTGAACCTATACACACTACAGCCTCAGCTTTCTGTTCTCTGCTGACAGGAGTTAGACTCAATATCGTTCTTTGCTGTTGTAGCCTCAGTGTTGTGCATTCTGAGATGCCTTTCTGCTCACCACGGGTGTAGAGTGTGGTTATCTAAGTTACAGTAGCCTTTCTGTCAGTTTATCTGGGCATTCTCCTCTAACACCCCAATGATAAATTCTAGAGATTGTTGTTTGTGAAAATCTCAGGAGAACAGGAGTTACAGAAATACTCAAACCAGCTGGTCTGGCACCAAAAATCATGTCATGGTCGAAATCACTGAGATCACATTTATTTCCCACTCTGTTGTTTGATGTGAACATTAACTGCAGCTTATGACCATTATCTGTATGATTTTATGCATTGGGATGCTGCCGCATGATTGGCTGATTAGATACTTGCATGGATAAGTAGGTGTACTGGTGTTACTAATAATTTTCTCAGTGAGTGTATATTGTGGAGTAAAGCAATGTTTTTTTCAAGAGTGCACTAAACCATGAAGTCCTCCTGCCTTGCATCCGTTGATGCCAGCACTGGGATCTTGTAAATTTTGGCTGGCATGCAAATAATTAAAATGTTACTCTAAAATTGCTAGTGGCTTTGTTAGCGCACCTACATTCTTATCTAATGATCAACAAGTGTTCTGGGGCAAAAAGAGTGCAGAGTGAAGTACTCAAGCCCATCTGGCATACTCATTCTGCTTTGTTTACTGAACAGTAAATCAGACAAGCAGCCATGGACTATGCCATTCCGAGGAGCCCAATGAACTAAGGATATCCGGGAAATGACTCAGGTTGCTGGCATGTTGGTAATGGCTTCCTTAACTCAGTATTCCTACTATAGAGTCCCCAGTTCCCACTGCTGCTGCCCCTTCCCAGACATGAAAAGGAGAGGCCTTTACAATATTGTATAGAGATGAAACCCTCTGGACTGCACTTTTGTGTTCTGACATTCTCATTCCTTCCTGCATTCCAGTTATACTAAGTATTCTTCTAATTTCTACATATCTACATGATAGATAGATAGATAGATAGATAGATAGATAGATAGATAGATAGAT
>JANRMT010062807.1:48053364-48074729 GCA_026402145.1 Polypterus bichir lapradei
GAAAGAAAGAAAGAAAGAAAGAAAGAAAGAAAGAAAGAAAGAAAGAAAGAAAGAAAGAAAAGTTCTGCCCCGACGTGCTTGTTTATGTTGTTTGTGCCCTGCAGCTTCATCCTCCACTGAAGAATTAACTGATCAAGACATGGCTTGTCTCCAGCTACTTCTGAGACGCTCTGATAAAAGCTGCATTCCAGCCAGCTGCATACCTAAACAGCCGCAGCAGAAGAAACTTCTTCATGAATTTAGATGCTACTTGTATATTCAATTGTATGGACCTCCACTTGGTTATTATTACCTAGTGACTAATAATTGGATTGTAAAGATTTGAGAATATTATGCTATGCTATAACAGTAATAATAATAATAATAATCCTAGGACAGCACTGCAGTGCTTTTACTGCCTGCCCCCTATACTTGGACTGCGGTTCACTTTCCATTTTTGGTGCGTACTCCAGAGTCTGCATGCTTTTGCTGTATTTTTAGGGATTTCCTCAGGAGCAAACAAACTACACTCTGTGAAGCTGACTGTTGATCTCTGTTAGCCCAACATGGCAGGATGTGAGTGTAAGTACACCCTACTATGACCAGACATCCTGTGGGAAGACTCAGACAAAAGCGATGTAGGCACAGAGACAATGTGTATGTGAAGAGACCTAGGGGTCTAACCTAGTTTCATGGCCATTGCGCCAGCAAAAGCAAATGAAAGAAGAGAGCTGAGTTTAAGCTAAGATGACCTCTCACTTTGAAGTCACTGCTTATACACATTATTGTATCTTGTAAGATTTCTGTTTCACTATTATATTGTATCGAGGATTACTTGTGTTCTGTTCTGTGTATGTATTGTATTTACCTCCCTTCTTTAGACACGTCTGCATGCCCAACCTACCTGGAAAGGGGTATCTCTTTGAATTGCCTTTCCCAAAGTTTCTTCCATTTTTTTCCCTACTAGGGTTATTTTTTTTGGGAGAATTTCATGCTTTTTTAGAGAGTCAAAGGCTGGGGGGCCGTCAGATGGCAGGGCCTGTTAAAGCCCATTGCGGCACTTCTTGTGTGATTTTGGGCTGTACAAAAATAAATTGTATTGTATTGTATTGTATTATATTGTATTGTATTGTATTGTATCTTAAATATATGTGTATGAAAGATAAAAACAAATTTCCAAGCAATTCAGTCTAGGTGTTGCCTTTTCCCCAGTGAATTTTCCACAGTGTCCATCCATCCATTATCCAACCTGCTATATCCTAACTACAGGGTCACGGGGGTCCACTGGAGCCAATCCCAGCCAAAATAGGGCGCAAGGCAGGAAACAAACCCCGGGCAGGGAGCCAGCCCACCTTAGGGCACACAGACACAACAGGGACAATTTAGAATCGCCAATGAACCTAACCTGCATGTCTTTGGACTGTGGGAGGAAACCGGAGCACCCGGAGGAAACCCACGCAGACACGGGGAGAACATGCAAACTCCACGCAGGGAGGACTCGGGAGGCGACCCCGGGTCTCCTAACTGCGAGGCAGAAGCGCATCCCACTGCGCTACCGTGACGCCCTTTTCCACAGTGTCTTAAACTGAAATTATAAATTAATGAAGTATAGTATCAGACTTCAATTCCAACCACAGTCCGCTTACTGTCAGCATAATCTTTGAGGTTGTCTGAAGAAGAGAAAAATAACATGCTCCATGAAGTAGCAGAAGTAGCTTGTTATCTTCCCAGGAATTTTGTTTTCTTTTCTTTGTGGCCTGTGATCAGTTTTCTCCACCAGCTGTTTAGTGATAGAAATACCCAGGTTTATGTTTGATTTACTTAGACTGATTAAGATTTCTGTTTGACTACTTGCAATATCTTCTCACTTCATCGGTTTACCCTAGAGGGCATTCAATATGCTAAACTTACCTGTCCACGCTACATTATCCTTGGCAATCAGTATAATTCAACCTGCATCCCTTATGAAAATGAAATACATGTGCATATATCCAAAAATATGTGGACATATGTACTTCAAATATATATCCATCCATCCATCCATCCTCTTCCGCTTATCCGAGGTCGGGTTGCGGGGGCAGCAGCTTGAGCAGAGAGGCTCAGACTTCCCTCTCCCTGGCCACTTCTTCTAGCTCTTCCGGGAGAATCCCAAGGCATTCCCAGGCCAGCCTGGAGACATAGTCCCTCTAGCGTGTCCTGGGTCTTCTCCGGGGCCTCCTCCCGGTTGGACGTGCCCGTAACACCTCACTAGGGAGACGTCCGGGAGGCATCCTGATTAGATGCCCGAGCCACCTCATCTGACTCCTCTCGATGCAGAGGAGCAGCGGCTCTACTCTGAGCCCCTCCTGGATGACTGAGCTTCTCACCCTATCTTTAAGGGAAAGCCCAGACACCCTGTGGAGGAAACTCATTTCAGCCTCTTGGATTCCAATTTTGTTCTTTCGGTCACTACCCATAGCTCATGACCATAGGTGAGGGTAGGAACGTAGATCGACTGGTAAATTGAGAGCTTTGCCTTATGGCTCAGCTCTTTTTTCACCACGACAGACCGATGCAGAGCCCACATCATTGTGGACACCGCACCGATCCGCCTGTCAATCTCACGCTCCATTCTTCCCTCACTCGTGAACAAGACCCCGAGATACTTGAACTCTTCTACTTGGGGCAGGATCTCTCCCCCAACCCTGAGAGGGCACTCCACCCTTTTCCGGCTGAGGACCATGGTCTCGGATTTGGAGGTGCTGATTCCCATCCCAGCCGTTTCACACTCAGCTGCGATCCGATTCAGAGAGAGCTGAAGATCACGGCCTGATGAAGCAAACAGGACAACATCATCTGCAAAAAGCAGTGACCCAATCCTGAGTCCACCAAACCGGACCCCCTCAACACCCTGGCTGCACCTAGAAATTCTGTCCATAAAAGTTATGAACAGAATCGGTGACAAAGGGCAGCCCTGGTGGAGTCCAACTCTCACTGGAAACGGGCTCGACTTGCTGCCTGCAATGCGGACCAAGCTCTGACACCGGTTGTACAGGGACCGAACAGCTCTTATCAGGGGGTCCGGTACCCCATACTCCCGGAGCACCCCCCACAGGATTCCCCGAGGGACACGGTCGAACGTCTTTTCCAAGTCCACAAAACACATGTAGACTGGTTGGGTAAATTCCCATGCACCCTCCAGGATTCTGCTAAGGGTGTAGAGCTGGTCCACTGTTCCGCGACCAGAATGATAACCACACTATTCCTTCTGAATCCGAGGTTCGACTATCTGACGGACCCTCCTCTCCAGAACCCCCAAATAGACTTTTCCAGGGAGGCTGAGGAGTGTGATCCCTCTGTAGTTGGAACACACCCTCCGGTCCCCCTTTTTAAAGAAGGGGACCACCGCCCCGGTCTGCCAATCCAGAGGCACTGTCCCCGATGTCCATGCGATGTTGCAGAGACGTGTCAACCAAGACAGTCCTACAACATCCAGAGCCTTGAGGAACTCCGGGTGTATCTCATTCATCCCCCGGGGCCCAGCCACCAAGGAGTTTTTTAACCACCTCGGTGACCTCAGGCTCTGCTTTCTCATTGGAAGGCATGTTAGTGGGATTGAGGAGGTCTTCGAAGTACTCCCCCCACTGACCCACAACGTCCCAAGTCGAGGTCAGCAGCGCACCATCCCCACCATATACGGTGTTGACACTGCACTGCTTCCCCTTCCTGAGATACCGGACGGTGGACCAGAATCTCCTCGAAGCTGTCCGAAAGTCGTACTCCATGGCCTCCCCAAACTCCTCCCATGCCCGAGTTTTTGCCTCAGCAACCACCGAAGCCACATTCCGCTTGGCCTGCCGGTACCTATTAGCTATCCAAAGTGCCGCAGGACAAAAGGGTCCGGTAGGACTCCTTCTTAAGCTTGACGGCATCCATCACCGCCGGTGTCCACCAACGGGTTTGGGGATTGCCGCCACGACAGGCACCGACCACCTTTCTGCCACAGCTCCGGTCAGCCGCCTCAACAATAGAGGCATGGAACATGGCCCATTTGGACTCAATGTCCCCCACCTCCCTCGGGACGTGATCAAATTATATAGTATATTTTTAATATAAGGAAACATGCATTTGCCTAATATATTGTAATAAACACTTTTCCAAATATATTATGTATAAACATGAAATATCTTGTGTGTCCAAACCCAAGACAGATTGTTCATGGCTTATCTTTTTACCTGAAAAAAAAATAAACACAGTGTGCCCAATAATTGTAATTAATTCTGAGCTCCCTGTAACTCGCTAAAAGTAATTCAAACTGGCAGCCCCACCAGCATAATTGTTTACATAAAAGTTTACAGCTGTATTACTTATTTGTGCACAGTTAATAAAAGGTGCATAATTTGTGTGTGTAACAGTGCTATTTAGATTAGATCTTAACATAAACAAACACCTCATAGACGTCTGTTGAATGATATTTTTAATTACAGATTAACACAATTTTGAAATATGCTGCAGTATAGACATATAGAAAGGGAACGTAAGCTGATCTCAGTAC
Source organism: Polypterus bichir lapradei (assembly GCA_026402145.1). Lineage (NCBI taxonomy): Eukaryota > Metazoa > Chordata > Cladistia > Polypteriformes > Polypteridae > Polypterus > Polypterus bichir. The sequence continues at coordinate 48,057,878 of JANRMT010062807.1, forward strand.
TGAGAGATATACTATGAGGAGAGATTAAAGTAGAATAACCTTTACAGTTTAAGCAAACAGAGATTAAGAGATAAGGTGATTGAAATGTTGAAATTATGAAGGAAATTAGTAAATTGACTTGGTGTTATTTTGGATATGTGAATAGTGAAAGTTGAATAGGATGGATGAGCTTGTTGGGCTGAATGGCCTGTTCTTCTCACAATTTTTCAATCATTCTTATGTTCTCATATACAAAAATGACAATATATAATATGAGATTAAATATATTTTGCACAATGTATTAGAACTGGAATTTACAGTATATTTAAAAATATATTGTAATCTTCTTTTTCCATAGCTTTTTCCCATTTTTTATAGGGTCTCTATAAAATTCTTTTCTAAAATGGATTTTACAGTATATTGTTCCTAGTATCTTAAAATATTTATATTCTGGAAAACATATTACAATATACTGTAGAAAAACTCTGATTATTAACATATTTTAAATTACATGTTGGTATACTTTTTCCTGAAATATTTTATAATGCATTTTTAAAAATATTCAGATATGTATGAGGGAAGTGTGACAGTGGTGAGGTCTACAGGTAGGAGTGACGGATGCATTCAAGTTGAAGGTGTGATTACATCAGGTATCGGCTCTGAGCCCTTTCTTATTTTCAATGGTGATGGACAGGTTGACAGACGAGATTAGACAGGAGTCCCTGTGGACTATGATGTTTGCTGATGACATGGTGATCTGTAGCAATAGTTGGGAGAAGGTTGAGGAGACCCTGGAGAGGTAGGGTTATGCTCTGGAGAGGAGCGGAATGAAGGTCAGTAGGAACAAGACAGAAAATGTGTGTAAATGAGAGGGAGGTCAGTGGAATGGTGAGGATGCATGGATTAGAGTTGGTGAAGGTGGATGAGTTTAAATACTTGGGATCAACAGTACAGAGTAATGGGGATTGTGGAAGAGAGGTGAAAAAGAGAGTGCAGGCATGGTGGAATGGGTGGAGAAGAGTGTCCAGAGTGATTTATGACATACGGCTATCAGCAAGAGTGAAAGGGAAGATCTACAGGACGGTAGTGAGACCAGCTATGTTATATGGGTTGGAGACGGTGGCACTGACCAGAAAGCAGGAGACAGAGCTGGAGGTAGCAGAGTTAAAGATGCTAAGATTTGCACTGGGTGTGATGAGGATGGACAGGATTAAAAATGAGTACATTAGAGGGTCAGCTCAAGTTAGAAGGTTGGGAGACAATGTCAGAGAGGCAAGATTGCATTGGTTTGGACGTGTGCAGAGGAGAGATGCTGGAAATATTGGGAAAAGGATGCTAAGGCTAGAGCTGCGAGGGAAGAGGAAAAGAGGAAGGCCTAAGCGAAGGTTTATGGATGTGGTGAGAGAGGACATGCAGGTGATGGGTGTAACAGAACAAGATGCAGAGGACAGAAAGATGTAGAAGAAGATGATCCACTTTGGCAACCCCTAACAGGAGCAGACAAAAGAAGAAGAAGAAGAAGATAGGTAGTAACAAATTTTCAATAACACAAGGGACATTCAAAAGTTTCCACACTTTTATATTTTCTTTGAAAACTGTGAAGGGGGCAGGAGTAGTAATTGGGCATTAAAAAGTTGGTATGATGCTGCTGCCACACACAATAAGATACCACTGTCTAACAAGGCCAGGAGGAAAAAAGTATCCACAATCTCTAACAATGCAACCCTTAGGTCCCCAAAGTAGACTCTCGAGCCTTAGTTGCCCCTTGATATCCTGTCCATGAAAATCACCCATGAAAATCACAAATAAGACATATGCTTTCAGACTCTCACACCCATTTCACACCAAGCTGACTTAACAAAGAGTATACAAATGCAACTTCTACTCTGCAAATACAGAGATCATATGGCACCAAGGAGCAGCTACTGCCCTTGTCTTCTTGCAACACGTCCCAGACTTCTTCAAGTCGCATCATCATTATCATTGTTATTATCATTGGCTGTCACTTCAAATGGGAATGATGCTCATCATGGTTATTTGTGTGAGAAGTCCAATGCTCCAGCTACAGATGTTAAAACAGTTGAGGAAGTAGGTTTTGATCCAACTCTACAAAACAGACACAGAGCAGCGGCACATTATCATAACTTCATATAAATACAAAGCAGCCACACTGCTGTCTGTGGATGTGAGGGTCAGCTGTCAAACAGGTTCTCCATTGGAGTGCATTATTCTTTATCCTTCCTAATCTCTCTGTACTGCTTGTGTGCAGCACAGTAACAAAAGTTATAGAGTCACACTGGGAGATAAATCAGAAACCAGAAAAGAAAAAAAAGAAGTCAATACTAATGTCACCAAAGCTGAAACACTAACCAGAAACTGAGTCAATAGTGAACTCAAGACTAGAAAAGGCATAATACAATTGCATTACAGATTTTCATATTATCCATATCATTAGATAAAGAGAGATCTGTCATGTTGGCATTTAAAGTTTGACATCAATGATATCAAGAGCTGAGACTTTCTATACTGCACCATCCAGCAACCAGATGTTGCACCTTGATGGTTACCTATTGGCTACATACAAGATAAAATGGCATTACACAATAACACTAAATATTAAAAATCAAAAAAATATACTACACTGCAGAACCAATACATGATTAATACACATTGCCATATATTTTCCTAAAGTAAATTTATCTCCATAATAAATTTGAAAGTTATAACACCTTCCACTCTTTTTGTGCATAATAGCTCAGTAATTGAAACACACAATCTTGTTCCCATTTTTAAATAACTGGATCCACCATCCCTGGTCCTGAAGCATAGTTCTCCACCCACACAAGCACCCAGAACTCCTTTTGGTAGGTGAAGTTCTCTTTTGTCAGTTAAAACTATACAGACGTCTTCTTTGCTAGGCTCCATATCTTTAGATTAGGGTGACCTAAACAGGATTACAAAGGCCCTTAACTATCCTAACAGCAGCGCTAACCATGATTGTGGTGCACAAACTACCCCATAGCACCAAGGGGTACACAGTGTTAACAAAGCTGCCTTCACAAATTTCAGAGTTTACAACATTCTTGGTGAAATCAAATCCACACTTGCATCCCTGCAATAATCACACTTTTGAAGTTCAACAGTGACTTCACCTAATAAAATGGTCCAACACCCAACAGATGCTTTTTGCATTGCTTCCTCTTCTGAAGAGAGTATGACATCAGGGTTTCTCTTGATAACATCCTTAGTCAAGGTCAATGTTTCCTGACCCTCATAAGTACAACATCCACCTCACACTTTCCGAGTCTCACAATGATTTACCAGAAACTCTTATTTCCCTTTGGAAATATCTAATCTAATCTAAAACATTCTCCATTGACTCATTGATCTCTTCCCTTTCATGGGTCTAAGTCTAATCCACCACTGTATCTGCCACCTTCTTGATCTTTTGGTGAAATCTGCACAATAATAACTTGCTGATTTTCCTCACCATTGGTCTTAGGATTACTGCTGTGAGGTCCCAACCACCTTATAACCACAGCTCCTTGTTTCTTACCTTGTTATGATCTCTATGAGATCAAACAGAAGTTTGCAACCAAGAAATTAACAGTTTGAGGGACTAACAAAATGGCCATGGGTCAAAAAATCTATCAGGGCAAAACATCTCAAAAGAGTAAACCAGAAACACTAACCAAACCTGGAGTCAGAATACATTGGCAAAAAGGTTGTCTTGAAGAGTCATAGGATCCTTCAATACCAGCAAGAAAAGCAAAGATATTTAAGACTGAGATCCAATACAGAAATATTAGGGACTGGGTGCTGCCATCTATAACAGGCAGGGCAATGATGACAAGATATGTCATGTGACCAGCAACAGGTTTAATGAAAATAAACAATATGACCACAGCCACACAGAGAAAGCCACACAATGGTGGTGCCCAAATCAATCCTGAGAAATAAATGGCATCATCAGAAAAATAATAAAAAAATGTAAGTTTTAATCAAATGTAGCATACGTGTACAAAAAGTTCAAAATTAAAAACTAGAGGTTCTGAAACAAAGTTTATAATTCAGTTTATACAATGAAAAAACTGACTGCAACTGAGTTCCTGACAGGTAGGACCCTGAACCGCAACATTCCTCCACTACTGAGCTCTTCAACCTTCTGCTGATCTCCCCTGTAAAGTTCTTCTAAAGATTACCGTGTAAGGTGCTTCTAACAGACTGACACCACCTGTTTGGGTCACTTACTTGTGTTCATTCGAAGAATGGTTAGTTGACAGCTGAACACTTGTCTTTATACCAGTGTAAATTCTATGGCTTAAATGACACTACAAATTTGATCATTCATGTCTGGTCCAAGGTACTCTGGTAGCAGGTAATAAGTAGCTACGTGCTTGACAATAGCATTTGTTATTGATAGTGCACAACTAGTAGAGGAATTTTAAGCGGAGGACTGTTCCTACCAATCACATTATCTAAAGGATGACCATTATTACCCCATTAAATATATATTGAAATTGCTCTGTTTGATGTAGTTTGTGTGTTTGTGCATGTAAATTTTTATGGTCTAGCAATTTACTGTTGATGCATTATGAGTGTAAATTTATGGAAGCATTCTGAGGTTGTACTCAGTGGTGACTGCTATATAGAAATAAATTAAATAGAATATCTATTACATGAGCAATGAAATCTCCCAGTAGATGTATATAATCCATTCTCAAGCTTTGAATCAACTTTTTTTCAGGATTACAGAGCACTCTGGATATCCACAACAATTTCCAAACCTTAGGATATGAAAGTTGTTGCTGAACTGAGGTGATCTATTAGTCAAGTGAAGTCAAATTTATAGTCATTACCTACATAATACAATGAAATTCTTGCTTGCATGTCTCCTCAGAACAGCTATCAAAAATACAATAAAAAAAATAAATAAACCTTGTCTCATTCAATGTTCATATTACTTGACAACTTATGGAACAAACAAACCCAGAGAAAAAATGCTTAGTGTGTATTTATATATATTTATATTTTGCCATGCACCAGCCACTTCGCGTCTCAGATGCAGTCGCTCATCAGAAACTCCCTTTTAAATGGTGATGCAATGGGAAACAAATACAGTTTTTTTTTACCTCCTCTTTGCTCGATTAGCTGCTGGTTGGCTGCTGCTACTGTGCCACGTGATCTGCATCTCGTGTGGTGCTTTGAACATTTAAAAGCCTGTACAGCAGCTGTTCTACTCTTTGTCTTTTATTTTCAGTCCCGGGCGTGGTTAAATCTCTTGGCACAAAGTCTCATCTCGCGGAACATGAGTTCTTGATATTTTTTAGTTTATAATTTAAAAACAGATTAAGAATCTAAAAATCTAACAACATCACATTAAAGTTCAATAGATTCTGAAAAGAATGATAGCAAACATATATATGTAGGTTTTAAAATAAGCCCGATTAAAACTGTGACAAAAAACACGACATAAAAATGTCACACAAAATCATCGCACAAAATAGTTGCACTTTTAGGCTTAGGGGTTTATATACTGTATATAGAGTAGAAATATATATGTATATATATATATATATACACACTAAGCAGTTTTTCTCAGACATGAGGTGGAGCTATGTAATAATGTTCTCTGTTCTTCTTCTCCTTCTGAAGAAAGGAAGATTGACACTATTCTACGTATGATGTCACTTCAGGGGTCCGAGCACCTGGACCCACCTCTTCCTCCCAGAATGCCTCTATAAACAAAGTGATGCTATCTTGGGGAGTCTGAAGACTCAGCATTTCGCACCTTAACACCATTTTTTTGTTTTTCACATTTTGATGTGCTTATAATATATGGGGTTAGCTGTGAAAGTGCCCCAAAACACTTTATTTGTGTTTGTCTCTTTACAGATATATAGATATATATGGGTGGTATTGTAGAGCAGTAATAGTGCTGTTGCCATCATGCCAGGGAGAACAGATAAAGAGAAACCTGGTAAAGAGACCAGGGTTCACATCCCGGGTTCTCCCTGTCTGGGTTTCCTCCAGGAACTCTGGTTTCCTCCTGCAGTCCAACAGCATGTGAGTTAGGTGGATTAGCAATGCTAAATTGGCCCTAGTGGGTGTGTAATATGACTGTGTTTCTCTGTGATGGACTAGCAACCTTTTTAGGGACACATGATGAATTGATTGATGTGTTAAATGAGCAACTTGAGAACTTAACTCAAGTTGATTTTGTTGCTTGCTTTGACAAATGGAAAGCGCAGTGAGCTTGAGGGTGACTATCAGGAAAAGCTTGAATGCCATGTTGAAGTCACCAATAAATGAGCGTATATTTATATGGAGGGAGCAGTAGGGACTGCAGCTGCAATATAAATAATGTGATGAGTCAGGCAGTAGAATGTTTGGTGGGCTTATAGGACAGCCAACAGAAGTCTCGAAGTTGATGATTTTTTAGAGATGAATCACTCTATGGGCACAAAGCAATTCTGTTATAAAGTTAGAAGAAACTTCCAGAGAGTTAGGTGACTAAAAAAGGAGTTCATAGTTATTAGACTGATGCCTTTATCCAAGGCGGCTTACAACATTTGAGATTCAATTGTTGCACAGGCAGGTAAAGTATCTTACTCATGGTCATACAGTATCGACATTGAATTCACAACCTCAGGGTTTGAAGTCCAAAGCCTTAAACACTATACCACACTGCTTGATCAAAATAATTGTGCATTAAAATTTAATTATTGTTTGAATGAAGCCTTAATCCAAGGCAACTTACATTAAAATACAATTGGTTCCATTTCTTTTGTTTTTCCAATTGGAGCAGAGGCAGGTGAAGTGACGTGCTCATAGTTACACAATGTCAGTAGCAGCATTTGAACCAGGTGACTTCAGGGTCCAAAGCCTTAACCACCAATGCCACACTGCCTATCATTAATAGATCAGGTAACCTCTCCATTTAAGAAAACCTTAACAAATGCTTTGTTAATTGTTAATAAGACTTATAAAGCACCAGTAATTTTAGAATAAGGGATACCTATAATGGACCTGCAGTGCTGTGTAACAAGACATTAAGAAAGGCTTTGTTTAACTCGCATGACAATAAGTGACTAATAGTTTCACCATAGGAAGGCCTTAAAGCCCTTTTTCTAAAGTGTTGCCCGGTCATCTAGGATTAACAGCTTCTCCAAATATCCATGATATGTATTTGTCTCTGGTCAAAAATTTTCAAACTGCAAAACACTAAATATACTACGTCAGATTTTTTTTCTTTTGTGTGTGTAGAAGTGAATGTAGAGGAATAGACAGAAAAAGAAGAATCTGCTTAGTATGTTTTCAACTTCAAAATATTAGTTACATACAGTATAGACAACTGCAAGTTCTACAAACCATCAGAGGATCACAGTGGATTTGGTTTTCTTTTAAGAAGTTCCTGTGCAGAACAGGAGTTTCAAAAATGTTTGCATATATTAAAAAGAAGTTGCATTCAATTCCTAAGTGTAGTGGCAGTGCTGAACAAAAAGGTGGGGACTGAGTGAAAGAGCTCAGTTGACATCACCAGGAAACATTCTGCTGGCAATTCTTAGAGACAATTTGTGTGTTCAATAGCACTAGGGTTCTAATCTTCTTTTATTGTTTATTAGAATTAAGCTTAGGAGCCAACTGAGCAAAACAAAATAAAAGAATACAGCAGATGTTTAAAATTTTCTAAAACATGGACCGAAAAATATTTTAAAAGTAGCACCTACCGATTCCTTCCCATAGTTTCATGGTCTTTCACCACCACATGAAGTTCAGAGCTGGCATCCAATGGTATCCCCTTCAGGTCCCATTCAAATCCCTGAAATACACACAGTCCATGAATCAAACAAACACTATTTTAGAGAACAGCCTGGCCATGTCATTTATGAAAGTAGAGCAGCTATGACTCTACACTGATTATGAAGGATAATTTACCTCATTCCATACTGGATTCACATTATTCTTAATGACTTTGGTCTTCTTCTTGACTCCTGAAAAAGAAATACCATCCTCTGAGGTTCTGATAGTAGAGCATGTCTGCTTTATTTCACCCTACAAAGTGTAAGTAAGGTCCAAAGTTGATTGACACAGTCAGAATTTCCTCTGGACCCTCTGTTCCCATTATGCTGTTTAAAAAATCAGTTCTTTTAACTCACGGCCTAATACTAGCCTCAAAAATACAATCATGCACACCTCAAAACAGGCAGTGGAGAACAAAACACCCAAAAGTTGGTGAAAATTGTATTGCTGATATTAACATTTGGAGCAAACAGATGTGTAGACAGCATATTAACATCATTAAACAAGACACGGCAGGGACAAGTTTCTTATTTGTGATTGAGGTCTTAGATCACTCACTATGGCCAGGTGTCTTGTTTTGAAGAAATGTCGTTCAATGACTTCCAACAAGAAACTACTCAGATGTTACTTCAATGAGACAGAGAAGCATTTCATTAGGGAGTGAGTAGTGGTGAGCTTATTTATTTGTAAGAACTTGTTGAATTTATACTACCTGTTGATCGCTATATCATATACTGTACATTTAGTTGTTACATTTTTGTTTATGTCACGTCAGAGACTAATGGCACATTTCATGTTGGTCGGATACTCATGTAAGAATTTCACTGTACTCTGTACTTCCATAAACATTACTACCTTTCTTCTCTATCATTTTTTCTATAATTGGAATATTTCAGCAAGTTCTTGAGTACATGATTCTGTGCCAGGTATTCATCTGTAACTTGTCTTTTATTCAATTTCTGTATGCTTACATTTCAAAAGGACCTTGTCTCACAGTACACATTGTGTCTCACATTCGAAGTACAAGATTAAATACTTTTATATATATATATATGTGTGTGTGTGTATAGTGATCTATGGCCGGCCATTCATCCCAGCCAATACCCCCAGGCCGCCAGGTGGAGCCCACCCTGCAGCATGAAGGTGCCCCGAATGTCAGCAGGGAATTATGGACATTGGAGTTTGCTTTTACAGCCCTGCTAGATACCACGGGGGCTGCTAGAAGGCACTGCAGGGAGGAGCAGCGAGTATTTTCCCTACAACCCGGAAGTGCGTCCGAGTCACATGGACAAAGGGAATGACGTGCTTCCGGGTTGAAGAAGAGGAGTTTTGATCTGACCCGGAAGTGCTAAGAAGTCACATGGACAGGGGTTCAGGAGCACTTCTGGGTCACGGACTATTTAAAGGACTGTGGGAGATCCCAGGGTTGAGCTGAGCTGGGTGGAAGGGTGGCAAGGCATCTGGGAGACTGGAGGAATTTTTTATTATGGATTGTGAATTTATATGAGTATTGTGGAGTGTAGGGTGCTTTCTGCACTGTATATTAATAAAAAAAGTCAATATTTGGACTTTTACCCGATGTCTGACGTTTGATCTGAGGGTTCAAGAGGACGACAGCACCCTCTATCTTTCACAATATATATATACTGTGTATATATATGTATATATATATATGTGTGTGTGTGTGTGTGTGTGTGTGTGTGTGTGTGTGTGTGTGTGAGTTAAACCTACTGTATATGCTAAGATGTAAATTTAGCAAATATTACATATACAGTGTGTCTGCATAGCCACATATATAATGGAAGAACTAATAATTGATTCCATTTCCTGCACACTAGACCCACTACAACTCAAGCACGAAACATCACCTTTTTTCTTATGTATCCACATGACCTCAAGGCATCTCCTCCAACCAGACACCAAACCACATCATTACTTGACATCACTGTAGCATCATGAATCTCGAGTTCAACTGGAGTTTTTTACAATTTTTCATTTCTCATTCAACAAAGTATTCTAATTGATGGTTTAATTTTTTTACATAATCTTTGTGTTGTGGATTTTATTATTTTACTCTTATTTTGCTAATATTTCATGTATTAAGTATGTAATATTTAATTATCATTTACCATTCCCATAATACCATCTTTGTTTTGACATGCATAGCTCCATTTTGACATTTGGTTGTCAGGATGCAACAATGGTTTGCTAGGGAAGCATACAAAAAGTCATGTCAGTGTGACGTCATTATGTGTGGTGATATGTACAGTAAACTGGCTCATCAATGTAGTTAATAGTCCAAGTAAATAAAAAAAAAAACTATTTTAAATTTAATTTAAATTTTACGTGCAAACAATTCTTTGTGTTGTGTTTTGGCTTTTATGCTCATATATTTGATCTCCTAGTTCTGTCCCATTTTCCATCCATTTCCTAATCCTGTACACTACTTCTCACCATCTCTTTCAGAACCCAGTAGATGTAGAAGCCATTTCATAACAGCAGTGGAAGAAAACTCTGACCAAACTGAAGCAGAGTTTCATATTGCACCTGAATATTTGTAGCAGAGTTCAAACAGTATATGTCTGCTGCAAATAAGACACAGCACCTCACTCAGAAGTTCAATCAGCCTCTTGAGTTACTGGAGTTCTCCTTTTCGCTTTACTGGGAAGGATGGCTGCTTTTCACAGACATGAGTTAGTGACCTGGGAGCCCAGTGGGGATAGCCTGTGGGGGGGAGTGCCAACCAAATGAAGTGAATCTGGTTAAACATAAGCTAGTTGTTCAACCCCTTCTTCCAGCATCCAAAAGAGGATATTTTTGTGTAGGGGAAGAGATCATCCAAATTTGTTCCCACAAAACAAATTATGCATTCATCCCTTTTCTAAACCCAGTTTATCCTGAGCAGGGAAGTTGGAGCCTATCCCAGTTAGCATAAGGTGCAAGGCAGGAACAAGGCATCAGTCCTTCGCAGGGTGAACACACACACACACACACACACACACACATCACATACACACACTAAGGCCAATTTAGCATTGCCAATGAGTGTGGGAGGAAACCCATGCAAACATGGGGAGAACATGCAAATACCTAACAGGGAGAAACCAAGATATGAACCTCAGTCTCCTTGTTGCAAGGCAGCAATGCTACCAATGTGCCACCCAACACAAACGACCAAATCAGTTCTTTTAACTCATGGCTGAATACCAGTCATACTGCAAGAACAATACTACAAGAAACGAACTTAATCCTATCCTTAATTTCAAAACCAAATAAGCATGCAGTCTCCCTCTGCTAGTTTGGGCTCCTGTGTGGCTCAGGTGACATCTTTAACACTCCAAATAATAGGAAGATGCATTTTTACTGGATGCTTTCTTTGAGACTGTCCTTTCCTATATATGTTTAGAAAGAAACTTACCAAAGACAATATTCTTTCAGTGAAAAGTTTTGCAGAGACTAACCGTTTTTGAAGTTACACTCCAATAGTCTTAGCATGTGCCTGATACTTTCCATTTCCAGTTAAAGTCAATGTGTAAAACAAATATGAGGCAAATGGAGTGAATACTCAGTTTTGTTTGAAAACTGTTTTCAGCTACAATCAAACATTCCCATTTCAGACAAGAATCTGTTAATTTTTATAACATGTTGCTTTCAAGGACTTTTCTTCATGAGGTTCTCTAAATAGATATTTTTAGATAATTGAGGCTGTGATGTGCCATAGTGATGTTAAAAATTAGGTTTGTTGAAAACCAACATTGATGTGTTAAAAAAAATCAAATCAACATGATGAGGCACCATGGCATGCTGGTACAGAGGCTGGCATGGCGATGCTCATAGCCTGGTTAGAATCCTGGAGTCTACATGGAAGCAAACACTGGACCTGACTGCACCCTTAAAGTTAAGGAGAGCCAGGGTTAAGGCCAGAGTTCAGCCTTGGCTAAATGACACAACTCATGCTATCAGGCAGGAATGCAGGCAGGCTGAGCGTAGGTGGAAAAAGGATAAACTCCAGGTCTCATATAAAACTCTGAAAACTTGCTTGAAGCTCTACCAAGAGGTGGTGAGAAGAGCAAAATCAAATTATCTTTTGGATTTAATTACAAACGCTGCCTCAAGACTTAGAGTGCTTTTTAACACCATAAACACTTTTTAAATCCACTAAGCAGTGGTCTTCCCTATGAGCTCACCTGAGACTTGTGAGTTATTCCACAACTTTTTTTATAGCTAAAATCCAAGTTATTTGGTTGGACATCATCCTTCCAGCTGCGGACCACAGTGAGGGGATTCCAGCTTCCCTTAGGCTAGTGCATACTTGGTTTACACTGTTTAAACTAGTTTCCTCCTCCTAGCTATCCGATACAGTCATTCACTTCAAACCTTCCAGTTATCCTCTTGGTATTTTACCTGCACAACTTTTTAAAGACTCTTTTGGGGTCATCAGTCCACTTGTTTTGGCCATAGTTAATAACTGTTTTAAAATGGGGAAATGCCTGATGATTTCAAGCATGCAATTTTTCTGCCACTACTGAAGAATCCTACTCTGGAATCTCAAATGACTCTCAAATTCCCAAATTCAAAAGTGCTCTCAAATTACAGGCCTATCTCTAAGCTCCCTTTTATGTCCAAAATTATAGAAAAGGTTGTTTATGTACAATTTCTTTCATATTTGGAGGGAAATAACTTATACAATATGTTTCAATCTGGCTTTAAAAAATTTCATAGTACATAATTTCTTTTCTTAAAGGTGACAAATGATATTCTACCAACCTTGGACTCAGGTTCTTGTGCTATTTTGGTGTTGCTGGACCTTAGTGGAGCTTTGGATATGGTGGACCATGGGGTTCTAAACGGATTGAGTGTGAAGTTGGTATTTAAAGATGTGCACTGAAATGGTTTGTGCACTACTTAAATGATAGATCTACAAGTGATAACTTCTTCCAGCCAGCTCCACTCACTCAAGGCGTACCACAAGGCTCTATTCTGGCCCCTTTATTATTTGCCATATACTTGATCCCTCTCGGGTCCTTTTTCCAAAAAAAGGCATCAATTACCACTGTTATGCTGATGATACCCAGCTTTATATTAAAGTTAGCCCTGACATTGTTTAATTTGTAAAGAAGTTGATGGAGTGTATTAACGATATTAAACTCTACAAGGTTCAAAATTTCCTCCATCCATCCATCCATTATCCAACCTGCTATATCCTAACTACAGGGTAACGGGGGGTCTGCTGGAGCCAATCCCAGCCAACACAGGGCACAAGGCAGGAAACAAATCCCTGGCAGGGCACCAGCCCACCGCAGAATTTCCTCCAATTAAATGAAAATAAAACTGAGGTCATTATCTTTGACCCTAACTTTTCTGTAAATAAAATTGGCACTCATTTAGGCTTGTTGAGGGCAAAAATGTGTAATGATGTCAGGATCCTGGGTATCATCTTTGATTTGTCTCTAAGCTTTGAGAAACAAATCTCCACAATAGTAAAGTTCAGCTTTTATCAACTGAGGCAAATTTCAAAGTTAAAATCCTTCCCTTCACAGAAGGATTTGACAACAGTGATTCATACTTTTATTACATCTAGGCTTGATTATTGCAATTCCTTATATGTAGGATTGCCCAAATCTGCCCTGTAGCACCTTTAGTTGGTAGAGAATGCAGCAGATAAATATGTGGCCTACACTAGTAGAAGAGAGCATATCTCCCCTCTATTGGCCTCCCTCCATTGGCTGCCAGTGCAATTTCTGGTTGACTTCAAGGTTTTGTTGTTTGTTCATAAGGTCCTGCATGGCGTTGTCCCTAAATATATCTGTGATCTCCTTCATCCCCTCTTGAGAACAAGAGTTTTGAGGTCATCTTTATCCTGAAGGTTGCCGGTTCGAATCCCTGTCACTGCCAAAAGAGATCCTACTCTGCTGGGCCCTTGAGTAATGTCCTTAACCTGTAATTGCTCCAGGAGCGCTGTACAATGGCTGACCCTGCCCTCTGACCCCAAGGGGTATGCAGAAACTAACAAATTCCTAATACAAGAAATTGTACAAGGTGAAATAAAGAACAAAAAAAAAAAAGTCTAAGGGTGACTGGGCTTTTTCAGTTATTGCTCCAAGACTTTGGAACACTCTGTTGCTCCATATCAGATCTTCTCCTTTGACTGAAGTCGGTTCAAAACCCACTTTTTCTCCTCTGCCTTCTATGGTGAGTGAGGTTGTCAGGAGGGAGAGGATAGATAATAAATAGTTTTAATTAACTGTTTTATAAAATTGATTGGGTGGCACAGTGGCACAGTAGGTAGCACTGCTGCCTCACAGTTAGAAGACCCGGGTTCACTTCCCAGGTCCTCCCTGCGTGGAGTTTGCATGTTCTCCCTGTGTCTGCATGGGTTTCCTCTGGGTGCTCCAGTTTCCTCTCACAGTCCAAAGACATGCAGGTTAGGTGCATTGGCGATTCTAAATTGCCCCTAATGTGTGTGTGTGTGTGCGTGCCCTGCCCGGGGTTTGTTTCCTGCCTTGTGCCCTGTGTTGGCTGGGATTGGCTCCAGCAGACCCCTGTGACCCTGTAGTTAGGATATAGCAGGTTGGATAACGGATGGATGGACAAAATTGATTGTTTTATAGTAGCCTTACATGTTTCAATATACAGCACTTACTTTTGTTGTTTTTAAATGTACTTTATAGATAAATTTGGTTGATTGGTTGAGAATTTTGGACTGCAGAATGGTCATTTTTATCATATGTTCGTGATTATTTATTAATGTTGGATATTTTTATCTTCAGTTTCATTTATTTATTTGCTCTTATTTATTGCCAGCATCACCAATTTGGCTGCTTTTATAAGGTGCTGGCAGGATAGTTGTTAGCAATGGAGGTCTGTTGCCATCACGTCATAGGTAGAAGTTATGTTGTATGTCATCGCTTAAGCAGTATTTAACATGGTAGAATGATAGTTCTGATGTCCAAGATTGTGGATATTGTAGGAAGACTTTATTTCAGTTCTAACTTTTCAAAAACACGTTAGGGAGTCAGGACTTGAGGTTTCTCATCTTTTTGGCTGCTATCAATGCATCACATCCAATGGGTGCCTGGGCTCCATCCTGGCTACTCTTATTGGCTGCATCTTGCCACAGCTCTCAGCTGTGCTTTGGGAATGTAGTGTTTAAGAGCATTTTTATATATATAATTGTATTCAGTTAATGCTTTTAATGTTAAAAATTGTGTTTTTATTGTTTTTTACTTCAACTTTAATTGACTAAGTTTATTTTTATTAGCGTCTTGAATTCATTGCTTATGTGATGCTCCTAATAGCACTACATGACAGATTCAGTCATACTATTGACATCATGCTATAAATCTGCTGGAATTCATATCACACAGTGATATACATTGCAAATCTTGAAAAGAATGTATCAATAGTGTAGGCTCTACTGATATGTTTCAGAAATCTTGTGTCACTTGGTTTTGATACTTCAGTTTCTTTGTCCCTTAGGTTCTGACCTCTGACTATATTATGACCACATCTCTTGTGTATGTTTTATATCACCTGATCCACTCTTCATCTCACAATAATATTGAAATGGTTGTCTTCAAAGAGATGGGGCCCAAGCACATGAATGACAGGGCCAGTTTGGAGCCAAGGACATGATCTCTGCCAGAAATGTCACCAGAAAGCCTTGGCTTTGCCTTTACAAGTACTGTATTTATTAAATTGATGATTTATAAATTAATCACACATTTCTGTTATTAGAGTTCCACACTTAGAGTCAAAATGTGAGTCTGTGTCAGAAATGATTTCTTGCAGTTCACCATCATTATAAGTTAAACACAGTGCAAGATGTATTGCTGAATAAGAGGGATTGGAATTATAACATTTCTACAGAAAGATTAACTAGTAAAGGAAAGAGTTAAATAAGCAGTTGTGAATGCAAAGATTGATGTCCTAAGAGACAAGGTTTTAACATCAGGGACCAGGAAATGAAGGCTAAGGATTGGAGTTTAAACAAGCAAAAAGATGAAAATCAGCTTGTTAAGGAGACACAGCCAACACACCAGACACAACTCGAAGTCAAATAGTGATTGTAAAAGAAATGTGAAAACCGAGAAAGATTAGCACTTAGGAAAATACTGCTTGACTGCAGTAAGTCTGTAAATAAGTTACAAAATCAGACAATGCCGCCTTACAGCCATCACAATAAATGCACTTGATAATGACGTTGCAGCAAGCTACAGGTGAGGATGTGAGCATTGCACCGTGCCATCACCAAGGAAACGAGCTGTAACCGTTTGAACCTTATATCAGCGCTTCTTAACCTTTACGTATTTGCGACCCGAGTTTTCATAATCGCGCCCCCCTAACGTTTTTTTGAAAGGAGCACACTAATACCAATTTGTTCTGTTTTAATTAATGATATATCATAGATGCATATTTTATTATGCCTACTTATCTATTATCGACATTTATCTACCTATGTATTTATTTTTCTAGTATCAGAATGTAGTTTAAGTTAATTTGTTTTGGTTTCATATTTTTGATTCTTGTTTTCTTATTTTCACATCTTTGCGCCCCCCTTTTTGTTACTTCGTGCCCCCTTAGGGGAGCCTGCCCCACAGTTTGAGAACCACTGCCTTATATAAAGAACTGGCAAAATGCCGAAGTAAACAGAGGTACAACTCGAAAAATACGATTTTAAAATCAAAATGAAAAAAGTTAAAAAAAGCTACAAAAAATATGTGAAACACTTGGTAAATAATTTACTGGTGTAAAAATCATAATGGTACGTCAACGTGCCAGCCTTGATGTCATTTATAACAGCTGGTGTCACATGTTGTAATGGCACTGGTAACCAACAAAAAAATTACCACAGAAAAACCTCAAAATGGAGGCGACCACAATCTGAAACAAAACACAGAATGTCAGGCATGGAAACATCACAAAAATAATGAAAAATATTTTAAACATTAAACAAAATCCAAGGAGAAAAGCAAGCACAAAAACAGAAATCAGGAATATTCTGATAGATAGATAGATAGATAGATAGATAGATAGATAGATAGATAGATAGATAGATAGATAGATAGAT
>JANRMT010062807.1:48074739-48102276 GCA_026402145.1 Polypterus bichir lapradei
GATAGATAGATAGATAGATAGATAGATAGATAGATAGATAGATAGATGGTGTTGTGCACAATGGAGACTTATTTACGCCTGTGTTGTTGTTATAAGGTTGCATCTTACCAAGTGCGAGTTTATTGTTTTCAGACCCCCACTGCAGATAATAATAGTAAAGGAAAAGGTAAAATGGTGAAACATTTTCCAGGTTTCCAAAAACTTTGCTTTGTTAGGGAGAAAGGAAAACAGATGGTGGTGACCAGACGCTGTACCAGAAGCCCTGACACTCTACGACTATTTAAGAGAGTTAAATTTGGATATTTCTAGTCATGAGAGATCAAAGGAAAATTTCCAAGGGGATTAAAGTTAATCTCAAAAACAGGGAACATCGTTAGAGACATAATAGGAAATACAGTAGACAGACCCAGTA
Organism: Polypterus bichir lapradei; assembly: GCA_026402145.1. Lineage (NCBI taxonomy): Eukaryota > Metazoa > Chordata > Cladistia > Polypteriformes > Polypteridae > Polypterus > Polypterus bichir. Next base: position 48,075,152 of record JANRMT010062807.1, read on the forward strand.
CTAATAGGAAAAAAATGATAGATTTAATACTGATAGGAAAAAATGGAGTACCAAAAAGAAAGAGAAGCAAATTGTATTATATATTTGGTTGATATGAAGCAGCAATTATAGTAATTAAACCCTATACTTCAAATTGCTTGATTAGAAAATGTAATTTTTATTTATACTAACCAATACACATTGAGAGTGAGGAAGATGCTGTGTGGTGCGTTATTTAACCTTCTTCCATTTATAAAAATCAAAACATTGCCAGTTTAACTTTTCCAGCAGTGCTACCAGACCCTCCTTTACAACACCGAAGTTAACTACAACATTGGATCAGCTTTCCCAGCTTTTCATCTAGCAATAACTTATATACATTCTTGGTAAATTATTTTTGAATAATACTGTACATGTGAACGGGATTTTACATTTACAAATGTTAACTTCCTCACTAATTTAATTAAATCTACAACTTAATGTAAGCTGGTTAACATATTTACACATACTGACTATATCAGACAGGTTCCTTCATACTAACATTTGTCATTCTCTTACCAGTTACAGTAAAAGAAGTTGTCTGAATAAATATTTGGACCTCTTTAATTTTGAAAGCTTCTCTTTTAACGCCAAATTGGGGGTAGTTAAAGAAATATTCAACCCAAATGTGATCATATTTTTATCAGTTACTTACTACTTGTTGTTTGTAGTGTTAGCCAAGAAAAATTGTTATTCTCTCGTTCTTATTGAGAAAGAAGGTAAGAGAATTTATAATACACTAGCAAAATACCAGCGCTTCGCAACGGGGAAGTACTGCCTTAAAATTTTTATTAAGAAGAAAATTAAACCTTTATGAACTGAGGGAAAATATACCAATAGGATTTCTTTGTATACCACATTGTGAGTTCGGCCCTCCGGTTGTAATATGACCAAGCTGTGCGCTGAGCTTACTCTTGAGCATGCAACGTACAGTTGGCCATGTGAACAGTAATCTTGTTTCATATCTCACAGCTTGGATTGCTGCTGTCATAATCGGTTTGAGTTTCATGGTTTGTTTAAATTACGACAGTATTTGCAGGACTTGTGTTAAAGGGACATTCGGCATCTGTCAAGCGTTGTAAGTATACAACCGGTTTCATCGATAACTTCACATCCAGCTTTTGAGAGTGTAAACATTCATAAACATCAAAGTGTCCATTACTGAAATCGTCACCTGTGAATGTAAGATGTTTAAGAGGCATTGGCGGTTGTCGAAAGGTGTAAAATATTTGGCCATTTCGGTACACTTGAAAGCGACAACCGAACAATTCAGCGGCAGCCATCAACTCACGTGCAGAACCATAGGTGAAGGGCTTAAGCATTTCACTCTTATAGTGCTCCTGTGTAGAATAATTATCTCCTGTACCATCATCAGTCCACACCTTGAACCTGTCCCAGTCATTCAATACATAAGACACAATGTTCCTCCGGATATCAAGAGTGAGCCTGATATGGTCATGCAATATGTAACACAGAGAATGGAAAAGGCAGGTGCCATCTCCGGGCATGGAAACCACTCGGTAAGTGACAGTTCTTTGATCGATGGTGATCACCTCGATAGACATGTTAATGGGGGTACGGTTGGAATGATAAAGGAAATGTGTACCTGAACAATGTAAAGTAAGTCTAAAATACCTACACAATAACTATAATCGTAATAAATGAAAAATAAAACAGCGGAGAAGCCGTGGATTAAATAAAAAGGCTGTAGTTATCAGCAGGGAGACGTGGCCGCCTACCAAATTTCGTGAAGATGGGGCCATAAATAAGAAAGTTCAACATGGCGTACGTTGTTGACTGTTATGACCGTTATGCGTAGAAGTTCGAAATGAAACCTGCTTAACCTTTGTAAGTAAGCTGTAAGGAATGGGCCTGCCAAATTTCAGCCTTCTACCTACATGGGAAGTTGGAGAATTAGTGACGTTGGAAAGTTCAATATGGTGGCCGACAGTGGTGTCATACCACCGAAATAAGTACGTACATCGGTTTTGGTTAGCGCAGGGAAGCCACCTACCAAATTTTGTGAAGATGGGGTCAGCCTTCTACCTACACGGGAAGTTGGAAAATTAGTGACGTTGGAAAGTTCAATATGGCGGCCGACAGTGGCATCATACCATTAAAATAAGTACGCACATCAGTTTCGGTTAGCGCAGGGAAGCCGCCTACCAAATTTCATGAAGATGGGGCCATAAATAAGAAAGTTCAACATGGCGGACGCTGTCGACCGTTATCGACCGTTATGACCGTTACGTGTAGAATTTCGAAATGAAACCTGCTTAACTTTTGTAAGTAAGCTGTAAGGAATGGGCCTGCCAAATTTCAGCCTTCTACCTACATGGGAAGTTGGAGAATTAGTGATGAGTGAGTGAGTGAGTGAGTGAGTGAGTGAGTGAGTGAGTGAGTGAGTGAGTGAGTGACTGAGTGACTGAGTGACTGAGTGACTGAGTGAGTGAGTGACTGAGTGAGTGAGTGAGGGCTTTGCCTTTTATTAGTATAGATTAGACCTCAATGTATGGAAGATTATTTGTTCCAAAATGAAATACAATCCAGTGTTAAAAATGTTGAAATGCAATACATATGCTAGTGGGACACTGTGTCATAATTTAAAACATATCCAAATGATGAATTTCTTTTCACCAAGGCATGCAGTATTCATGTCAGTTTAAAATGCAATACAAAAGCATCTTACACGTTAATTCATGACTATAGATCGTGTGTCAAACCTAAACACAAACCAAATGTATTGCATTTGGCTTACAGTGTGCTCCTTTTGTATTCCATTTCGGTTCAAGACCACACTTTAGTCGTGCCAAAGGTAAAATGCAATCAAATGACCAATCAGTGTCAAAATGTTGGGCAATGGGCATTAACAATTGAGGAAAGAGGCGCTCCAATCACAAGTATGTTGTACTTGGAAAGATGGCGAACAGCGAGTTGATATGGCAGAGGATTCCAAAGATTTAATGAGACTGCTTAATTTAACATAGACAACAAAACAGTAAACTTTTTTCAGTGAGATCTAAATCATAATTTTGTTGTTTCAGTTAACCACTCCACAGTCCAAATTGACTAAATGTATGGGCACCACCAGAGTACAGAAGTATGTTTAGAAGTAGAATGCCTCTTTCATATATAACTATAACTGGATACTTAGATTTAAAGAAATCAAGTAAAACTATGCCTTGCATTTGTACATATCCATGATGCTTTCACTAACAGGTGACCAATTCACCCTTGCAGTTTCACAAACAGCTGATGGAAAAACCTGAAAGTATTGAATCTGTGGCTAAACAATAAATAAATGAGAAGAGCGGCAGGTTTTTAATTCATAGGTTACAGAGTCATTATTAAAGTAAATACAGTGAAGTTCTTATCTGCATGTGCTAATAAATGTGCAACATATGGCCACTGTTCAACATCATGGTCAGTATCACTACCCCACCTTGAAACCTCAAACCCAAAATCTCAGTCCTGTTTTAAAACATTGCCATAAGATGTAGTTTATTGTGTTCATAAGAATTACTTATGAACGCTTTGAAATCATTTCAGGATTTTTTTTTTGCTTCCTGTCTCACCAGTAACATAATATTTATTTTATTTTTATTGTCTTTTTATTTTTTCCAGTTGCTATTTTCTTTGCACTATCATCCTACCAAGTTTTTCTGTGCTGTTATGCGCTATATTTTTCAGTATGAAAAGAAACCAAAACAAAACAAAGGCTTGTCAGTCAGTCAGTCATTTTCCAACCCACTATATCCCAACACAGGGTCATGGAGCCAATCCCAGCCAACACAGGGCGCAAGGCAGGAACAAATCTCGGGCAGGGTGCCAGCCCACCGCAGACAAAAGCTTGTGCTGAAGTTAATAAAAAATTAAAAAACATGCACATAAAAATGTATACTGTGTTCATAAGAATTACTTATGATCACTTTGAAATCACTTCAGTATTTTTGTCTGGTACATCCTCACTCACCAATATTAAAAAGCCCCCACATATGATGTACCATTCAAATTGTCTTGATGTCTAGTTAGGCAAGATGCCAAACCTTTTGGGGTTCCCCCATATTTGTGACATTCTAGCCCCAAAACAGTTCGAATTTTTAGACCATTTATGGACCATATTTTGTGCAGGTAATTACACCCTTATAATAAAGAATAAACCAATTGGTCTCTTCAGCAAAAATGATCAGAACGACTTAAAGTTGTACAGGCCACATCAACTTACCCCAATTGTACCCCCTGTAATGACATACGAGGGGACAAAGATACTCCTCTTCACAAAACTTTGAATAAAATGGCACGTTCAGAGTGATTTTATTCTATATCAAGGTTGATGATCATAAATATATAATATTTTTGATATTTAATTCCTTACTGGTGGTAAATCCCCCCTAATAGCCAGTTGCAAAAATGTAAAAATGACAAATTTCAAACATAAGTATGTGGAGTATCATTTTAGTCTATTTCAGTGTCATGTAATTTTTGATATATTTTTAATTACAATCGAAAATATTTAAACATTTAGCATTTCAATTGAAGTACACATTTTAATACTTCAAATATATGACACCACTATTCTTGTTTATTATGCAGTATAATCATTACATAGTATCTTATGAACACTCTGAATTAGGGCAGCCTATGATAATTTAAACTTCTTAACATAATTTTAGCTAAAATACACATTTGGTTTATGCAACTGGATAACTGATAGATGGCTCATGTGACTCGACTAATTCAAGATTTTTTTCATGGACATTTTGATACTGATTGCTGTTGTCCCCACTAACACCTATTTTATTAGCAATTCTGTTCTACATGAAAACATATTAACAATTTTTCTCTGTCATAGCAATGAACAATATGAGTAAGTAATAGATTTCAAAAACTACATCTTCTTTTGAGGAATATTCTTTTAAGCAGCCCAGACAGTATGAAGCTATAGCCACCAGTGAAAACAGGATATTCTGCTTCAATGATAACTTACAGCCTCCAACTCTACTGTGATAAAAGTCTATTTCAAACTTTGATGAAAAGTCATGCAAGCCATAATCCTCTGTAATTCCTAGTTTTATCTTCTGATTGGCACCCTAGACACATCAAGATTCAGCAAACTCACCATCAGCCATACCACATGCTCTTCAGAAAAGGTCATCCACCTGGAGCTAAGCATGTTCAGGCCCTGCCACTACTTGGATGAGAGACCAACCAGGAAAAGCTTGGGATGCTGCTGGAAGGGGTGTTGACAAAGCCAACAGGGGTCACTTACCCTGTAGTCTGAATGTGGGTCACAATGCCCCAGTGCAGTTACAGAGAAACTGTCCTGTAAAAATTGTGCATGAGAAGTGAAATTGAGGTCCTTACTCTCTGAGATCATAGAAGATCTCTGGGCATCCTTAATAAAAGAGTACAGTGTATCCCGATATCTTGGTTAAATTGCCCACCACAGCCTAGTCATTCTGTCCCCTTATCATCCCCAGTCTCTAATTGCATGACTAGCTCTCACCTCTTCACCACTTAACAGCTAATGTGTGCTGAGTGCTCTGGTGCAAAATGGCTGCTGTCGCATCATCCTCGTGGATGTTGAACATTAGTGGTGCTTGTAGTAGCTCTCCAGTCACTATGTAAACTGCTTTGAGTAGAGAGAAAATTACTATAAAAATGTAGAAAATTATTATTATTATTAGCAAATTACATGCTCTATGGCTCACTGTCACACAGTGTGACACCAGTCTAGTAGTGCTTAGTAGTAAAGAGCTAGCAATGTGACTGAAGTATGAAGATGCAGTGCTTGAAACTTCCAAAAAGAGCTGAAATGTTGAAAATGCAATGTAACTAACTTGGTTGTCCCTGTAGAGGTAATTGTCTCACTTACCCCTGATGGACTCTCTTATCTCTAGTGGCACTTCACATGTTCTCTCTCTGATTTGGCCTTGCTAAAAACATCAAGCAACACCAGACAAGACCAGCCTGGCAGGCAAAATGGCCACCTCTATCCCATGCTTCTTTTTCTGCTGTTTCAGAGTTGTTCTCGTCTTTAAACACAAATGGCAAACCCAGATTTATGGGGAACGTCCAGGAGGACATTATGTTATGTTCAGATTTTTACTAAGAGGAGGATGGACATCCAGTCTAGAACAGAATCCTCCCAACTCTGACTGAAGGACTCAATCTATTCTGTCGATCAAAGACAGAACAGAACAACAAACCTAGTCGATGTGGATGATACCAGGGTGTTATCTGAAGTCTGAATTTTAAAATGGAAATGCAAATGAAAAGGAGACCTGTCTCCTTATTCTTTGGAAGTTTAGCATGTAGCTGATCTTATTGGTGCCAATTGCTGGGAGCAGTCTGAAGAGGGTGTGCTGGCAGATTTCAGGCGCCAGCAAAACAGGAGATTAGTTCCAGGATTTATGGACTCCATTTGGGTTATGAATGACAGACACTGCATAAATGTCACAGCTTAGTCTAATCACGCTGATTAGACTGCAACAAAATAGCAGGAAGCAAGAGGCATTGTGTGGAAAGGGCCATTTTAAAGCAATAGCTTCCTGTGAACTCCACTCACCTGCCCATCCTAAGCATTTCAGGAAACTGAAGTGATTCTGGGAAGGACTGCGATAAGAAAAAAGGAGTGCGGACACTGAAGTGGAGCAACTGCAAGGGAATTTTGCAGTCTTGATTGGTCAGACAGGGTGTTTGGGAGGGAGTCGATTCATAATGGAGCAGGTTATTCTCTGAGGGAAGTCACCTTGAAAGGATGAATCAATGGATGAGAAAGAGACAGAAGGTTCACTTTACAGTCCTGTCAGCCCTTTACCCTTACCTTTGTGCTTGTATGGCATTAAGTGGGTCCTGGACCGGGAGGGGCTTAGACTCCTTAGACTTTGTTTTCTTTTCAGAGGAGGAGCAGTTATAAAATCTGTGAATATTAATTTACTTTTAGAAATATGCTGAGGGAAAGATGCTATATAAAAGCAATTGACTGAATGATCAAATGTTACAATGGTTGAAAGATTGAAAGACTGACTGAGTGATCGATCTATCGATTGATTGATTGATTTATTGCATTAAGTTTAGTGAGGAAAACAACTTTATATCTTTCAAGGTTCACATTGTATACAATCATTAAAAGGATATATAGATTATAGCACATTCCATAATACGAGTACCAGCACAAACTATTACTGAAGAAAAAGTTCATTTAAGGTGCAGAAATTGTACATGAACTTATCGACCACGGGGTCCTATAAACTGTGTCGTGGATGCCAGGGGCGATGGCCCGGCCGGGATGCCTTGGAAGACCGGAAGTGGGCGTGCGCCCATCTGGAACCACGTGGGGGCTGCCTTCCTGGTTGCTTTGGGGGCCACGGGTACAGGGCATGGAAGCCCCACCCTGTAGGGGCCCGTGGTCACCGACAGGAGGCGCCACAATGCCTTGGGGACCTGTTACCCCAGCACTTCCGCCACAACAGGAAGTGCTGGGGGGAAGTTTTAGGGCGGCACCCGGAGAGCTGCCGGGAGGACAGCCGGCACTTCCGCCACGCTGGGGCGTGGCCAAGGGAGGAATGCCGGGAACACCTGACGCTCATCCGGGAACTGTATAAAAGGGGCCGTCTCCATTCATTCGGGGCTGGAGTCGGGAGGAGGAAGGACGAAGCACAGAGGAGGTGTGGAGGCGGCCCGAAGAGAGGCATTTGTGGCCAGGACTGTGTTTGGGGTGTTTTGTGCACTAGTGAATTGGGTCTGAGTGACCATACTTGTAAATAGTTTTGTAAATAAACGTGTGGTGGTTTGATGAACAACATGTCCGTCTGTCTGTGTCCGGGTTGGCTCCACAATTGGAACCTAATAGCAGCTTCTCAATGCATCCACTTTTAAGCCGTCAATCCATGAATAATTCAGGCATTACCAGCAATACGCAGAATGTGAAAGGGGTGACCAGAAGTGTGGCAGCAGGGTAAGGTGTGATTGGCAGTGTCAGGGTGAAGCCAGGGTGATACACACAAGTTGGCAGTGAGAAGATGCCTGGGCATGGCTCATTGTTAACAAATTTAATTTTTTTTAAACAAAACTGCTTTGCCAAAGATTCAGAAATGCGTTTCTTAAAGAGTCAGATTTGTGGAGTTATGAAAGGAAATGGTGTCAGCTTCTCTTACAACACACGGTGAAAGTCTCTGAAACTGAGAAGGAGATCTCTTGCCTGCACGTCAACAGAGAACCGAAAGTGCACCCACAGATAGTATTTCCCTCTAAAGTGACACGTGAGAAAAGTTCAATCCAGATTTGCAGAGCCACTTGGGTCACTCTCTGAGAAACAACAAGACAAAACAGCAGAGGAATAATCACACCTAGAAACTTGAAACATACATGATATGCTGTGACAGACTGAGATCGCCTAATAAGCAACATCTAAATAATGTCTGCAAGAGATCAAGTAGTGATAGTAGGGGGCTCAGTTACTAAGGGGACAGGGATGTTTTCACCAGTGCTGAGGCAAACAGCCTTCAATTAATATTACACATTTCCAAAGTGTGTACAATAACCAGGCACAACCTGATGACAGTGACATAGTAAAGTTATAGAAACCGCATAGTGAGTGATATGTGAATGAAAAATTTGGAACTTACAAAGTTGTCATAATTTGGAACTTATTGTTATTATATTTCTGTACCATTTTGATACTGGGGGCACGTCAATAGAAGCACATGGATGTTGCTTCTTAGTTTAGACATTGTGGCCACTCCAGCTGCCCCAAACACTCAAACACACACAGGCACACGCATTGCACAGAACACATTTATTTCAGTGAGGAAACACTTTTCCCTCACTCCCCACAGTAGCACAGGTCCATAAGAATCACACAGCACTAATACACAGTCCTTCTTTCTTCCCTTTCTCTTCCTTGTTCCACCTCCATTCCTCCACTGGCAAGCTTCATCCGTCTTCCTCCCGACACTGGCTCATCGACTGAAGTGAGGCGCCTCGTTTTATACTGCTCCTGGGAGTGCTCCAGGTGGCTTGTTAGCCGGATCTGGAATCACTCCCTGCTGTGGTGGATGCCCAATGTTGGGCTGTGCATCTCCCTCTGGTGGGCCCCACAGAGCCCAACAGGACTGTCCCAAACTCCAACTCCCATGAAGCCATACGGGAATCTGTGGTGCCATAGCAACCTAGTGGGGCTGCCCTCTAGCGCTCTGGGGGAGGCAGCGTCCTCTGAACATCTGCTCCCCCGACCCCTCTGGTATATTGACCTCCCAGCCAGGCAAAGGCCACAGCCATCCATTACAACAGAAATGCTGAAATGAAGCCACGCCAAAGGTTGAGGAGACCCCTGCCGAAGTAAAACAGCAGGAGGCAGTTGAGAATAAAGGTTAGGCTGTGCCAGTGGTTGCTTCTAAACCAGCAGATACAGAAGAGTCCAGTTCAGCGACTGCCCCATGTAAGCAAAAAAAAGAGTAGTGAATTACGTTAATTTTGCGGACTGTTCTTGGCTATTTTGTTCCCAAGAAACAAAGATTACTCGTGGCCACGTTCATACAAATTCCACTCCCATCACAGACTCACTGCCATTGGTCTCCTGTGTATTTTTGTTTGAACTATTCCTCCCATTTTATGCAGATTCTGGATTCAGGCAAAAGAAGTTCTTGGGCAGTTTTCATGCCTCTTGAAATTTGAGGAATGATAACAGTTAGTCTTCTAACGTTTGGATCGTATGCAGACTTTTCCTCTTCTAGACAGTTTGTCTCCTATTTAAAACACACTGCTAGATAACTGCTTGATAATTCTTTTGGTGGCCATCCATCTCTTCACCTTACAGACCTTGTTTCTTTTGCAAACCATTTTTCGATCATATTCATCATGAAAGGAGCTATATGAAAACAGAGTTCTTTGGAACAATACAAACAACTGTTTTAAATAAGATGCGTCACTTACTTGCCAGCAGTCTTACCACCCACAATTCAGAACAAGTAGTCCACCTGAAGCTATTCATGTTTATGCCTGGCCAGTACTTGGATGGGAGACCAACTAGTAAAGCTTGGGCTGCAGCTGGAAGAGGCGTGGGTGAGGCCAGTGAGGGGAGCTTACCCCATGGTCTGTGTGTGGATCCCAGTGCAGTAACAGGGACACTATACTGAAAAAATGGTGCCATCTTTCTAATGACACATAAAATCAAATCCTGACTCGCTGTGCTTATAAAAGATTCCAGGGTATCTTTTGATTTGAGTAGTGCACTTCCAAATGTCCTGTCTAAATTGACCACCACAGCCTGTCTTGTCCATTCATCACACGCTGTGCCAGTCTGCAATTGGCTGAATCTCTCACCCCTTCACCACCTAGTAGCTAATGTGGGTGAGCATAATGGCTGGCATCACATCATCTAGGTGGCTCTCAACTGTCTGTGTAAAGCATATTAAGTAGCTGGAAAAGCACTATATAAATATAATTATTTTTTTATTATTACTTTTACCTTGCTGGATTTGTAATCATAAATCCTACAATATAACATAAAGATTGAGTGTGTGATTTATAAAGTGCTCTGTGACAATTATCAATAAAAAAGGCATTATATAAAATAAGACATATACTGTATCTTGTTATACTTGCACTTTTTAGCATCATTTGTTAAAAAAAAATCCCTTTTGGACTCTTTTCATGATTAACTGTAAATTTTACAAATGATCATTACTATAAAAATTAAACTTAGACAAAGGTTGTGATTTTCCACTTTCACTTTGCTATTAAAGCAGACGAATGCTGAGAAGCTGACTTGACCAGTACTAGCGTGTTGTGAAATCTGAACTCTTATGGGCTGGAGGGGTGGGGGGAGGCTTGTAAAACATCCAGATCTTACAGAGGCAGCACAGTGTGGAATTCGAAAACTTCCAAGTGAGGCTTTCCCTGAATATCTACCTCCTATCACGACAACATCATTAAAGTGATGAATAGTCTGGTGTTACAGAGCCCAAAGTTTCCTTCTTTTCAGGGTAAACTAAGCAAGGGGGGAAGAAAAAGAAGAGCTGGAGAAAAGGAAATCCAGATGTACATCATCATTCAGTGACAGTAAAGTGGCCACATGCAAACAGGAAAGGCAAATTTACCAAGGGTGACTTTTGCATATGAAAACCTAAAATAGCTGCCTTTGGATAAAACTGGAGAACAGCTGCTGAACTCGAGTGCTCTTTTCCTTTCTTCTACAGAACAGACTTCTTGATCCTAATAAGTCAGGCTTCAGGAAGGGCCATTCCTCCAGGACATTTCTATTTACTGTTGTCAGCACATTACGGCAGACTAGAACTACCAAAATGACATCTGTCCTCATTATGCTAGATCTCTCCTCTGTCCTTAGATTGACATAAGTCTGCGTGCAACCATGGTGTGGTGATCAATGTGCAACTGTCCTTTACTGACCAAGTTTCTGTGGTTTTCGCACTCTATACAATATCTGCAAGATCACTCCACATTTGAGTATGTAGCATAACTCCTATTCCATGCTTTGGTTTTGATACATCTGGATTACTGCATCTCTTTTGCTGACAGGAGTATTGGCATGTGTTATCAAGCCACTGTAGATGATTCAAAATGCAGTGGCACTTCTAGTGTTCAAAGAGCCACGGCTGTCACTCCTCTATTCATACAACTACATTGAGGTTGTGTAGTGACAAGAATTAAGTTCAAATCCTTAAAGCTTATTTACAGTGCAGTCGATGGATCAACACCTATATATAAGCAGAACACTTGTGAGGTCCTATACTCCTTCTTGCCCCCTCAGATTTGCTGATGAATGGTGTCTGATGGTGATCTCAGCCCAGACTCCTTTGATTTGTAGCTCCTTGATGGTGGAATGAGCTGTCCACCTCCACTCAAACTTCTAACTCACTCAATGTGTTAGAATCTCTTGTTTAGTGAATCTCTGCCTAAATTATATTAGTTGTTAGGTTTTTGTAATCTAGGAACTGTAACCTATTCGTATTTTGCTCTGAGCTTTTCTCTTGTGATGATCAATTTTGACACATTATCATGTAACACTTGTTCCCAAACTGTCCCCTTGACTGGAACGTTGGCTTCTTTTGAAAGATGTTTTGGATAAAACTGTCTGTTAATCAAGTAAATGTAAACATAAACTTCAGTTTTACTGGTGCAATAAATTCTGCAAAGGGCAACATAATATAAGATTGTGGAGTCTCTAGTGGTGACCCCAAACTGCTGTTGTGTAGACATGAGCATAGTTATACAGGTGTGTGAACTTTGAACTGGATTGAGCATTCTTCAACCCACCTTTGTTTTAAAAACCCTCATTTTGTGCTCATTCCTTCCTCCATCTAGTGTAATGCCAAAGATCTCCTATTTAGATGTCTGAGTCTATGACTGACAGAATTTGCCAGCCTGCCATAACAAGTAGTTTTTACTTTCTCATCCAACCCAAACAAACTCCCGAATCCATAGTGAGGCGCTTAAACACAGATGACCAATACTTCCTGTTGACCTTCGCACATTCCCACTATTTGTTAGCATGCCAAAGTGGATAGCCATCTCTTTAATGCCTTCCTCTGGGAAGCTCCCAGTTGTGCTAGCTGTAGTTTTAAGCACTGTTTTTGTCTGTTTCATGTTTTTTTAACTCAATGATTCTATTTCTGGGGTTTATTTTTTGTTATGAAATATTTTTAAAAAGTTTATTTTGGTTACTATCTTGTTTTCACGACACAGTCGGGATGCATCATGTGACCCTGATTGTTTTTCCATTGACATCACAGACTGTAATTATAAAGGTGAAATTACAATGCATTATCTCAGTTTTCATTTATGGTAACTACTTTATTATTTCAAATTGACCCAAGTTCTAGGATTGTTTTTTTATGGTTTCTGACTTCTTTTTCTATCTTGATCTCATATTTGACCCTTTTCTCATCTTAACTATGACTTTATCCAGAGAAGCATCTCTTGGTGTTGTGATTCTCACAATAATCTTTAGACACATGGTATGTCTCAAAACTAACACACTTCAGCAGAAAACAAAACTCTTTTGTATTTGTTTGTGTGTGCTCCCATACCTGTACTTTTGATCTGCAAGTGACCCCCAAACCAGTCATACCTCCTTCTGGTGCTGCAGTGGTATGGCTGTGTGTCCATGGATTGGAAAACCACTTTAGGGTGTTGTTCACTGTGATTATACTACAAAAACCCACACTGAGAACCCAAAATGGAGTAACAGCTACTTATATGTGATTGCAACTGGTTTAAGTTACAGGGTATTAGTTTCTACTTCACCATTCCACCAGGATCCTATCCAACATGGATTCAAATCTTGCACATTGTGTGCTTTTGAGATATTTTGACAACACTAGTTCATCTATTCAAATACTACAAAGAATGTTTGTAGAGAAAAATGACATTAGGTTTTGGAATGACATCATCAAACAATCCAAATGGCACAATGGCAAATTACAATAATGTCCTGCCCAAAAGAGATTGCACTTTTAGGTTGAGATCCAAATACCAGTTTATCCATACAGGACAGTGGACATCAGTATTTCTGAGTACCAATGATCTTCAATTTGTGATCCAAAGTGAAGTGTGAGGTTAAGTGGTGCTGTTTTCAATAGCTGAACTTTAAAAGGCTGGGTCACCACTTATTCCCAGCCTCTACCCTGTGTGACTCTTAGCAATCCACTTAAACTCCAACTCTAAAAATTATATTTGAACAGTTGTGTGGTTGATCTAAACTTGTAAAGTACTTTTGAGTATGGTACTTGTCACACACGTGTGTATGGGAGACAGTTTAAAGTGTTTGGTGATGGTAATTCTCCACCGATCCAGGGGTTGGCACTATGTGATAATGGTCTCTCTTTGCCCCCCTCTGCAAAAAGGAAGATTGATGGCTCTCCTCTTCCAACATCACTTCCAAGTTTCGCCCACCTAGACCTGCATCTTCCTGCCAGAACACATCATAACTGGAAGAGCCTCCATCTTATGCAATCACCCTGAGGGAACTCAAGTCTGAGGAAGACTTGATTGTGTCTAACATGTTTTTTATGCATTTTTTTCAATTACATTTATACAGGGTTTGCCACAAGGTGCCCCAACACACTGATGTTTCTTTGTCTTGTGTTATATGTTCTATACAGTAAATAAAATGTATCATATCATTATATTAGTGCAGTGGACATTTACTTAACATTTCTAGGTTCTAAAGTGTGAAAGATAAAATTAGTCCAGGCGCCTCCAGTATCCGGGGTAGAGAACTTGCCAGACAACATTTGGAACCTCTGCTGCAATTTTTTATCAGTGTTTTGGTCCCCCAGGTTACTAGGTTCACTCTAAAAGGCCTTAATTATCTTTCTTCGTACATAGCTTCATTCAACTCAAGCATTTTCCGTCTATGGCTGGTTGTCAATACCTCCAAGGAAAAAGTTGAGCAGAGTGGAAATTTGCTCCAATTTTCTTACTTTTGGTACCTCCCAGGAATCAACCCTGGCATTTGGCCTTGGCCATCTTATAAAAAAACAGGTCCTAGCATTAATTCACCTTTAAAAGTGTACGCAAATTACTTATGTGTTAGAGGCTAAATGTGTCTGACTCGTGCCCTGTTGGAAGTGTGATGGTAGATGTGAGAGTCCCAATGAGTTCCCCTCGTTGCCTCAATGGGTGCCATCCTCAGCTCTTATCAGGAGTGTGAGCAAGACCAGTGTAATCCTCCTCACTCGCTTTATGGTGATGCTTTTCAATTGCATTCTGTACCTGACATTCTAGAATCAGGCCATTCCTTCTTGTCATCATTTTAATTGACTTGTATTATATACTTTAATAGTGAAATGTAACAAAATTGTAAAATTGATGTGAAAAAACCGTAATAGAATACTGGTTAGGGTTGCTGCCTTTAAATATAATAATTCTAGAACAGAATGCAGAGCCGACTGATGTCTAGGTGGTATTTCCTCTGTTACTCAAATGATGTATAAGTTAAGTGAACAGGTGACCCTATTGTGTCTATCTGCCACATGCAAAAGTTCGCTGACGACACGGCTATCGTGGGCTGCATCAGGAGTGAGCAGGAGGAGGAGTATTGGAACCTAATCAAGGACCAGGAGGACCAGGCCCCTCATGGACCCCGTGATCATCAGAGGTGACTGTGTGCAGAGGGTGCTGACCTGTAAATACCTGGGAGTGCAGCTGGATGATAAATTGGACTGGACTGCCAATACTGATGCTCTGTGTAAGAAAGGACAGAGCCGACTATACTTCCTTAGAAGGCTGGCGTCCTTCAACATCCGCAATAAGATGCTGCAGATGTTCTATCAGATGGTTGTGGCGAACGCCCTCTTCTACACGGTGGTGTGCTGGGGAGGCAGCATAAAGAAGAGGATACGCCTCACGCCTGGACAAACTGGTGAGGAAGGCAGGCTCTATTGTAGGCACGGAGCTGGACAGTTTGACATCTGTGGCAGAGCGACGGGCACTGAGCAGGCTCCTGTCAGTCATGGAGAATCCATTGCATCCACTAAACAGTATCATCTCCAGACAGAGGAGCAGCTTCAGTGACAGACTGAGAAGATCGTTCCTCCCCCACACTATGCAACTGTTCAATTTCACCCGAGAAGGGGGTGGGGTGGGGGGGGGTAACGTTAATATCATGCAAAATTATTGTCTGTTTTACCCGCATTTTTATCACTCTTTAATTTAATATTGTTTTTATCAGTATGCTGCTGCTGGAGTATGTGAATTTCCTCTTGGGATTAATAAAGTATCTATCTATCTATCTATGTGTAGGTGTTGCCATGTTTACCCTTCAATGGATTGGCACCATTTTCTGGTTTGCTTCCCTCCTTGTTCCAGAAGCCACCAAGACATTTTTTTTATTTGTTCCATGACAATGAATTGGGTTAAGTGGTTCAGGGAATGTTATGATATGCTTAATATGAAAATGGCTGCTCCACTGGTGGGCTACACATGGAGATCCTTAGTGAGGACTCTTGAGTTATCATAAAGCCATAATTATATTCTGCTTTTTACTAGCTCACATTATTAGGCGACACACAAAAACTATCAATGGAGTTGCACTTTGAAAACTCCTATTGAGAAATTCCATGAGTACCAGATCAAATCTATATATGCAACATGAACATGAGTGATAACTGGAAAGCCCCATGCAATATCAGGAAGTAGCCATGAGGGCACCACTATCTTGCTGAATCATAACACCGACAAACGATGAGTACTCATTTTATTTATAGAAGCCACTGAGTCAGACTGCCATTGGAAGTGGGAAGTGGGAGTCAGTTGCGGAAGGTGTGATTTCAATTAAAGTTAAAAAAGCTTGAAGTTCATCTGTGGGGCTGGTGGGAAATGCTCAACAAGTTTAAATAACAGTTCCAAGAAAGCTTTGTAGGGCTTTTGGATTCACCCATTTATTCACCAACCTGTGATGTATCCGCACAGTGTAAATGAAGGCAGCATGCATGGACTTTATAATCTGTCATTTTGTGCACCTGCACCCAGGAAGAAGAACCCTTATACCTGTGTGATCTCCACATCAAAGTCCCTACAGCACAGAAGGCTGGTCATACAGTATGTCCTAGGAAGAGCAGGCATCCCATCAGACTAGCACCTTCATTAGTCTCAGCCCAATACCAGCACATACACAATTAAATTCTTATAGTCATTTAACTAGTTCAAGGTCACAGATGGTCTGGAATCTATCCGGACACTACTGGGGGCAAGACAGGAAACAAACCCTGAACAGAGCAGACATGAGCATCCCCACATTGGGGACAGTTTAGTGTTGCCAGTACAGCCGAAACAAACATCTTTGACAAAGGTATATAAACTCTTTGCACATGTTTTTTTTTTTTTTTCAAAAGTCACTGCAACACTGGGGAAATTCCTAAAAACTGGAAAATTGAAAATTATGTCCAGTCATAAAACAAGTTTGATCAGGCTATTCCTAATAATTATAAGCCAATAAACTTAACATGCATCACAGGTAAACTAATTATTTAGGAAAATATCAAACAACATGAGTCAACATGAGTTTTTGGGAATGCTCAACATGGGTTCACACGAGGAAGGTTGTGTTTTACTAATATGCTGGAATTCCATTAGGATGCAAAAAAAAAATATGATATTACTTATCTCAATTTTCAGAAGCCTTTTTCTAAAGCACCACACGATAGGTTAGTGATCAAACTAAAAGAAATTAGAATTCAGGAAGAGGGCTGTGGGTGGGTACAAAACTGCCTCAGATACTGCAATCAAAGGGTTACGGTGAAGAGAACCTTTTCAGAATTAGGTGATGATAAAAGTAGTGTCCTTTGGGGTCAGTACTGGAGCCACTACTTTCTATATACATAAATAATCTTAACAAGAATATAATCAATAAGATCATTAAGTTTGCAGATAATGCAGAATCAGCTAACGTGTTACAGAGTGACTTGGGCAGTATATAGCCTTGGGCAGATTTGTGGCAGATGAAATTTAATGTCAGTAAATGTAAATTATTACATGTAGGAAGTAAACGTGTTAGATTTTGATACACAATGGGAGGTCTGAAACTTGAAAGTACACCTTAAGAGAAGGACCTAGTAGTCATAGTAGACTCATCACTGTCTACATCCATATAGTGTACAGAAGCAATCAAGAAATCTAATGAGATGTTAAGTTATATATCACAATGTGAGGGGCACAAGTCAAGGAGGGTTATGCTTAAATTGTATAACACACTTGTGAGACCTCATGTGGAGTACTCCATATTACTAAAAAGAAATAGCAATGCTAGAGAAGGTCCAAAGGAGAGTGACTAGACTGATTCCAGGACTGAGAAGAATGAGCAATGAGGAGAGCCTTTTCATTTTAAGCAAATGGAGATTAAGAGGTGACATGATTGAAGTGTTTCAGTTATAAAATGAATTAGCACAGTAGATTCAAGTTGTTATTTTAAAAATCAGCTCTGCAGCAAGAACATGAGGATTTGGTTGGATAAGTGTTACACAAATGTACGAAAGTTTTTCATTATGCAAAGACCAAAAGACAGATTGAATAAATTACCAAGTAGTGTTGTAGAATGTAGAAATTTAAGGACTTTAAAATCTCGACTTGCTTTTACTTTAGACATTTAGATGGATAGCATGGATGAGCTTGTTGGGCTGAATGGCCTGTTCTCTTCACAGTTATCCTAGGTTTCTAAAGTGCAGAGACCTTTTGGTGGAACATGACTCAAAAGGGGACATGGGACAATTATTAGGCCAGGATTTGTTAAATTATAGCATCCTGGCAACTAGTGAGAAGTGAATAAAGGTAAGCTTTGAATTCAAATAAGTGAATTTCGCAGTTGTAAAACATGAAATTGAGTAAAGTTTTTTGGAATTTTAAATGATTTGTTTGGATGGAAACAAGAAATATTGCTCCCTAAAGCCTTGTTCACATTACATTACGTTACCTGTGTTTTTTTCTGCATCTGCCTAATGCATATAGTCCGCACCAAACTGGTAAAGTCAGTTCTATTTATGCCTCTCATTTACAATGCCTTGGAGGACTGCAGGAAACCTTTAAAAAACAGGCCATGCCGAAAATGTTCCACACAAAAACACCCATAAGGGCATCAGTGTGCACATTACGGTGTTTTATCCCCAGGAAAACTCTTCCACCCGTTACTTAGCAACCACCACATCCTAGCTGAGGATATGCACACTTATGAGCATTTTACAGTATTTTTCAATTTATTTAAATAATGGATAACAGGCAGATGCATGAAGAAGTAAGGCATGAAAATACTTACAGACAGGAAAAAACACCTTACTTCTTATGTGAATGACACAAATTTCACTGGTGAGTAGATGTACAACATCCATCCATCCCTCTATATCCTAACTACAGGGTCACAGGGGTCTGCTGGAGCCAATCCCAGCCAACACAGGGTGCAAGACAGGAAACAAACCCCAGAGAGGGCACCAGCCCACCACAGGGCACACACACACACCCACAGCACACACTAGGAATGATTTAGAATCGCCAATTCACCTAACCTGCATGTCTTTGGACTGTGGGAGGACACCAGAGTGCCCGGAAGAAACCCACACAGACAAGGGGAGAACATGCAAACTCCACGCAAGGAGGACTCGGGAAGCAAACCCGGGTCTCCTAACTGTGATGAACTGTTCCGCCCTGGTAAATGTATTGTAATGTATTTCCCTCATTTTTTTTTAAACTGTAACACAGAGTTACAGTATGTCGCAAATTCAGTTTCTCACAAATTGGTTTCCTCATTAACAGTAGCAACCAATAATTTCTCAATTGTATTTTCTTGATTTTACAGGAATTATAGAAAAAGTTGTTAATTGTAGAATCAGTTCAAGTGCGGTAGAGCAGGTTTTAAAGAGTTTTATGTACAATTAAGGACAACTTCATCCTCAAATTTAAGGGCAAAAAGAAATCAAAGAGAATCCTGCAGTGGATAAATAAGGAGTTAAAAAAGACGTTGCAAAGAAAAAAACAGGAAAATAACTCCAGTGGTAAACACAGTGGTAATGACAGCATGAAAGGAACTGTTTAAAAGATTTTAAGAAGGATAAAAGACATTTGGATGATAAATCAATGCACTTGTTGGGAAACTAAAACCCTAGCATGACTCGACTAGAGTCGCTAAACCAGGCCAGGTTGGCAACAACCACTGCTGCATTTTCCCAGCAAAATACTTTGACTATAAGAGTGGTTAGTCTGATGAGCAAAAGGAAGCAGTGAAAATGGACGGCTCTATGCGGAGAACAGACATGAGACGTAAGGCAAAGGGATCAGGTCTGTATTATTATAACGCACCAGATGGACAACCCATGTATCAAATAAAAACATATGGTCTATGTTGAATTCTTAGATGTTAACACATCTTATATGGGTAGCACAGCTAGTTTTAGTAGTACAAGAACAGCCAAGGAGGAGAACTCTCAATTCACTGTTTTCTAAAGTTTTCATGTGTGAAAAAAGGTCAATAACCTCTTTGCACTTACAGGGACTGCCAATGAGGTGACTAGAGACTTTCAAATTGTATAGGGAGATGTACTGCATGGATTAAAAAGACTGAAATTCAACAAATCACTAGGATGTGATAAAATTCATATGCATATATATAAACCTGCGGTGGGCTGGTGCCCTGCCCGGGGTTTGTTTCCTGCCTTGCGCCCTGTGTTGGCTGAGATTGGCTCCGGCAGACCCCCATGATCCTGTAGTTAGAATGTAGCGGGTTGGATAATGGATGGATGGATTTATATAAGAAACTATAATGATCAGTTACCCATAAGCGTGTCCTCCCCACTGTATGTCAGTGATCTAAAATGGAGCTGATGTGGTTTATTATACTCAACATCAGCACCAGTGAAAACGGCACTCTGATTAGTTCCACAATAATTGGGGCAATAAAAAACTGAATTGAATTTTGTCTGTTTGATGTTAATGATCACAATTCTCTAAAATTGTAAACACTTGTTTATGTTATTAATCTATTACTTGATTACGATAATACTTGGATTAATCTTACATGCTTAATATTTGATGCATGATACTGTTCAGTGTAAATACAGGTTCATAGATAGATAGATAGATAATGTGAGTAAATGTACATTTTGCTAAGTACCAATACTTCACTTACAACTGTTCTTGTTTTTTCTGTTTTCCCTGAAAAAATATATACATTGTTTTTGTTTTTATTTTTTTTTTTAACCACAAAAATCTTTAAATCCTAACCTGCTTCTTGATTGGGTAATGTTTTGTTTTAGACCTGGGTTTGCTTCCTGGGTCCTCCCTGCGTGGAATTTGTATGTTCTGCCAGTGTGTGTGGGTTTCTTCCAGGTTCTCTGGTTTCCTCCCACAGTCCAAAGACTTGCAGGTTAGGTGCATTGGCAGTCCTAAATTGTCCTGTGTGTGTGTGTGCCTTGCAGTGGTTTGGCGCCCTGCCCGGGATTTGTTCCTGCCTTGCGCCCTGTGTTGGCTGGGAATGGCTCCAGCAGACCCCCGTGACCGTGTTAAGATACAGTGGGTTGGATAATGCATGGATGGATGGATGGATGTTTTGGTTTTTGAACCAGGCAATTATTGGTCGCATTTGATTTAATCCATCCAGTACAAGGATCGGTTCATGTACACTAGAACAGCCGGTCACACAGATGAATTTCATGCCTCTACCAATACAAATGCATTTAAAATATAAAATAATCATAATTCATACCCATTGCTAACATCAATTAGGTCAGTGGTTCTCAAACTGTGCGGTGGGCCCCCTTGGGGGGCGCAAAGTAACAAAAAGGGGGGCGCGAAAATGTGAAAAAAAGAAAACAAGAATCGAAAATATGAAAAATACATCTATTGAAACCAAAACAAATTAACTTAAACTACATTCGGATACTAGAAAAATAAATATAGAATTAAATATTGATAAAAGTTAAGTAGGTATAATAAAATATGCATCTATGATATATCATTAATTAAAAAAGAACAAATTGGTATTAGTGGGCTCCTTTCAAAAAAACGTTAGGGGGGCGTGATTAAAACTTTTATGAAAACTCGGGTTGCAAATATGTAAATATGTATTTCTGAGAAATTAATTCATGCATTTATTTCTAGTAGGACTGACTACTGCAATGCAGTGTTCACGGGATGTTCAAACTGTTCTTTATACAGCCTCCAGTTAATCCAAAATGCTGCTGCAAGAATTATTACAAGAACAAGAAAATACGAACACAACTCCAGTTCTTAAATCCTTACACTGGCTCCCGGTTAAGTTTAGGGCAGATATTAAAATCCTCCTTTTAACATATAAAGCATTAAATGGCCAAGGTCTGGCTTAATTGTCTGAACTTATTATGACTTACAAACCAGAGCACACATTAAGATCTCAAGATGCTGGTCTGCTTATGATTCCAAAGATTAATAAAATAACAGTGGGAGGTTAAGCTTTTAGTTACAGGGCCCCTAAACTGTGGATTGGTCTGCCTGCTACTGTAAGAGATGCCCCATCGGTCTCAGCTTTTAAATCCGGGCTGAAGACTCACTACTTCAGTTTAGCATATCCTGACTAGAGCTGCTGATTAACTGTACAGACTGCATCTCTGTTGTTAGTCATTAGCACTAAAACATAAGTAACATGATAGTAATAATTTGTTACTAACCCTCACCTATTCTGTTTCTCTTCTCAGTACTCAAATGTGGCACTTGGTGCCATGGCCCACCCGCCAAGTTGTTGTGACTGTCTATGGTAAAGTCATCCCTGATGGAGGATCGCAGGAATCATGGGAAAGAGGAGTCCTTTCATCGGATTGGCTGGCCCAGCACTGTTTCAGCGGCGGAATGGCCAAATGGGGGAGGCAGCTTAATGGACGAGGTTTCCAAGACTCTAAACAAATCCAAATCATATTATGTGATATCATCCACTGTTAAATTCTGCTACGTACTTCTAAAATTTTTATTTTTATACTGTATTGAGGATTTGTTCTGTTCTGTGTATCGTATTGTATAGTATTGTATTGACCCCCCTTCTTTTTGACACCCACTGCACGCTCAACCTACCTGGAAAGGGGCCTCTATTTTAATTGCCTTTCCTGAGGTTTCTCCCATTTTTCCCTACTGTTTTTTTTTTTTTTTTTTTTTTTTTTTTTGAGTTTTTCCTTGTATTCTTAGAGAGTCAAGGGGGCTGTCAAGAGGCAGAGCCTGTTAAAGCCCATTGTGGCACTTCTTGTGTGATTTTGGGCTATACAAAAATACATTGTATTGTACTGTATTATTGTAAAGGTTGAGAAACGCTGAGTTAGGTATTAAAAACTAGACCGTCAGGGCGGAGAAAACAAAAACCATCTGACAGATCGAATAATGCAAAAAGAGCACACGGAATGAGACTTGAACTGCTGTAGTTACCTCCATCACATTCCCACGACGTGTGAGGAAAAGTCGCGCACACGCGGGGAAAACCCGCAGATTCGGCACATTCAAGAACTGGGTGCGGAGCTCGAAGACAGGAAGAGGGATCTGTCAGGCAGAACAGCAAAGCAAGCCACCCAAACCATCTCCTTCATTCCCACCAGCAATTAGGCTTAAATATGCATCCTCCAAGGAGAGCCATAAATAACAAACCTTCAACTGCAGTCTGCAGGAGTGCAGCAGCGCGGCGGTTTGTTTTGGAATGGCGCACTGGAGATTTCCGTCAAGTGAACAGCCGCTCGAGTCAAAAGGGGAGCATTCGTGATGTAATCTTTTGATTTTACGTCGGAGGTTTGCATTTTTATAAGGAAATCGTCGTCTTGTTGGCCACTTAGGACATTTAGTGAATGGCGCTATACAAAATAAAGCATGTACCACTGATGCTGGTTAAATAAGTGGAAAAAAAAACTTTTAACAGGATAGGCAGGCTGCGGACGTGTCCAGAAGTGAAACATCCTTCACAGCCCAGAGCAGACAGTAAATTAAATCACGGCATAATACAAATAATAATGCGCAGCAGTAGCTACAGTTTTGTTAACTCTTTAACGGACGGTATTAGTAAGGCGGGAGTGTTTCATTGAAACTTTGGGCTGCTGGTCAGTATCAGAATGACTGAGATCGAGAGCACAAGAGGGCGAGACGATAAAGAGTTCGGCGACACAGGTGGACCCCACAGTAGAATGGCAGCTGATACCCCAAGTCAGCTGTCATGGAAGGAGGATACGCTGAAAGACACGCCGGAGTGCTTATAACAATTAGTTTCTCTTGGAAGCCGGGCAGATGATACAGGAGGAGCGGAAAACAGCAGCTGCATGGCGTAACGGAGTCTGGGTCTGATCCTCTCAAAAAAAGCGGATGAAAACAAAACGAGATATGGAGACTTGAATCATTTATTAGTTAAAACGTTAATTAAATGTTTCCATCCTTCCATACAACATTTCTCAGTTTTTCTCTTTGCAGATCACGGAGTCTTTTCGTTTATTAGTGTGAGTAACCATCACAAAGGTGCCTTGCCTCAGCCTGCTGAAGGTAGTAATGGAGGAGAGAAGGAAGACAAAACTGGCTACACATCCTATCTCTCACACACTCAGGGCCGATCTATCTATCTATCTATCTATCTATCTATCTATCTATCTATCTATCTATATGTCTGTCTGCCAGTCTGTCTGTCTATTATATAGTGCATTTCCTGTCCATCTGTCTATTATTTAGTGCCTTTCCTGTCCATCTGTCTATCTATGATAATTCTGCCCATTCATTCAGTTACCAGTACTGGCTCACAAGAAGCTAGCAATGGCCACAGTGTCTCGTTCATTCATTTAAACAGGATCAGTTCAGATTTTCCAAATCAACCAAGCTCCAGACCCCAGAGTCAAATCCCAGCCCAGTCATTATCTGTCTAAGATAGTATGTTTTCCCCATGCCTTTCTGTGTCTTTCTCTTGGTACTGTCATTCCCAAATCTCAAACATGTGCAGGTTGATATTTTGACAATTGGAAATTGGCATGAGAAGGCTGGCTGCGCCCTGTGATTAACTTCCATATCTACCTTAGACCCATTCTGTAATGAGCTAGGATCAGAAAATGAATAGATATGCATTATTTAATAATTAACTTAATGGTAACAATACTGAATTTACCATAAATGATTAGAATACCTCTAAAATAAAATTGTTGTAGGTCATTTGTGCTTTTGAGAAGTAATAATATTAAGGTTTGTGCATTATATATCATGGTTATAATTAACACAATGTTGAATTTAAATGGGACAGTTGTGTTACACCTCCAAAGTCCTGGGTTCAAATCCTACACCCATTCTTCTTGTCGGTGTGGAGTTTGCATGTTACTCCCATATCTGCTTGAGTTTTCTCTCCGTTACTCCAAAAGATGACTCTAAACTGGGCTGGTGAAGGGTCAGTAGGCCTTGTGATGGACGGGCACCCAGTCCAGATTTGGTTCCTGCCTTAAATCTGATGCTGTCAGTATAGAGTGCAGACCCTCAATGACCAAGAATTAAAGTAAGCAAATCAACAATGTTATGCCTGAATTCAGTAGAAACATATAAAACACATAGATTGTAAAAATAATATTAAATATAGTCATTTGTGTGAGCACAGCTTTTTTATATTTTGGCTGTTTTAAATTTTACATACTGTAATTGGATTCAGTAGATGGAATGGACGGAAGTACAGTAACTATCCTCTAGATACTCATATAGAAAACATCTTTGAGAAAGGATGGATCGCATTTCATAAATGTAATGCATTATTGATTTTACAATTTTTAATCTTGTCCCCTAGCAGACTGGCATTCTAGTACAAGCAAATCCCCTTCTTGCTGCTACTACTTCCAGCTCACAAATGTGCAGCAGCAACTGTTCTAAATACACTGCATAGTAAGACCAAACTCCATCATCTTGTCAGAGGAACATTGCAGTTTATACAGATGCAATCACGCTGTGCATTTAGATTTCTGAAATGTGTCAGGAACATTGCATAAGTAAAATGGCATATCCAAAATTGCCACTAGCCTTCTCCATGTGCCTCAATGGAAAAATACTAACAGAATTAATGTTCCTTTCTTTTACATTAACAGAAAAACAATATTGACTTTTTGTTAACACCTTCATGTGTCTCATAGCTCCAGCTGATTCAGAATTTTCTCTCAGTCTCTCACATGTGTAAACTCATCATTCCTGTAAGTATGTGGTGTTCTACAACTACACTTTCTTTGCTTCCAGTTCCTCAAGTCATGGTCCTTAGGTTAACTGGCAACTCTGAATTGGCCAGTAATGAGTGAGTATGGAAAGCGTGCCCAGCGATGGACTTATGTCAATTTTAGGATTTGCTATCATCTTGTATTCAAAATTGATGGTATATTGTCCCATAAAATGTGTTAAACAGCTTCTGCAATGTTATGTGACAACTGAAAGAAACTTCATTAGCCCTTAATGCAAATAAGGGATTACATATGGAGGATCAGTTGTAGCATAAGGGCCCACCTTATAGAGTTGGGGTGCACTGACATATGCACATTCCTGCCAAGATCTCAACATGTTTCTAGAGCCATTCAAAAAAAAAAAATGAATGTAGAGAAGAATGCCAGCAAGCCTCAATGACACATAGAATGCACACACCACCCAAAAGACAGAAACTCCAAAGCCAGATATGACAATGATGATGATGATGTAGAGTGCAGGTAAAACTCGAAGAACCCTACAGTCTCTCATCTCCATATCAATAGCTTCATGTTTGTATGTTCCCCAGTGACAGACACAGTACTTGTTGGGCACCAGATAAAGCCACCTAGCTGGCAACTACGTCCCCCTTGCTATAGACGAAGAGCTCACCTTTGAATGTTAGGCTGACCACAGGGTCGCTCTGCCGGTCACCCTTCTCCACATTCGGGAGCTTGCTGGCTCGCACAAGGAAGCACCTCAGCATGCTGGAATCCCAGAGTGGCTGCTGAGCAGCAGGAAAGAAAAGCTTCCCAGAGCGGTACACAGAGGATATCCCCCCCCTGGCGGGCCGGCACTCCTCCGCCTGGCAGTGCTGCAGAGAAAAGTGGAATTCCAGAGCAGCCGTGGCGGTCTGTAGGCTGCATGTCACAGCAGAGCTCCTCCTCCTTTTAACTCTTGACTTTCCAGAATGTTTACAAACTTTAATGATCTAAAACGTGGAGCGCTGAGAACTGTAAACTGATATACCTACACAAAAAAAAAAAAAAAATTCTACATAATAGCTGCACTTCACTCAGCAGTAGGACCTACTGGCTATGCAGCAGTTAGAATATTGGATACACGAGCCATAAACCACAAGTAAAAACGGACTGCTTTCATTATTTATTAGTGTGTAGTGCTGCAGAGAGTGGGAGATGAGGGACTGGGAGGAGATTCCTTCTGTACACATTGGGCTCTTTATTTTTACTGAATTGGTGTCAGTGGTGAAATGGACCTTATCCACTAGCCCTGAAATGTCATGTTATTTTTCAAGATGGTTCCAATCAGTCCTTGCAGTTGAACTGACTGTGTGTATGTAAGTGATGCCCTCCCCTTACAGACAGATAGATAGATAGATAGATAGATAGATAGATAGATAGATAGATAGATAGATAGATAGATAGATAGATAGATAGATAGATAGATAGATAGAT
>JANRMT010062807.1:48104569-48126602 GCA_026402145.1 Polypterus bichir lapradei
ATAGATAGATAGATAGATAGATAGATAGATAGATAGATAGATAGATAGATAGATAGATAGATAGATAGATAGATAGAATTTATGTACATTCCTTTTCAAAACCAGCCAGCCTTGAATTTTGTCCTCACTTTTTCTCTGAAGCTCCTCTCCCCAGACCCCCTTGTCCTTGCATTTTATGGACTCCTTCAGATTGCCCAAACTCCCTCCCTATTGCTGATGACAACATTTATGTTTTTTAATTACCCAAATAGAACAGCTTTGCCACTGTCAGTTTTATCTGCTTGGGGGAGCTGCTTAAAGTTTGGGTCCTCAACACTCTAAGCAGCTTTTAAATGAAGCAGGGACAGTTGACCCAGAGCACCACCTGCTGGTTAGTTTTTTTTCCTGCATGCCCTCCTGTTTGTGAAGAGGACTGTTTTGCTCTGAATCCTTGCACCAATTGTACTTTTGTTTTAAAAAAAGTCCCCACACAAACTAAAATAAACTGAGTCTCAAAAGTCCAACACTGGTGGATACTTATATATCTGTGCAAACACCTGATATGAAAGTGGTAAAACAAGGCTTTGAAGCAACCAGCTGCTTTTCTTTTCTACTGCATGGATAATCGTATCTGGTAGCTAATTTATGAAATCAGATTCTTCAAAGCAAACCACTGACCCATGCATGAAGGATGCGATGTATACCATGACCTATGTTATGTTGTTACCAAAGCTTTCACTGCAGGATCAGGTTACAGATTCAGTTCAGTGCCTAGACGGTGTCTGGCACAGGCCTGTATGAGCACTGTTATGCCCTCACTGCTCTATTGGGTCAGCACACAGCCTTACTCTTTCTCTCATGATCTCTGCATTCAACAGACATTGTCCTACTTCCAAGTAACTCCAGGTAATTGACCCTTACAGAAGCCTGGGTTTCCATGCCTAATGTTTTGTCATTCAAACTGAAGTTTTTCACTCATACTGAAAACTTTAAAAATGTTCTGCTGCTCCCTTAAGAGCCCTTTGCCAGCTGATAAAGACCCTCATGCCTGTCATTAAACATTGTTGAGTCTGCTCCTATACATGGATATTAGTTGTATTGTCACTGTTCAAAAAAGAGCTTTACGCTTGATGTGTTTCATGTTCTGGAAGAAATCTCTACTTACATATGTGAGACTTGTACATAATTTTGGAGGTTCTCTGAGTGACTTTAAAATATCTACATCTCTCCATCCATCCATTTTCCAACCCGCTGAATCCGAACACAGGGTCACGTGGGTCTGCTGGAGCCAATCCCAGCCAATACAGTGCACAAGGCAGGAACCAATCCCGGGCAGGGTGCCAACCCATCACAAGACACACACAAACACCAAGCACACACTAGGGCCAATTTAGAATCACCAATAAACCTAACCTACCTGTCTTTGGGAGGAAACCGGAGCGCCCAGAGGAAACCCATACAGACACGGGGAGAACATGCAAACTCCACGCCGGGAGAACCCAGGAAGCGAACCCAGGTCTCCTTACTGCAAGGCAGCAGCGCTACCACTGCGCCACCATGCCACCCATATCTACATCTAAAGAATCCTTAAAAACCAGTAAACTGCCCCGTCTTAAATACAATAACTCTGTGTACAACCATAAAAAGCATCTTAATGGCTAATAATTACGATATAGCAAACTTTAAAAATGTATTTTTTACCTAAATTTAATGCTTTACAAGCAATTCATGCAATGTCCAAGATTGTGGATATTTCTGCTTTAAAGGCTTATAGTACTGCTTAGTAAAAGATTTGATTTTTCCTAGCAAAGTTCTTTTTACCTTAGTTCCATCTAAAATTTTGAAATTAACAAACTCTCTTTTTGATTTTTTTGTTGAATTTCTCTCATTTATAGACAAAAATTTATTACTCTTGCCAGTGTGGTCCGGCAATCTTCCAATACACCAATCAAGTGCAGTTTGAGTGCAAACAGATTTGCGTCTGCATGTAAAGAGCTCATACTGAGTAATAAACAGTTCTGGGCTCACTTATAACAGTTATGTGTTGGCTCCTAAAGAAGAAATTTTCTTTGCACTTGAAGCAGTATGGAGTTTTCATCCAAAGAGCAATTCCTAATTAACAGAAAGAGTCCACCTTGATTTTTTTTTTTTGTCTGCTCCTAAAGAGACCCTTACTAACCAAATAACAGCCCACGTTTTACTTATAGCAACAATGTCTCTACAACTTAAGAGATTTTCCAAAGCAAATAAATAAACAGTATTGAGTCTGCTCCTAAACTGGTCTCATCGACCAGTCAACAGTCCCCTTCTCCATTATACTCCTGTATCTGCTCCTAAAGAGCCCTTTTCTCACTAACAATTGTCTTCACAGGTTTGATTCAGAAGGGTGCATTGCTAACCAGTTAAGAGTTTCTCGCTACCTTCTAAGTAACTTTGCATACACACCTAAAGAGCCACCACAGAGTCACTAATCATTACTAAATGATTTGGTTTTAGCTTCATGGAGACTAGTAAAGTGGCTGACTTACATATATTTTCACTCCTAAGGAGTTCTTGGGTCATTGATGTAACCTTCCCTTTTCACTTGTAGGTTTCTTTGTTACACTTCAATGCCTCCTGGATAGTTATGAGCAGCTTTGTATCTGTTCCTAAAAAATCCCACAATGACTAGTTGAGTGTCCCACTCTCTTAAGAATTTGATAAGCATCCAACTGCAGAGCTGCACAGCAAGTATACACCAACAATTTCATGGCGGAAGTCATGTCACCATACGTCTATACCACACATGACACTAACCCCTAACTTTTACATACTCTAATCTTAACCATTAACACTACACGATAACCATGCTAACCACTAACCTTAACTTCCCCCGTGAAACCACGTCCACTGAGCACATTGCGGGTCCAGCAAAAATTTGGGTGGTGGGTGTATTTTTTTTGGTATGTGACATCAGCATCATTGTTTACTATCAACGTCACCATAGTGACAGATACTCCAGTTAGAACAGCTGGCATCAAATAACCATCTCTTTGAAGGTGGATGTGGAAATGTGCAAGATGAAATGGAAACAATTTCGAGACAGATGCATCTGTGTAAAGCTGAAAATGTCCAAGAAAAATGGGGATTCATTTGATGCAAGATAACACAGTATGACGCCAAGCTGCATTGAAGCTCCAACAGGAACAATGTGTGTGCTTCGATGTCTGATCAATGGTTCGATGCAGTGAAGCAAATCATCAAACTTAAATACTGATATACAAAAGTATTCATGGTGCTTTTCTTCCTCCATTTTTCAAATAGGTAACACAAGTGTCACATATTTCCCATCGTAATAACACGATACATTTAAAGGCCTCACATACCATCTTCTGTGTCCCTGTTGCCATCTTTTTTTGCACCTTCACAACAGTATCCCTCATTCCTCCAAATTTAGATAAAATATACGCACAAGTATAGTTAGCACACTGCTTGCAGTAGTGTCCGCAAGTGTATGCATCGCTGAGCGACAAGTATATCCCAGTCCTTAGTGGAATAAGTGCAATTACCAGTGGGAAATTAATTTAAACAGTGGTTTGTGGGGGTTGAGGGGGATTTTAGGTTAGGGGGAGGTTTTCAATGGTAATACAAGCACAATTTGAATGAGCAGCATGCTGATACAGCAGGTAGATGGTGGGAGATGGGCAACTCAGCAGTTGAAATGGCTTTTGATCCCAAAAAGAGGCAACTCATGATCCAGTAATTGAAAACCACTCTTATGTACTATACAAGCAGGAGAATAAACTCAAACTTAACTTGAGGGCCAATGCTTTTTATAAATACTGGTTTTATGGTTTAGCATCCAAAATCTCAAAAAAATGTTTTGATTCTTCAAATAGGCTTCAAAGTCTACACTACCAAAAAACACTAGCCAACAAAAATCACTTTAGGGACAGGGGAACTGCTAAAACCCCCGGCCCCAGTAAACAAGTCTATAAATGGTTAATGTATAAAATCATGCTATTAAAAATTCAAATCCAACAACTCAAAAAGTGTCAAAAATAACACAAAAATACAAGAACAATGAATACATTTCAAAATATCATATTATTTTCTATATCTGCTTAATCCTGAACAGGGTCATGGGGGCTGGAGTCTATCCCAGCAAGGACAGGACACCAGAACAGAACACCAATCCATCGCAAGGTCGAACATAAACGTGGCAATTTTGCATCACCAGTTCACTTAACTTCCATGTCTTTTGGAATGTGGGAGGAAACTACAGCACCTGAAGCAAACCCATGTAGACACCGGGAGAATATGCAAACTCCATGCATGAAGGACCCAATATGCAAACCCTGGTCTCCTTATTGCAAGGCAGCAGTGCTACAGCTGCACTGCCATGCAGCCCAATTTTAAAAATATTTACGCTAAATAAACCAAAAAATGACAATCCCATAAAAACAAAAAGCAAGCCTGTGGAAATGAACAGGGAAAGCCAAGAAGTAAGCAAAAGACAAGAACCAAAATGAGTAATATGAAATGATCAAAGGAGCAAAAAAAAAACGCTCACAGTAATGGGAAACTACAAGTTACAACAGTGGAGCAAAATAACAACAGCAAAAAACGTTCACTGATGCCTTAGCGCCAAACTGAGACCAACAAGTAGCTTAAATAGGCCACCTTAGGTCACACCTGAAGGGCCTGCTAAATTGATTTTGGGGAAGGGACTGAAGTAGATTAGGAAAGAAAATATTTAAAAAATCAGCAGAGAACAAACAAGAGAACTGGATGAAAATGACAAAATTTACAAAAAAGAAATGCATAGTAAAACCAAACTGTTATAAATGTGGGCAGCACAGTGGCACAATGGTAGTGCTGCTGCTTCACAGCAAGGAGACCAGTGTGAATATATCCTGGGTCCTCCCTGTGTGGAGTTTTCATGTTTTCCGCGTGTCTGCATGGGTTTCCTCTGGGTGCTCCAATTTTCTCCCACAGTCCAAAGACATGTTGGTAAGATGGATCGGCCAAACTAAATTGGCACTTGTGTGTGGCTGTGGTTTGTGTGTGTTCACCCTGTGATGGGCTGGCACCCTGTCCAGGGTTTGTTCCTGCCTTGCGCCATATGTGAACTGGGAAATATTCCAGCACTCTCCATGACCCTGTTTAAGACTATATGTTTAATATATAAGATGAGGACTTTTTATTGGTCATTAAGTGTCTCTTTAGAAGCAGACATGAAGCTGTTACGATTAAGATCGGGACTGTTTATTGGTCAATGAGAGTTTGTTAGCAGCAAAGCTTAAATTATTTGTACATGATTAGGTCACTCTGGACTGGTCAGTAAGCAGGTCCATAGAAGGAGGTACAAAGTAGGAAGGGACATCTTGTCTTTAGTCATCATCAGGGGCCTCTTTAAGAACAAAGGGTGGCTGTTTTAAATAACTTGGGGACTACAGTATTTACTAGAGAGTATGAGCTCCTAGTATCAGACTCAGAGTGTCAAAGGAGGATCTCTCATTTAGAGTCTCCCCAGAAACAGTTTACAGGGGTGCTGTTTAGGAGCAGACCAACAAATTGTTTATACACTTCTGATTGACTATCTGGTGTCTCTTCCTGAACAGACATATGGTGGCTTAAAAGCTACCAAGAGACTCATTTCAACTGACAAGGCACTCTTAAGATGTGAACCTTAGAGTTCGAGCTTTAATAGAGAGGGTGGGGGGAAGGGGGGGAGTTTTTTTTTTAAGGTTGCAGTTCTGTACTTGTTATTATAATCGACTACCCAGTAACCTTAAAATATATAAAATGGAGCTGTCCCTGAATCTAGTGGTGCAGGAGTCAGTGGTCCTGTACTGGTACTGTTTGGAAGTAGGAAGAAAAATGACTATGCAGGGTGGCTGAGCACCTTAATAATTCTGCTTGCCTTTCAAAAAAAATTTGTGTTGTATGTGTGCTGGACAGAAGGTAGTTGGGTTTCAGGAATATTGTGTGCCACACTGAGTTTGCTCCTCAACCGCTCTTATTGACCAATCAATAGCCCTCATTTACTGTATGCTCCTACAGAACCCTTACTGATTACAAAAAGCCCCCTTCATATTAATATGTTAATTTGTGTCTCTTCCAAGAGATAGATGATTGATCGAGTCCCCTCTGTAGTGTCACTGTGTTAACATTTCAAGAGTTTTTTTTTCACTTTCTACTGGAGTTTGCTTTACTGGATTATAAAGAGCCTCTTTCTCACATATAAATAGATTTCTGCATGTGTCTTATAAATAGCCCTGCACCTGCTTCTGAAGAGACTCTTGATGTGCTGAAATTAGCCTTCTGCCTGCTCCTAAATGCCTAAATGGTGAGCTGGGCATACTGTAGCCGTATGTTAAGGAGTATTTTGGCAGGTTCTATGAGCTCCTAGGTTCAGCTTCCCTGCCCTCATGCTGCCTATGTGTTGTATGCATGTTATCCTGGTTTCTTTGAGGGTCTTCCTTCTAGTTGTTCCATTTTCCTTAAAAACTGCATTGGCATGCACATTACATGAATTGGAAAATGAATGTGGGTGGATGAATGTCTTCTACAGCTTTGTTCCTTTCTTTGTCCAACATTATCTAGTAGTCTTAGTCCTCTATGAACCTGAAATGGACTAATCTGGTTTTGGTGATGAACAGATGGGTAAATATTTTATAAAACAGGCCCATGCTGCCAGCTCTGTAAGACCATACTGATGCCATGTTCATAATAATAGAACAATACGGTGTGGCTAAATGCAGTGGTAGTCTTTTTTGTCCAGTCTCTAGGGGCCTTCCATCGAGTTCACCAGCTGTCTGACTTTCACTTTCACTGTCATTTCTTTACTGCACTGCTTGCGATGAGGCAGCATTTTCCAACATAACCAGCTGCTCCACCCAACCCCCCCCCCACCCCCCCCAATGCCGAGGTCGATTAGCTGTCTTTCCAAATGCCACAACCACCACCCCAAGCTTCTAACACGTTGGTGATGGGAAGCCATGCAGTGCAGCATCTGCCTGTCAAATACCTCAGAGTTGTGCAGTCTCAGCCTCCTCCACAATTAAGAGCAAAAAGTAGGACAGACTGAACTGGTCCAATGCAATCTATCTATCTATCTATTATATAGTGCCTTTCACATCTATCTATCTATCTATCTATCTATCTATCTATCTATCTATCTATCTATCTATCTATCTATCTATCTATCTATCTATCATATTGTATGATATCTATCTATCTGTCTATCATATAGTGCCTTTCACATCTATCTATCTATCTATCTATCTATCTATGATTTAGGATGAAAGAGACATATCATGACGATATAATTAGAAAGCTGAGGCTGATTGGGTCGGTACTAATAAATGCTATATGAATATAAATGGAACATGTCACATATTATATATGAAAATGACACATCTAGAAGCGTAATGTTTTACGTGCTTGTGGAGACATGGAGCATGCATATCCATTTCAGATTTCATAATATTCACTTTATGGAGATGAAATTACAGGCTTTTCTGTGAAGAACAGGGTATTGGTCATCTCTTCCCGCACATCTCCTGCTTCATTCCACAAAACTCTGTCAAAGTGTGCACACACTAAGTGACAAAGCTAACAGCAAGGTGACCAGATAGTGAATTGTCAGACTCAGGGCATGATGTACAGTGGAAGATGAGCCCTCCACCCGTTTTTAACCCGCTGTCAGTTCAAGGTTGCGGGCAGATGGCACTTATCGCAGGGTGCAGAGCAAGGCACAGCCCAGGATGGATGAATAGCGCGACACCCTGCTTGTGAGTTGGAGGATGTTTGCCCCGTCCACACTGGTTTTGTCTTCATGCTCAAAGGTATTCGTTAGCTGACACACTAAACTTAACAGAAAAATGGGTTGGGGAGCAATTCATGAGACATAATGGAATAAAGTGATTTATGAGTATAAAAGTACAAAGCAGTAACACTCAAAAATGCAGTAAACTGGAAAGAAAGTTACAGTAGTAAATGCATATTTGCTAGAAGAAATGTACATTGGTAGGGAAGGCGTTATACATAATTATGTGGATAAAACAGAATTGGGGGCATGCAATGGAAATGCTGCTGCCTCATAAGCTTTGACTCAAAGATAAATTAGGACAAGTGGGTAAAGCAATTAAACAAATAGACGCACAGCACATCACAGAAATGTGGCCATTTACTAAAGCTGCACAAAACCTTAGGCTGATGCGATCGCAGGAACAGAGACTCTTTCACACTTGCGTGATCACGCCTGCACATCTACGCAAAAAAGAAAGCGAATCGTAGGTCTCGACCAGCAATTTGGACTAGCGTGGTTGGTAAATCTTAACTAATGAAACAGAAAATGTTGTACCTACAGTTACATTCTGCATGACAAATAGGACAATGATGTGTCGCTGGAGCTAAAAAAAACTCGGAGACTGGGAACATGACAGGAGCTGAAACAAGCAGAGCGACTGCAAGGTGAAGAATGACAATATCGGAGCTGTGCTCTTAATGAAGATGGACAGAAAGAAGGAGAGAGAAATGAAGGAGCACATGTACAGCAAGAGAACGGAATGTCAATGGAAGGGGTATGGTGGGTGAACAGAATGACGGGATATATAGCAAGATGGCGGGTTAGAAAACATGAGCAGTGGCCCAGTAAATAAGGACTTAACATCCTAGTTATTTTATTGAACTATTACGATCTAAATACAAGTTTCTTTCTGGAACCTTCATGTGGATAGTTCTTATGTGAACCAAACATGGTTTATCTATGGCATCGCCTTGAAGAACCACTGTTGTTTCCATAAATGACAGCCAAACACTATTGAGACACAGAGTGGGCCACCAGATACCCAGAAGTTGTGTCCATCAAACAGTATGTTTCAATAAGATACTTGAAAATAAAAAAAATTGAAGGTTTGAGAAATATGAGTAATAAGCTGTGGTCCACAATGCATTTGGATGGTGCTGTAAAATAAATTAAATAAAATCAACAGTTTTGGAAATGTCTGGCATGACAGAATGTGAGCACTAAATGGCTACTGAATTAAGCTGATGGATTTTATTAACAGTGAGAACTAATGCTGAAATTTGGTTTGAGTGAAAATGAGATTGCTTATCGTCTGTTGGCTCACTCTATTGTCTGGTTGGTCATTTAGGAAAAAAAAATGAAACCATAAAGGGTTCTGAATCTTAAATAGCAAAGCAACTGAATTGATGGCAAGAGAAGTTAGTTCCATTAGCAACTAACTAAATGCTAAATTAGAAAGTGTCAGGAGTGAAAACCTGCAGCCACTGTGACCCTCCAGCGTCTAAATTTGAGACTTTTCAAGCCAACCTGCTCAGAGCATTTGAGGAGCTAATGAGAGCTCATCAGGAGCCCAGCATGTAGTTAATAAGGAGAAGAAGAAATTTTATTTATATAGCACCTTTCCCACTCAAGGTTGTACCCACCATGACATTGCAGTACTAGACGGATGCTGTGCAGAGAAGGGGACTCATTTTACACACTTCTTTAAATATTTTTTCACACTATGATACAATCTGCACCCACTGATATTAGTTTAGGTAATCTTCTTTATGTCCTGGTCATTATTCTCTCGGTGTCTGTGTGAGATTTTCTTAGAGAACTGTGACACGTGTATTAGGTAAAGTGGTAATAAGTGTATGATGGGGCCGGTGCCTTGTCCAGAGTAGGTGTATCCCTTCTACCTGATGCTGCCAGGATAGGCTGCACCAACGTAATGAACAATGCTGAACATCCTCTTCATGACACACTAACACTGAGTACCTTCAGCCACCGAATTATTCAGAAGAAGTGTGTGGAGAAATGCTAAGGGGGCTCTTTCATACTTACTTCAACATGCCAGTATAACGCCTCTCTGTGACTGCCAAGTCAGAACTTTTCTTTTCCCTCTTTTAAATTTTCTTGCTTTATAGTCATTCTGGTGTGTGTTCAGACCAAAGTGTGTGTATTTATTTATTTATTTAAAGAACTTCTGTAAAAAACAAATTTCCTCTTGGGGACAAATAAAGCTCTGTCTGTCTAAGTCTCAGATATCTTAGTGCTTTATTTTCACACCTATTGTGTCATTTCATATATTTCACTTGCTCACCAAATGCATTGTTCTGGTGCCTTTTGTGAAAGTGCCAGACTACTTTTTGCTTTTGTACTTCAGTGTGTCTCCTCAAAGGACATCCTTGAAGGAAGAGATTTTATTACTGACTATTAAAATTGCTCCCAAACATGAGCAGTTGAAGACTTGCTGTAGCAATATAAAAGTCATTGTCTTAATGCACAAAACAAATTGGGACTGTACAATTAAGGACATTCTGGAAACTAGTTTTCACTAAGTCCTTTTGTTGGTTCATCTACACTATAACGCTAGCACTTTGGATCACTAACCTCTCTGTATTCTCCCATTTGTTACCAAAGATGCCAAAGCATATACACTTACGAATCACAAATCAAGAAGAGAAGTTTTGCATAAAGCAGCAGCTAGTTGCAGAAAGTGGAACTGCCAATAAAAAAAATGTAAAGAAGCCTTTAAGAGTGAGTAACAAGGGAATGGAGACAAATGAAAAACGTTGATAGATGTAAATAAGTCTTTTGAGTTTTAATACAGGCATTAGAATTGGACAAACAATACTGTATTTTTTGCTTCCAGTGTTCCTCTATAGTTTTACTATTATGATGATGATGATGTGAGAACACCAGTTTTGTCTGCATTTGTTTTTCACCCTTTAAATATACTAAGTCAATAAACTTCTGCATGTCTCAGGTGTTTAAAGGTCAGAGAGTTACATGGTCAGGTCCAAAACACTATTTTGTTTTATAACGGTAGTCCTCATTGTTTGCTCTTTGGGATGCAGGTTTTCCAGGCTGGTGCTATGCAGGATGGTCAAGAGTGTGCAACACATGATGTCTTTACCGTAACAGTATAAAGGTCAAAATCATCCATCCATTTATTATCCAACCCGCTATATCCTAAATAGAGGTTCACGGGGGTCTGCTTGAGCCAATCCCAGCCAACACAGGGCGCAAGGCAGGAAACAAACCCTGGGCAGGGCGCCAGCCCACTGCAGGGCGCGCACACAAACACCACACCCACACAATAGGGACAATTTAGAATCGTCAATGCACCTAACCTGCAAGTCTTTGGACTGTGGGAAGAAACCGGAGCGCCCGGAGGAAACCCACACAGACATGGGGAGAACATGCAAACTCCATGCAGGGAGGACCCGGGAAGCGAACAAGGGTGTCCTAACTGCGAGGCAGCAGCGATACCCACTGCGCCATCGTGCCACCGTGCCACCCGGTCAAAATCATGAACTTCCAAAATGTCCAAGTTTGTAGGTCAATCAAAACAAACAAACCTAAACATCTTGTTATTATTTTTAAGATGTCTATGCTTATGAATTCTTTACTGTTCTTTGACTTTAATTTATGTCTTGCGTTTCAGCTTGGCATCCATGATATATTCTGGTTATTGACTCTCCCCCTGCATTTCTCCTTTGACAGTTTTGTCTCACGTCCTGCTCTTGTGTCTAACAATAAAAGGAAGACTTTGTGAGGGCAATAGTTCTTGAGCATATTGCTTTAGTTCTGAATTATTTTTTGACCTCACTTGGTTTAACAACTTCATGTTTCGAGCTGCCCTGTGAATTTCTGATCTTGGTATGCTGGCGTCTCCTTTAACTAATCGTCCTTCTGGTAACAAGGTGGAAAACCAAGCAAGGTTGCCACTACTTTCCTTAAAAGGTATCCGCAAGGCCTTCTATAGACAGTTGTGGCAACAGTAAGATAATACTGTTGGCTGGCTTGCTGGCTTGAGCCCAGCTTGGTTCAACTCAGAAACACACCAGGTGCCCGGCAGGATTCACTAATGGAAGGAATGCCAGTCCATCACTGAGCACACACCTGTACTCGGCCTGGAGTTAAGAGTGCCTCCCTATAGATAATGTAGATGGTTTTGTAATTGAGACCTTTCAGTTAGATTTTCAGTCAACAATAAACTACACTCTTCATCAATGTGTGTGAAGTATGGTCTATTTCAACTCAACAAATCTTTGTCAACTCAGACTATTCAAAATATACCTGGGTCAGGTGCCTAAATGAGAGCTTAGACATCAGGCACTAGTCCAAATGGGTCATGTTTTGGTAATGTCTACTATTTAGATCCTATTGGAGTATAATATTCATTTATTTATTACACATCCTTGGAAAGGTTTTGTTTGAGGATAAGACCAAAAATTACATGACTTAATCAATTTAATCAATGGTGGTATATGACACTGCACTGCTAGCAGTTTGGCGTACGCTGTCAACTTAAGCCCATCCACCATAATACAGTGGAACCACGAACGTCTCAGACCACGTACAAATCGGGTTACGATCTAAAAAGTTCACTAAACTTTTGCATCTGTTCACAACCACACACTCGGGTGACGAACAAGCCAGTTTCCCTTCTGGTTCATTCACGCCGATGATTTCCGCACGTGTTCAGTCTCTACCTGTGCAATTCCTGTGCAGCGAGCGAGCAAGCGAGAGAAGGCAGTTAAAGAAGGCAGTAAGGCCAAAAAGGCAGTAAAAGAATGAACCAGGTTTGTTTTTAAAGAGACAGATTCGAACATTGTTTTAATCTCGTTGTGTTTAATGAAGACTTTTTTCTATTGGATTTTAACCTACACTTCACTTCTGTTTTTATGGGATAATTTATTTATTGAAGTATTCTGAAAGCGCTGCACTTTATTTAATTTAGACTTTGTTTTTGATTGTTGTTTTGTTGATTTTAATTAAAGCACTTGGCACTTTTTGCACCATCCGGTTGCTCCATTGTAGTGTCTCACTGTCATGCTTATTGGTAACATTACCGATGGTGACGGGTTTAAGGGCTCCCGGAAGCAAGATGGGCGCATGCAGCGAACCCGCATCTTCACAGACTTTACCTCAAAACTGTAATCTCCTCTCCACCCAGTTCCTCCTCACTTCCTTCATGCCAGAACTCGACTCATGCAAGGTTAGTTTTCTTGGTTGTTTATGGTTAGTTTTTGTATAAATTATGGATTTCTCAAATGTTAATTTTTTTCCCTGTGCTTAAAACTCATTGAAAAAAGTGTTTACAGAGAGCAGTTCGTAATGCTATAGCTTGAACTCTTGCAAAGTTAGTTCTCTCTATTCAAGGTTTTCTCAGTGTTATTCAATGTTTTTACATTTGGTTTACTATTACACTGTGCATTCTATGGTATAATTAACTATTTTTGTGCTTAAAAATCTTCAAAAAAATATATTTATATACAACTTGTACAGTCCGAAATGGATTAATTGTATTTACATACAATCCTATGGGGGAAATTACTTCATGTCACAACCAAATTGGGTTGCAACCAGAGTTTTGGAACGAATTACGGTTGTGACCCGAGGTTCCACTGTACATGGGAAAAAACATGTCCTGTTTGATTTAAATTGACAATTACACTCTGACAAATGTGTCCGGAGATCTTCAAAGTAAGGAAGATGTAGGTTTCAAGCTAAGGTAGTTATACTATACTAATCAAGGCACTGGAGGGTGGCCATATACATGTGACAATAATGACCCTTCTAAACTCTGTAAAGCCTGTACCATAACATTCATTGATCTGTTTAATCCAAGTCAGGTGCAAAGAGGTGAAGGAGCTCAGTAAGACGGGAAGACAGGCAGAGAATCACAGGGCCCTTTTTAGAGTTAACCACTTTATTAAAATACCACCCCAAAACACTTAATTAAATTTGCAAGAAACAGGTCTGGGAGGCATTCATTTATGCTGCTCTCTATGAGGTGAACATGCTGAACTGCTGCTTACCTTTCAAATGTCAGGATGTCTGAGTGGTTACTTAATTCTATCTCTTTCTCTGCATGCTAGATGACTGATCTGATCTGCATAAGGTGCAGTACCAGTCAATCACGGCTCTCTTAGGGGATTGCTTTAATTAGATAAACAGTTACCTGAAAGCCTCATTTAAGACACCTGCGGCCACTACTAGCTTGCTGTGGCATTGGCTTGTTAAAGCAATTCTTGTTGTCAGGCTCTCTTTTCTCATAGTCTGGTTTGTTTTAAATATTAAGTGTGTCTTCCTTTACTCCATTTGGTTCTTATATACAGTAAAACCTGTTTCAATCATTTATTTTTAGTTTTAGTTTGTTTTTCTTTTAATGTGGCTGGACGTTTTTCACATTTTCCTATGGTGCCATTTTGCTTTGTATGGGTACCACCAGCTTGTGGGTTCTTTGCTGTTGTTACCACGTAGTTATGAGAGGATGACCAGAAGTGAAGTCTCAATTGCAACAGTGTGGTGCACTTCGTAATTATTTTATGCTTCTAAATCTGACTATGATTTAGTGTAGCTTTTTTTAATTTTGACATCTCGATCAGTATTTCTCCCTATTACAAATGTTGGTTACTTTACAGACTTTGTTTCATCTCATAATCCTTTATCCAACTTATTAAAGTTTCTGGTTGCTATGTTTCTGTCTTTCCAAAAGATGGTGCATCACAAACATTTTGAATAATAATAATAATAATAATAATAATAATAATAATAATAATTCATTACATTTATATGGCGCTTTTCTCAGTACTCAAAGCGCTATCCACACAGGGAGGAAATCTTGGTACATTGCATATGCCACTCGAACATATGGTGCATCACAAACATTAACACTGTATGAGGCACTGCAAACGTTAACACTGGGGTCTACATTGATTACTTAGATTTCAACCCATCTTAGATTTGCAGCACCTCAAATTCCTAAATAATACTCCTAAATAATACCATGCTCCCATTCACTGGCAGAAAATCTTTTTGTGCTTGTTGGAGGTTTATGCTCCGTTTGGTTTGGTTAATTCTGCTTTTGGTTAAGAAACGATGGCTCTGTGGAGTTTGACCTCATCACTGACTGGTAGATCACTAGCTGATTTTGAATCGAGGTGCATGTCAAACTTGACGTCTGCTTTCGCTGGATTTTACTACTTTGAGGATGAGCAATTGCAGGAGCTGACTGATTACACAATCTCCTTAAAACATTTTATCACCGTTTCAAATTTTGAAAATCTCATGAGCTCACTGCCAATCAAAATTGGTGGCTGCACGTAGACCTCCATGGCAGACTCACTGGGGATGCCACACTACACAATTGCACTCATGACTCTAAGATTAAACAAATGAAGGCTACGACTGAAAAATGTTGAAAAGGTTTGTGTTGTGTGACATCAGTTTTAACTCATTTGCCTTTTTGTTAGTAATTTAACACATCCTACACCCCAGTCATGGTTTATGTGGAGTCTTAATGTTTTCTCCTTGTCTGCTTGGTTTTCATCCCAAATCCACCTCTAATTTCAATTCATTAGTTCCTTATTCCATTGGTTCTATTTTCATGATTTTCATCTCTTTATATTTTTAAAAGTAGCCTTTTATGAATGTGCTCCTCATTTAAAGTAAATGATAATTATTCTGTGCTTTTTGTCAGGTTTGGACTTTTTGAGATCATCACAACACAAATTCTGCCATAAGACCCTCTTACCCTACACGGTTTTCTGTCGCAGACTTGATTTCAACAATCTTAGAGACTTAGGGACAGTCATGTTGTGCTCCCATGACTTCTGCTCGTGTAGTCTGACATATCCAGTGACTCAGTGTAACTAGCCTGCGACTCGCCCCACATAGAGGTGAGTTTTTGTGTGCAACAGCTGACAAATAATGTGAGGGTAATATAGAAATGAAGCAATAAAGAGCACAGGTGTTTTGAACCTTGCAAACACAAAATAGGCTCATCTGTCTGATGTTTTGTGCTTTATGTACCATGGCATCATATAAAAGAAAGGTTACAAGGTTGTTGCTAAACTCGCCCTCCTGGAGAGAGTTCACACAGCACCGACCGCGGTATGCTTTTGTGACCGACTGTCATGTAGACTAATATTAACAGCGGCTCAGTCCAACCAGTGTGTGACTCATCCTGAAAAACACTGGCACTAGATAGAGAGTCAAAAGTGTTCAATTTATTTACTAAAATATTATTTTACCTGATAACAGAACATCAACGTACTCCCCAGACACACACAAACCTACACCAGACAAACATCTATGAATGGCAGTGAACATATCTGGGAACATCTAAGAAAGGAGCTGACTCTTGCTCGCCTTGGTAGGTGTCATGGAGATGAACGCTGACTACTGAAAAAAATAGAGATGAAAACCAGTTAAAAGTTTTCACAGATGGAAACTGAATATTCCTATTGTACTCAAATATTAATGACTGCTTTAAATAATAAAAGACACACCTCTGGCCGCGCCTCACTTGTGCTCCACTTTCCCTGCTGTCCACACACCTGACCTTCTCAGCCATTTCTTTGATCCAAAAGTCTCCAGGTTCTTCAGATATTTCTGATTTGTCAGCAAAGAGAGCTGAAGGATGTAAGCCCACCTGCATGTTGTGAGTCTGCACCCGTTCATTGTGGGCCACCTCAATAGATTCCCATAGCAGCTCAAGTGCCCCATTGCCCTGTCAAGGGCAGCGAGAACCATAGTCTCACAGGGGCACCTCATTTCAGCCATTTTTAGCCTTCTTTTGATCGCTACAAGTGAGAAGTTAATCATTGTCTTTATCTGCACCACTGCAGATCATCCACCACCTGACCACTGGGTAGTTCCCCATACTCTCATCTGAATAACCTAAACTTTTCAGTCTGGGTGTGAGGCTTACTTCTTATCTACCAGAGGCCCTTCCACTCTTGTCCTGAAGAGGCTGAGGCCTTAGATTTAGCAGTGCACCTCTACATCACACTGTGTCCTGAACATGTTTGCAAAAAACTCAAGAGATCTTCACCTGGTGCCAGCTCCTGTAAGTCTGCCAGCCAGGCTCAGCACAAAAAAGCTATGTGGTGTCAGAATCAGAACCCCCTTGAACAAGTCAAAAGGAAACACCTGCACACTCCCTTTTACTTTATATAGCACCTATCAATAGTAACCCTTTACATATGTAGACTCCCTATTTATTTTCTAACCTGCTGATCCAGGTCAGGGTCACTGGAAGCATCAAGGATGTGCCCTGGCCCAGGAACCAGTCCACCACAGCTCCCAGCCACATTCACCCTACAGGGTTATGGCAGGGTCACCAATTGAGCTAACATGCCTTTCTTGTAAATTTTCCACAAATTACAGCTTATTTAAAAGCATTGACCAATGAAGAGTCACTTGGTGAGCTGGCTGGAGGTTTGAAGGGTCACATGGTGAGTCATCTAGGGGTCTGCAGAGAATGGTGAACAGCAATTTTTAGTTCATGGTTGTAATGGCACTAAGCACTACACCACCACACTCACCCCTTAGTGAACGATGAATTCAAACCACACTCATTACAGTGTACAGACGAACCAAGTAATTGGAAGATGGACAAAAGTGATGACCTGAAAAGAAAGAT
The DNA here is from genome assembly GCA_026402145.1 of Polypterus bichir lapradei. NCBI lineage: Eukaryota > Metazoa > Chordata > Cladistia > Polypteriformes > Polypteridae > Polypterus > Polypterus bichir. The sequence continues at coordinate 48,121,987 of JANRMT010062807.1, forward strand.
AAAAAAAAGCACAGAGAGAGAGAGAGAGAAAAAGAGGAGCAGAGAAGCTGATATGGCGCCCCCTGGTGAAATGTCATACTGGGAGGATTTACAGGATTTCAGAATGGATTTATGTGGGCCTCTAAAGTGCACTGGGAAAGACTGAGATTGCCAAAATGCTGCATAGACTGATTAATTCATTTATTGATTCATTAACCAAATGATTGACTGAGTGGATAATTCATAACTTGATTGACTGATTGATTTTGGAATGATCGATTCATTGATTCAATGATTTATTCATTCATGGACTGGGTAATTGATTTGTTGATTGACTGAGTGATTAATTTATTAACTAAATAATTGATTGATGGACTGACTGGACAATTGACTGGTTGGTTGATTGATTTATTGATTGATTTGTTTTCTGACCAAATGATTGATTGTTTCAGTCATTGATTCATTCATTGGCTGTTTAATTAATTGGTTGATTAAGTGATTGATGCATTAACAAATGATTGACTGATTGACTGACTGACTAACTGGATAATTGTTTGGTTGATTAAGTGATTGATTTGCTAACTGAATGACTCATTCATTCATTTATTTATTCATTAATTTGTTGACTGGGTAATTTGTGCATTGTTTACTTGAATGATTGATGTATTGATTGATTGATTGATTCATTAATTTATTTGTTGACTGGATAATTTGTTTATTGTTTAGTTGATTGAATGATTGATTTGCTGACTGAATGATCGATTGGCTGATCAGTTGATTAATTAATTGAATTTATGATTAGTTGACTCAATTATTATGTGCAATATGCAGAATCTGATGTCACACTATAATTATGTTTACTTATTATGTTTAATCATTATGTTTAATGTATGTATTTCTACAACGTTTATACTTGATGGCTGTGTTCTCTGTCATGTTCTTTTAATGTTACCTAGTAGTCTCTTTGTAAGCTCTGCTAACAAATCCAGTTCTCTCTTGGGAAAATAAAGTTGAATTGAATTCATTCCTAAACTGCATGATTGATTGGTTATTTTATGAGTGACAAACAAATTGATTAACTTTTGGACCTACGTACTGTACATGGCTTGAAAATCCTGGTCAAATCTTTTTGTACGCTATGGACAAACGGACGGACAGGGAGAGCAGACCACCGTCCGACCGTTAAGACAGAATTACGCACCGGCTGCAGGATGCGGGCACCCGGGTGTGTTTGGCACAAGAGCAGAAGAGACGACTGCAGAACAGATGCGCCCTTTAATTTCGAATGCAGCTGACGCATCGTGACGGAACATCAGTTAAGTTTATAGGAAGATAACGGACAGCTAGAGGCCACCGGACAATCGGGTACTAGCCGCGGGACAACCAGACAGCAGAGCTGCCTCGTCGACTAGCCGGGCGCACCCCCGCCCCAGCCTTTGCCTGTTCACATGCCTTTCTGTTTATTCGCGTCGCTCGCAGCTGTCCGCTGGCCGGACTGGACATGAGGGGGTTGCGCATTCCCAGCAGCCAGTGCCCAGTGACTCGGCACTCCTTACCTTGGAAAAGAACGCTGCAGTAGGCATCGCTGATGTCCGTGTCAGGGGTCTGCACGTTGCCAGCGCTGAGGATGAACACTCGCAGCATGGCGTGGGGCGTAGAATCAGCGGGGTCTTAGCCTGTGCGTCCCGACCTTGCGCTGCTGCAGCTGCTTCTGTTTGTGCCCACAGAGGCATTAGTCGCTTGTCACCCTCCTTCTTCTCTCTCTCTCTCTCTCTCTCTCTCTCTCTCTCTCTCTCTCCTCCAGTTCGTGATCGGGTCAGCAGCTCTTAAAGGCACAGCTCGTCAGCGCACACCCTGCCTGGCTCTCCTCCATCTACCTGATGAGTTGGTGGTGGTGCAGACTGGGTGGCAGTCTGACATCAGATGGCTATTTTCATTCAGCTTATTAAGAGTTTCCACTTGTGACTATCAGTAGCCCACCAGCGCCGTAATTGCCTCGGTTTCAAATCCTGTCCCAGCCTTATAAAACGCATTGCAGTTTAACCCAATAAAAAAGGATTTAATCGACGGACTGTCCGGCGTTAAACTGTTATTCAGTATAACACGTTTAATTAATAATTAACATGACTTTCAGTTACCGAAGAGGCGAGCTTGGTGGCTGTCGAGTGTAAAGAACGGCACAGTGGCGCAGCGGTTAGCGAAAAAGCCTCCACATTTCCATGGATACGATGGGCTTTACGTATTCTGTGGGTGTTCAATTGATTCGTCTTTCTTTGTCGTATTGTACTAAAGTAGCACACACCGTTTGTCTGTCTATAGGTAGGACCCTAGAGAAAAACACTACTCCATGCAGTTTCGGCAACTTTAACGGATAAAAGAAATCATTTTAGAAGAAAATGCGTCTAATTAAATTATATATATATATATATATTTTTTTCCATTCATTTGTTGAACAAACCCAAAAACGTGTAACCAGGACACATTAACAGAAGTTTTCTCTTTTATCAGGAAATACTGTCAAGTACATTTTAATAAATTGCATACTTACAAGCACACCTGCCGCCCAGACCAACTCTTAAAGCGGACCTTTGCATTTCTGCGGGCGGGCACTAGCCAATAAAAATTTACCATTTTAAATAAAGTGAATCCTAATGCACCATTTTAACAAAGCTCTGATTTAAGAATAAATGAACAGCAAGGAAGCTGACGCACTAATCAGTCAAGTGCTAATTTAAAGAGATGATTTGTAGCGATAGGTCGGTGTTACCACTTTAAGCAAAAGAGCAGACCTCGCGCCCAGTCGCCACACAAAAGTAATAAACCGAGGCCAACAAATAATAATGAAACCAGTCAATAAACCATTTCAGTCTTTAGAATATTAATCAAATACTACAGAGTATATTAACAATGTAATCTACAACAGAATAGCGCATCCCCAAACCAGACAGCACGTGTGCATAAAGCAAAAGAGATATGGCGGCGGCTACGGGACACGCGCCCATACGCAGTAAACCACAGGTGGAGATCAAAGTACACATTTGCCCCGTATGTAGCTCCTTCGGTGTTTGTTCAGTACAGATTGGTTAGTTGTCCATGCGAGGTCATCAACAGTGATCGAACTTGGAACATATTATTCACTCCGGCTCTGTTTGGCGCCTTTGCTTCCACTGCATGATAGTGGAATTTTGTTGCCAATATGAGGATCTTCCGATTAAATATCTGGTCATGTAATTAAGGACTGTGGGGTGGGAGGGTTGTGGATTGGGTAATGACTGCCTTTTCCCAGTACCTATAATGTACTCTTTTAAAACTGATACGGTGCACTTTGTAATTATTAACAGTCCAATGAGTGACTTTGGACGTACGCACAAACCTCCTGCTGAAGATAATTTCGAGTTACTACCCACGCCGATTAGCCAGTTTGGGTTTCATGTGTCAGCATACTCCCTAAAAGGGCGCCTGTCTGTAGGACTGATAAAGATGGATGGCCTAAATAGTACAGGTGGTTTGTGAATAGGGTGAGGGCCTCTTTAAGAGACTATTTCGCCCACCTGTATAAACTGGTCCAGAAGCAGTCTAAAGGCAATTGTGTCAGACGAGCAACGGTGAACTGGCTGTTTGCAGTAAGGAAGCAAAATTCTTGCCTTAAATGCTCATTTTTATGTGATACAATGGGGCTTGTCACGTTTTTTCTTTACAATGTTGTATTGTTAGATTGACTTGCTCTGTGTTATTGCCGCAATGTTTGTTTATAGATCATTTTTATTTATTTTATTTATTTATACTGTATATTTGAGGGGTTTTATTGCACGTCACGAAGTTCATTTATATTCATAGAAGCCTTGGCGGGTGAGTTTAGGTACCTGTTGTTTGTAATGTTATTTATATGACTCTACAGTATAAGGGCATGGGCATTTGCTTTAAATGCCGGCTTGTGCTACAGAAATTTTGGCGTAGTCCTTAGCCTTGTTTTTGAATACAGATGAATTTTTATATAGCATCAACTCCCAATGTTAATGAACAGACTGAGAAGGATACTTTTCTGCAAGAAAATTCTAGGTTGTCGGGTTTGATGGAACCTGGTAAAGATCAATTGGGTCCCAACGCTATACCGCTGTACGAATGGAGGTATGAAAGCGAAAATTGTTATGAGCGCTCGTCGGATGACCCCGTCAGAACAAGCAGATCTTGTTTACGAACATAGGACTGGCACAGGCGGAGATAAAATATCGCTCTAGTACAGAACGCAATAACCTGTGGAATTTTTTTTTTTAATTACTGCAAAATGTTTTTGGGGTTTTACATTCCTTTGCAAAGTTACAGAAATGCTTCTTTGATCGTAGACAAATGGGGGGGGGGGGGGGGTGGGTGTCATTAAAAGAATATTTGTATTACTGTCATTGTTGTAGGGGATCATAAGAATATTTATGTATTAATGTCATGGGTTGGGGGGATAGTTGTTGATAAAGATGCTATGCTAAGGGATCAGAAAATGTATATGATAATGCCCTAGGTCGGGAGCTTAAACGATTGGTACGGCAGAAATATATACACACAAACACACACACAGAGTGCATCCAAAAAGTATTTACAGCGCATCACTTTTTCCACATTTTGTTATGTTACAGCCTTATTCC
>JANRMT010062807.1:48127002-48146787 GCA_026402145.1 Polypterus bichir lapradei
ATGTATATGATAATGCCCTAGGTCGGGAGCTTAAACGATTGGTGCGGCAGAAATACACACACACACACACACACACACACACACACACAGAGTGCATCCGAAAAGTATTCACAGCGCATCACTTTTTCCACATTTTGTTATGTTACAGCCTTATTCCAAAATGGAATAAATTCATTTTTTTCCTCAGAATTCTACACACAACACCCCATAATGACAATGCAAATTTATTAAAAATAAAAAAACTGAGAAATCGCATGTAAATAAGTATTCAAAGCCTTTGCTCAATACTTTGTCGATGCACCTTTGGCAGCAATTACAACCTCAAGTCTTTTTAAATATGATGCCACAAGCTTGGCACACCTATCCTTGGCGAGTTTCATCCATTCCTCTTTGCAGCACCTCTCAAGCTCCATCAGGTTGGATGGGAAGCGTCGGTGCACAGCCATTTTAAGATCTCTCCAGAGATGTTCAATCAGATTCAAGTCTGGGCCACTCAAGGACATTCACAGAGTTGTCCTGAAGCCACTCCTTTGATATCTTGGCTGTGTGCTTAGGGTCGTTGTCCTGCCGAAAGATGAACCGTCGCCCCAGTCCGAGGTCAAGAGCGCTCTGGAGCAGGTTTTCATCCAGGATGTCTCTGTGCATTGTTGAAGTCATCTTTCCCTTTATCCTGACTAGTCTCCCAGTTCCTGCTGCTGAAAAACATCCCCACAGCATGATGCTGCTACCACCATGCTTCACTGTAGGGATGGTATTGGCCTTGTGATGAGCAGTGCCTGGTTTCCTCCAAACATGATGCCAGGCATTCACACCAAAGAGTTTAATCTTTGAATCATCAGACCAGAGAAGTTTGTTTCTCATGGTCTGAGAGTCCTTCAGGTGCCTTTTGGCAAACTCCAGGCAGCTTGCCATGTGCCCTTTACCAAGGAGTGGCTTCTGTTTGGCCACTCTACCATACAGGCCTGATTGGTGGATTGCTAAAGAGATGGTTGTCCTTCTGGAAGGTTCTCCTCTCTCCACAGATGACCTCTGGAGCTCTGACAGAGTGACCATCGGGTTCTTGGTCACTTCCCTGACTTGGGTCCTTCTCCCCCAATCTCTCAGTTTAGATGGCCAGCCAGCTCAAGTAAGAGTCCTGTAAATTTTTTCTGTAACCTTCCCCAGATTTGTGCTTCGAGACAATCCTGTCTCGGAGGTCTACAGACAATTCCTTTGACTTCATGCTTGGTTTGTGCTCTGACATGAACTGTCAACTGTGGGACCTTATATAGACAGGTGTGTGCCTTTCCAAGTCATGTCCAATCAACTGAATTTGCCACAGGTGGACTCCAATTAAGCTGCAGAAACATCTCAAGTAAGATCAGGGGAAACAGGATGCACCTGAGCTCAATTTTGAGCTTCATGGCAAAGGTTGTGAATACTTATGTACATGTGCTTTCTCAATTTTTTTTTTTTTTTTTTAATAACTTTGCAAAAATCTCAAACTTTTTTTCACGTTGTCATTATGGGGTGTTGTGTGTAGAATTCTGAGGAAAAAAGTGAATTTTCTCCATTTTTGGAATAAGGCTGTAACATAACAAAATGTGGAAAAAGTGATGCGCTGTGAATACTTTCTGGATGCTATATCTTTTTTTTTTTTTATTTTGTAATTTATTTACGAGCAGACGGCTTAGGCGGAAAAAGGGGAGATGGTTTCTCATGGGGATAATTTTGTCTTGTACTGGAATGGAGTATTTAGATTGTATTTTCTGATTTTACTGTTACAGAATGGCAGTTTTAATTGAAGCATTTGAAATGAAAGCTCAGCAAGAAGAGTTGAACATGGTTATGCACGAATGAGCAGGACAGCCTCGTAATTCTAGGAGGTGGTGCCAACCTGCTTATGGGTTACTTATTTATTTATTTATTTATTTATTATTTATTTTTAAATGGGAGCAAAGTGGACATCTTGCCCGTAATTGCAGGACGAACACGCCAGCTCCAGTACAAGAGGTGGCAAAGGTGAACAATCAGGATATGGTGACAGGTGCTGGAAAACTAACCCTTCTTATTCAGAGCCATGCAATAGGAGATGGTCTGCCAGGCTCAACCCAATGGAATAAGTCAGTCAGTCATTCTCTTACCTGCTATATCCTAACACAGGGTCACAGGGTCTGCTGGAGCCAATCTCGGCCAACAGCATCCCTGGGCAGCGTGCCAACCCACTGCAGGGCACACACACACACACACACACACTAGGGACAATTTAGAATCGCCAATGCACCTAACCTGCATGTCTTTGGATTGAGGGAGAAAACCCATGCAGACATGGGGAGAACATGCAAACTCCATGCAGGGAGGACCAAGGAAGCGACCCCAGGACTCCTTACTCCGAGGCAGCAGCGCTACTACTGCGCCACAGTGCCACCCCAAGTGAATAAGGGTCAGCTTAAATTATGGAGCCAGTTAGTTAGTTGGACAGAGTCCTGTAGTAATGGAAGAGGTACCTATAGTATGTCTTCTGGATATAACATAAATGGTAACCACAATTACCAAAACCATAATTCTTTAAAGAGAATTTTGAATCCAGGGGTGTGGAATTGTTCAATGATTGTGGGTGGCTTTGACTTAAGGCAGCCAATGTGTTAGATATACCATATGTGGGTTATTTAGAACTGGACATTTTTGCCTTGGGTCAGAATTTACCAAGCAGATGAATTTTGGTAGTAAAGGATTCTGGTGATTCTTCTTTTAGGGATAGACAGAGGGCAGTTCCTGGTTTAGCAGTTTAGCTGGAATGAATATTCTGTAATTGTTCTAATTGATTTTATCAACTAGGGGTAGAGAATTTGCAATCTGCATATCTATGCAATTTGGCACTGGGTGGGCAAAGGCATTGGAAATATACAGGTGGCTTTATTGGCATCCAAATGGTCTGTTTGTGAAAGTTAGGGGGCTCTGAGATGCAAAGAATTCAAGCAGGTATGATACTCATAGTGCAGGCATCTGGCTTACAAAGTGCAAAGTAGCTGGAATATTCAGTCCTTGTTGAGCCATTACATGTAGAAGGAGGGTGCCTCCCTCCAGATGTTATGATTGGTTGCACATATACCAGTGTTTGAGGGTATATTGTATGTTGCAGTTTTAAATTTGGACAAGGAGGATGTGTGGTTAACACCTTGAATGTGGTTAGCAAGGTTGAGTGGAACAGAAGCTTTCCCTTTTGAAAGAGAGGTAGCCTTTTGGAGGTGTGGGGTGGGAGAAAAGTGGTTAATGTGAGTCAAGTATGGGTGGAAGATAAGGTAAGGGACAAAGCTATGGTGATAAATTCCTCTTTTCCAGGGCTTGATAAGGGTCAGGTATGGGTTAAAGGGATGTTGGAAAAACCTGCATCTGTGTTTTCCAGTGGTGATTTGGGATATACTGACATAATTCAGCATGAGATTACCGTTACTGACAAAGTTCCTGTTCATCAAAGATATCTTAGACCCCAACCTAGTCAATATGGGGAGGTTAAGGCGTGTATTTGACAGTTGTAACAGCAGAAGGTGGTCAGAGATCATTGCAGTCCTTATTCAGTCCCCGAATGTGGTGGTTTGAAAGAAGGATGGTTCCTTCAGAATAGGAGTGGATTACAGACCGTTGTATGCTAAAACAAGAAAGGATGCCTTTCCACTACCCCAGATTCAAGAATCTCTGGATGCCTTACATGGTACTTGTTGTTTTTCAACCATAGACCTTGCAAGTGGATATAACCAGGTAGCAGTTGCTGAAAAGGACAGACCCAAAACAGCATTTTGTACACCATTTGGCTTATTTGAATTTAATCAAATGCCATTTACACTTTGCAATGCCCCTAGTATGTTCCAATGGTTGATGGAAAGAATCTTGGGTGATGAGCAGTTTCAATCAACATTGCTTTACTTGGATGATGATGGATCTTCTCTGCCACGGTTGAGGAACACATACAGAGACAGTACTGTGTATTTGGGCACCTTAAAGAATTTTGGATTAAAAGTAAATGTAAATTGGTGTAAATGTGATCCTTTTTAAGAATCAAGTATTTGGGGCATATTTCTAAAGATGGGGTAAAAACTGACCCTGAGATAATATAAGCTGTTGCTAGCTGGAGATGCCCAACTAATACTTCAGAATTGAGATCGTTTCTAGGGTTTGTAAGCTCTTATTGGAGATTTGTAGATGGGGTTGCACAGATTGCAACCCCTCTACATCCCCTTGCTGCACAAAGGGCTGTTAAAGGGGAAAATGTTAGGTCATCTTGATGGGACCCGTTGCTGCAATTGTGGGACAAGGACTGTGAAGCTGCCTTTGAGGAATTTTTTAAAAGCAAAATTAATCTCTTCCCTGGTGTTGGCATATGCGAATTTCAATTAAACATTTGTTTTAGAGATGGGTGCCTTTCGTCTTGGGTTGAGAGCAGTTCTGTCCCAGGACCAAAAATATCAGAAAAAAACAACCTTGTATACAAGTAGAGGACTGCATCCAACAGAGAGTAATGTGCAAAAGTATAGTGCTATGAAGATGGAATTTCTCACCCTAAAATGGGCAGAACCTGAAGTTTGGAGATTTGTTAGGAAGGAAATTCACAGATAACAATCTGAGCTACTTGCAGACAGGTAACCTGGGGGCAGTGGAGTTTCTCAGTTGGGCCTGTTTGATTTTGATATTTACAGACCTGGAAAGGACGGTAATGCAGATGCATTTTTTTGACAGTATACTGCTCAAGAGGTGCGAGGGTTCGTAACAGCTCCTGAGGTACAAGTTATTTCTGTTCAAACAATTTCCAATTGTTAAAGGATGTATTTCACAAGAGGAATCTAATGATGTGGACTATGCTTTGGTGCAGAGTGTGTTGTTCTTTCCAGAATTTTCATAGGAGCAGTTAATTGCGTCGCAAGAAATGGATTAAATTATTGGTAGATTTCTTTATTTTTAGAGAAGAGGTAATCCACCAAATCCCTGTGAACTGGGTAAGGAGCCAATATGGACATTTTTAATTTGATGAGGCAATGGGAAACAGAAGAACAAGCTGGGGTTCTGTATAGAGTGGTGAATGAGGGCGGAAGACTGAAAAAGCAGGTATCGTTGCCCAAGAGTTTGCAAGAAGATGTACTTACTTGGTTGCATAACAATCACAGTCATTTATGAATTGAGAGAACCTTTCAATTGGTAGAAGAAAGCTGTTATTGGTCAAAGATGTACCAAGATGTTGAAGGATGGTGTAAAACCTGTAAGCAATGTCTAATAGCAAACGATGTGCAACCTAAGTTGCAGTGGGTATTTTGAGAGCATGCAAGCCCTTGGAAGTTGTCACCATGGATTTTACTGTGCTTGAACCATCACAAGATGGTATTGAAAATTTTTTGATTATTACAAATGTTCTCAAAGTTTACTTTTGCAGTGCCAACAAGAGATCACAAAGCAATAATGATGGCCAATGTTTTAATAAAGGAATGGATCTTTAGGTATGGTATCCCAGAAAGAATTAATTCTGATCAGGGATGCGTTGAAGCAAAGTACTTTCTTCATTGTGTGCCTTGTGGGGTGGTCCTGCTTTTCTTCATACCCTGCACCACCCACAGGGGACTGGACAATGTGAAAGGTTTAATAGAACTTTACACAACTTGTCACACACCTTACCAACTGCAAAAAAAATAAAGAATTGGTCCTCCTATTTATCTGAGGTGGTTTTTGCTTATAACACGACTGAAAATCATACCACAGGATACTCCATTTTTTTTATTTTTTTCATTTTTGATAGGTCACTTAGGCTGCCAGTAGACTGGTTACAGGGAACAAGTTAGACTCCTGTACAGAAGTGACCATGAGAGAATGATTCGGCAACATCAGGAATCAATAAAGCCAGCTTATGAGACAGCAAATCGGAACCTGGAGATCCAAGTAGCTTGGCGGCGACGGTATCATGGTTCTGCTTCAAAGGACAGTTGTCTTGTAGATGGACAGTTGGTATATGTATGGAGACGTAACCTCTGAGGCAGACTGAAGATACAAGATATCTTGGAAGAGATGCCATATAGAGTGTTGATGTTTTGGATAATATGTTGGTGTATACAATTGTTCCAGTAAATGGGTCCAACCCACCTCTTAATGTACACAGTTCTGAATTGCGACTCTGCCCTGAAGTTCAGCTGTGTTCAGAAAAGAATCTGGGCCCTTAAGCACTGGAAGTATCGTTGGCCACGTCTACTTCCAGAGACAGTTACAAAGATTTTGAAGTATGGGGAACACCATCTCAACCAAAGAAGAATAATGGTTGGAAGTTTGTGAGGTTTTATTGCACGTTACGAAGTTTATTTGTATTCATAGAAGCCTTGACGAGTCATTGCATTTAGTTACCGGTTTGTAATAAATGTTATTTATATGACTGTAATGGCACAAGCATGTGTTTTTTTTTATAAATGCTGGACTAAATATCAATTAGAAAATCGCCTTTTTGGTTGTTTGAATCTACAAGTACAGTACATACAGTATGAATGTTCTATATTAGTTTTCTTTCTTTTCTCTCCTCATTAAAAGAATTACTAATGGATGACCCTAACAGTCTGATTGGATGGACACCGCTCTTAGAGGCACGCCCACAAGTGATCCTTAAACATCAGCTGGAACACCTTGTTAAGAAGGTTCCAGGCTGGTGGAAGTACAGTACGTTATGGCGCCTAATGCCAGTTCTGACACACTGGAGAGCAGCGGTCACAAAATTGTTTTAACATCACAGAACCCTTTACTTGGCAAACAATTTCAAACCTTTAAATTTTTTTTATTTTAGATAAAACAAAAAAAATCACTTATTGAACATACTAAAATATATACAGGTTAATAAAAAAATGCAGATATTTTAATACAAAAGTTAACTAAAGTGATGTATCGAATTTCTTTCATTTTCATATCCTTTTGAAATTTGGTTAAATTGCACATAGCTTAGGAGTGGCATCCAACTCTTTATTTTATTTTTTTCTTAGTGTATGGAGAAAATCCACTTTCATATACATATGTAACGGTAATAAACAACAAATTGCCTTTTTGAATACACTTTGGATTTTTTTTTTTTTTTTTAAATATAAAAGTTCTTAAGTAGTTCCACTGGTATTTCTTTAATATTAAAAGGTTTAAAAACCCAATAGGTGCTATCATCATCCAGAAAAGGAAAATGGTCATTTAATGCGTTCCACCTGTGGGTGTCTGCATACTTTTTTTGCAGGACTGATTTTTAAAATTGGCATCATCCGCTGCACACTCTTACTGTCTTTTGGTAAATGTAGTCCTTATGTTGCACAATTGCAGGGCTAAATTCTGTTTTTTTTTTTTTTTTTATTCAAAATTGCTGGCTCCTAATATCAATATAAGCTTGTAAAAAATGAATAAAGACACTGTAGCCGTAAGTTCCCTTTTCTTTTTCTTGTACACAGTGTACCAAACACTCCTTTCCTTTTTATTTACCTTGTCCAAGGAAAAGCAATCAATGAAGAGATCATAAACAACTGAACTGAATTATACACCCAGTAACGGCACACTGCATAATAACGTGCAGTGAATACACTTGACTTGAGCATTCATAGTTTTTCATCCTCTTTCTCTGTACGTTTAGCATTAGTTTGCTCAGAGGTTGATGCGCTTTGCTGCTTCCTGAGCAGCTCTTTCCTCCACCCTAGCGGCCCGCTTCTTCTTTTCCTTCATCTGTATCTTTTCACGTTTACAACTGATTAAGTCAGTTTTTGTGTTGCAATTACTTAGTACTTTTTCTTTAATTTTTCACTTAAGCTGGCACTTAAGTCTTCAATCTGCCTCAAGAATGATTAAAGATATGAAGAGGTAGGGGAAGTGACAGCGAAGGTGGTAGGGATGAGAATGGCACCCGTACACATGCACCACATGGCTGCCCTGCTGGCCGCTGCCGAGAGTTGATTGTACAATAAAATAAAATGTAAAAAGAGGAATAACCTTGGAGGTCAATCACCCCGAAAGCAGATAGTAGACGTCACGTAGTATATGTGTACCAAATTTCAGGTCAATAGGTCAAACGTTTTGAGAGCTACAGGTGATTTAAAATCCTGGATAAACGGACAGCCACGGTAGTGTATTATATAAGAAGATTACAAAATTATTTGTATCTGTACTTTACACGTATTAAATCAAACTTCTGTTATCTAAAATATCTCTTACACTAATAATAGATTAAAAGTAGCCTGTGTCCCCACTGCATATCACTCCATAACGCCAACCCCAGTTCCCTGGTCTATGAGATGTAATTTTTTGAACTATACTTGTAGTGTAGTGGTGTTCCAACGCAAATGTAACGATAGTCCAGTGTTATGATGCTGTGCCTTAGTCTGCTGTCCTCTGTAATGCATTCAGACAGACAAGTGACCAGTAGTGCAAGGCAAACTATTGATGCATAAAAATGTAAAAGTACAATATCCTCAGCGATTTCAGTACTGCTGGAACCATTGTGTAGAGTGACTAGAGCTGAACTTGCCATCACTTGCAGATGCACTTCTGCTTCTCGGGATGGACCCGTCCCTTCTGACAGCAACTCCCGCCCATGTTTGTTTGGCCCCACCCACATTTTCATGTTGAATCTGTCTATCCACCAAACTCGCTAATCCAAATTCAGGGTTGTGGGGAAGCTGTGCAGATTCTGACAACACTTGGCAACTGGTAAGAATCAATCCACCGCACAGCATCTAGCTAATTTGGAGTGTCCAGTTAGCTGGTATGTGGAGTTGACAGTCTGACAGATCCTGAATCACTGAAGCAGAAATGTTAAACTTCATGTTATAAAGGTGAAGTGAGAATGCATTAGTGCGTTAATGAATTCTGACTGTAACAGTGCCATGGGATGTTATCATTACTATATAGAGTGCTTGTCAGAGTGGTAATAACTGCAGAGTATTTTAGAATGTTCAAAATAAATTTAGTAACTAGCAGCCCGTCTGCAACTTTATGTCCAGAGCCATGACGAGTGTCTCCATTAGAACAATTTTGATGGGAAAAGGCCATTCATCCTAACAAGGTTTGCCAATTCTGCTCCCCTGATTCCGGGTCCTTAGTCTCCATCACACCACTTGATGACATGCATGTCTCTGGGTCTTGTATAACATCACATCTCATATAACCCTGAACCTGACCACTTCAGTTCCTGCATTGGGCGCGATGCTGTCGGGATAAGCACCAGTGCCTGAGACCCTGAAATGGTCAAAGCGAGGTTTGATAAAAATGGATAACTAAATTGGGCAATGTATTCTGTGTCAATAGTGTATGAATCTTTGTTTTATATAGTTCCTTTACTTGAATATGCATATACATCAGTTAATCAATCAGTATGATGTTCTAATAAATGATAAAAATCAACAATGAAGATTAAAGTTCAGATTGACTTGGGGTACCTACTCCATGTATGAAGCTAATTTAATTTTCACTTTATATAGCACCTTTCATTATTTAAAATTACAAGGCATTTCAGTTGTCCAAGTCCTGAAGTTATTTAAAATGTTGATGAAGCAAACAGACTAAAGCTATGCACTTAATGAATACTGCAAGTCAGCTCTTATTTTATAAAGCATCTTTTTTTGTAAGAAATATATAAACATTCTTAAATCCAATCCAACTGCAATCCTTGCAGCTTCAGGTTTAAGAGTGGAACCAAGCCCGGAAGGGATTCCACTTAACCTAATACTCAAATAGGAACACACACACGGAGAAGGGGCAAAATCCACACAGTCTGCAATCCTGCATGTCACTGAAACCCAGGGTGTTGAAAGCCGCAGCGCTAACCACTGTGCTAGCAGGTCAGGTCGGGATGGGGAGCATGCACTGATACAGTGTACTGCCGCACCCACCATAAGATGAAACAGCTTGGGATCCCAGTTGGCAATCCCCAGGCAGATACACGGTCCAGTCCCAACCATCTATCTGCCGCCGCCAGGTGTTATGTGGGCATCCCCTTGGCCTGGTCCAGCCACTCAGGTCCTCGCCAATGAGAATCCTACAAGCTGGGGCACTCTTGGAGAATCGCACCACATGGCCGTAGTGCCATAACTGACGCTCCCTCACAATGCAGGTAATGTGCCTCAATTAGGACTCCGCGAGCAACTGCTGATTCGAAACAAAGTCAAACCAGTGGAACCCGAGGATCCTCCGAAGAGACACAGTACCAAAGGATTCCAGTCTTCATCTCGGGTCACTGGATAGAGACCATGTTTCGCAACCTTAAAGCAACACAGGAAGCACCAGGGCTCTAAAGACTTGGACCGTCGTCCTTTTGCATAGATAGTGTGAGTGCCATTCACCCCTTTCCAGTGTACTCATGAAACCCCATGCTCTTCTAATCCGTCTACTGACTTCATAGGAAGAGTAACCAGAGATGTGAATGCCACTGCTGAGGTAAGTAAATTTCTCGACAAAGCTGACATTCTCTACACCAGTCTCTCTCAAAGTGGGCGATAACGCCCCCTTATGGGCGCTGGAGGCTTACAGGGGGGGCGTTAAAGGGCCCAGAGAAAATTGGGGGGTGTTGAAACGGTTTAGGGGGGCGATGGCTGATTTTTTTTTTTTTTCTAATATTTTAAAATTTAAACTAAAATCAAAACCTACCTACTATACTACATCGATTATTTCGTTCTTATTCCTGTCCTGTTTGATTGTATAAATATAAATAATTTATCATGGCTCTCGTAGGTAGCCCATGAGCAATCAAGTTTTAACAAGTTTTTATTAAACAACGCGATTTGTGCAATCCTGTATCAAGCGGCCGGATCATCGATACTTGTTCTAACTAATTCCGGTCGTTTTTATCGAAAATAAAAAATATAGAAAATAAAAAATATCGAATTAAAAAATGCCGAAATATTCGAATAAATAAAAAATTTATCTTAGCCCTACCCTTAACCCCTAAACCAATTTTTTACTAAAATTTCGGCATTTTTTAATTCGATATTTTTTATTCTCTATATTTTTTATTTTCGATGAAAATGACGGTTACCGTTCTAACTTGCTCAGTACGAATTCCGTCGAATGAGGTAAACGAGTTTGTGCATGTTTGTCTTATTCGTGTTAGTGCGTGCTGTATTTTAATCCTATATAAGAGTGCGCAATACTTCTTTTATTTTCATTAGCGTTTTCGCGCGCAATCGTTAGAAAGTTTTTTAAGCTCGATACTTTACTCACGTATTTGTAAAGACAAAACCATGTCGGAAGCAAAAAAAGAAGAGACGGAAATACAGTGTGGAGTATATTAAATACGGATTTGTTGAAAATCCCACAAATCCATCTTCGCCTATGTGCCTTCTTTGTCAAAAAACATTTTCGAATGAAGCGATGAAGCCTTCTAGGCTACAAGATCATTTGAATAAAATGCGTCCAGATAAGAAAGAAAAAAATGTGGCCTATTTTCAAGACCTGGAAAAGAAGTACATAGCTCAGCCAACTGTATAAAAGCTTTTTTCAGCGGCTTCTAAGCAAGACGATGAAGGACTTCGAGCCTCGTACAATAACTCTTTGTTAATTGCTCAAGCAGGCAAACCACACACTATTGGAGAAGAGTTAATTTTACCGGCAATAAAAGAAGTAATAACTACTGTGCTCCATAAACCAGCGGCAGATATTATTCGAAAAATTCCTTTGAGCAATAGTTCTGTGCAAAGACGAACTGATGAAATGGCTGAAAATATTGAAGACTCATTGTGAAATCATCTGAAGACTTCTCAATTCAGTTGGATGAGTCCACTTTACCAACTAATGAAGCACTATTGTTGTCATACGTGAGGTTTATTAAAGATGAGAAAATATGTCAAGAACTATTATTTGCTATAAATTGAGACGGATACAACCGGAGAAACCATATTTAATACACTGGAAAAGTTTTGTGATGAGAAAAAAAATTCCCTAGAAGAATATTATATCAGCTGCTACGGATGGCGCTCCGGCTATGACAGGGCGTCACAAAGGCTTCATAGCGTACTTATAAAAAAAAAAAAAAAAAAAAAAAATCCAATCCAGATGTGCTCGCTGTTCATTGCGTCATTCATCGACAACATTTGGTTGCGAGAAATTTGAATGAACGACTGTTTCAATCACTGCGACATGTCATCAAAGCAGTCAATAAAATCCGAAACAGCTCTTTAAATGACAGATTATTTAATCGGCATTGTGTTGTTAATGATGAAGATTTCAACCGATTGCTGTTTTAGACAGAAGTGCGCTGGCTATCAAGAGGTACTTGTCTGACTCGATTTTATAATCTGTTTGAGTCTGTGATGGAGTTCTTGGAAAACAAAGACACAGAATTGCGCAACAACCTCATCACATCAAAGAATGATATTGCGTACTTGACAGACCTGTATAAATTGTTTAATGATATCAATCTCCAACTTCAAGGTTACGACTTGAACTTGATTAAAACAAAAAATATCCTTGCTGCTTTCGTAGCCAAACTGCTCTTACACAGCGGACGTGAGTTTCACAATTTCCCTAATTTATCAGCAGTACCCTTCATCAACAACGACTTGCTTGTTTACTGCCAACATTTGGAGAACCTTCACAGTGATTTCAAATAACGGTTCCAGGACATTTTAAAATTGGAATACCGGACTGGGTGTTGGATCCTTTTTCAAATGTCAACACAGCAGGATCATCCCAGCTTGAGGAAGAACTTCTAGAACTGACAACGAACGAGGAAATAAAAATCAAATTCAAAAATGGCTATCAAGAATTTTGGCTACAAAAGCCAATCCCACAATTGTACCCTGGATTGTGGTCGATTGTTCAACGATTTTTGGTAGCATTCCCATCGTCATATTTGTGTGAACGTGGATTTAGTGCTGTGGCAACGCTGCTAACTAAAAAGAGGAATCGTTTGCATGTTACCGAACGCGGTGACTTACAGCTGTTTTTGAGTAAATTCGAACCTGATATTAACAAACTTGTTAAAAATCATCAGATTCATCCTTCACATTAGATAAGTTTTTAAAATTTTAATTGAAATGTTTGTTTTAATTTGAATAAAAGTCTTTTTAAATATTATAAAGTTGCGTTTTTATTGCTCCCGTTAGTCAGAAAGTCTCATTTAAAATGCAAGTTTGAACTCAGAAACAGGATAAGACACATATGGCACGCTATAATTAAAGTAATGATTGCGTTTGTGATTTTTAAGATGTGGTAAAGTTAAAAATTTTGGGGGGCGCTAGAAAATAATTGATTCTCAAAGTGGGCGGTAGACAAAATAAGTTTGAGAACCTCTGCTCTACACAGACAGACACACTGCTGATGGCTATGCCTAAGAGGTCACTAAAGGCCTGGATTTCGGTTTTTATCCGGGACACTCACAAGCCCGGATACCCGCACTCCTCGCTCAGTCTGTCAAGAGCCCTGAAGAGATTTTCATTGATTCTGCGAAGATCACAGCATTGTTAGCAAAGTCAAGATCAGTGAATCTTTCTTCACCAAAAGATGCCCCACAGCCGCTGGACCCCACGACCTTGCACAAGGTCCATGCAAGCACTGAACAAAGTAAGAGCAAGAACATACCCCTGACGAACCCCAGATTCAACTGGGAAAAATGCAGAAGTTCTGCCTCCACCCTGCACAGCTCTCACAGTACCAGTGTACAATTTAAGCCTATCGATACTTCTCTCATATATTCCTTTCCCAACAGTAACTTGTCACAGAGTACTGATAAAATTACCTTGGGAGTAAATCGTCTAAATGTATCAGAAAATAATGAAGACTTACTGAAAGCAATAGACCGACCAAAGTCAGTGCCCACTGGCAGTGGTCATTTTCACCTCAGTAGAAAATGATTAACTGATTTAGTTGTTTGGCACGTACATTCAAACTCTTAAGACCACCTCCTGGACTTCAGCCACAGGCTGGGGTGAAGATGGAGCTAAACTGCAGAATACGGAAGACAGGTAGCGCTATATTTGTTAAGTGAAAGGTAGACGCACCAGTTTAGCTGGTTTATTTAACCATTCCCAAAGCTCTACTGCTGTCTCGGGTCACTATCCCGGGTTCAGATATGGATTATGCTTTTTTTTTTTTTTTGTCTCCGTGGACTTTGTACATTACCACCCATCTAACCACACACACACCCGTCTGCCTGGCATTTTTGTGGCATCTTCCAAGACCTCCGTGTTAGTTTAATGGACCACTGCGATAGGTTCATGGACAATGCTGCATTAATAACTCTCCGCCCAATGCAGCATTATAGATTAAGCGGTTTGTGGTAATCAAGGTGATCAGAAGTTCAGAAGCTGCTGTCGCATTAAATCCAGAGATGGAGAAGGTTAGACCTTTTAACGCAGTGACTTCTTTATGATATAAGTGGAGATGACAATCAGTACGAAAGGCATAGTGTTTAAAATAAAAAAAAAAGTTTGAATTAACTTGCATTGGTGCAAAAACGGACATGGCTGACTCCTCGCTAGATGACCAGAGCTACACTACATTCTAATGGATCTGAGCACAATATTGCCAATATGACTGGCGATGACATATCCCCTCAAACGGCCGCATGCACTATTTTGTGGTCATCATCACCGTATTTTTCTCATTCCAGTGTCATGGGGAGAGGGCGGCCGCCATGTCCGTCGTGCATTAAAAATACCCCGGCGTGTATTGTCACTTCTCCCCTCCACGCTACATGCCCTATAAAATCTGCTGGTCTTAACACTTCACAACGCCGCAGCCCATTGCTGTGAACCTGAACTAAACCGCTTCTTCTTTTATACAGCACCTGTGCACGTGTTATGAATGGCTGTCTTTAGAAAACCGGGAGTGAACAACGTCTGCGGACAGGATGCGCGAGAACACGGGGTGAAGTAGACCACTGCACCGATTGACCATTCCGTCCCCAGTTTCGGTCTGGTAAATGTCATACGACCCCGCGTCCAGACATGAGGCTTGTGTATGCGGCAAATCGCTTCCGAGAAGCCCACCACAGCACTGACCCCTCAAAATGCTCGAATCCAACAAATGCGTGTAATTGGAACCGCCTGTCTGCCTCGAGGTTCTCCCTCGTGATTCACGTTACCTTCTAAATGCATTTCGAAGCAGCTGGCGCATGACATTCCAAAGCTTTTTCACCTCCATCGGCAGGGCAGTCCGAGCCGCAGGCCAACCTCGTGACATTTCTAGTCGAGGGACCTCGTCACTAAAAGAACACCTGAAACATCGAACAAACTGCACGCATACCAATGGTGACATGCTTCGTTTAATTCGGGTTTTCGGGGGTCGGAGACTACCCATTCTGTCCCCCTTATTGCCACCTGTATCTAACTTACTGTCTCTCTCACCCCTTCACCACCCATTAGTTAAAGTGTGGTGACCGTAAAGGCACAAAAATGGCTACTGTAGCATCCTCCAGGCAGATGTTGCACGGTAGCGGTGGCCGAAGCGGCTCCTCATTGTATGTGTAAAGCGCTTTGAGTAGTGAGAAAAGCGTACATACATGTAATTAATCATTATTAACCCGTCAACATCTAACAGATGGCAGGAGCTGATGGCCGTTCATCGCAGGATAAACTTGCTCAAACTGGCAAATTGTTCTCTAGGCTCTAGCTGTAATAATAGACAGTTCCATCCATACTAAATAGAACCAATGCTTCGAGGCTTATTTCAAATGCGCCTATCACGTCATTTTGAGCCACGGTAGCGCCATAACGTCACTGGCATTTTCGTAATCAGAAACCCTATTGGTCAGGCGGCGGGGGCAGGTCTTCGGCTCAAAAGTAGAAGCGGTGCCTTTCCACAGATGAGCGGTGCTCTAATATGAGTTCGAGTTTTGCGATTGCCGTTGGTAGGACTCGCTCCCGGTCAAAGCAAAAGTGAAGATTTTTTAAAAACAGTTATATAGTGCTTATCTATAAGTTAATTAATATTTTCAAGATACATTATGAAAGATTCACACGGGATACTACGTTCCTTGGCGTGGAGTCTTGTCAACGTAAATTGGTGAGCGTATTTGCCGCAAGACAGCACGCGTATTAATAATTCTTTGCATTTATATAGCGCTTGTATTGTAACAGTCCAGCTTCTATTCTACCCCATGTCGTTCATGTCAGAGAGTCTGAGAGACGCTTCACGTTAGAGTTTACAATATACGCACAAGACACTCCTCATTAAACGTTATTACCTATATGAAATAGTTCTGTAATCACTGACTATAATTCTAATATCCATCCTTACATTATCCAACCCGCTATATCCTAACTACTGTACAGGGTCACGGGGATCTGCTGGAGCCAATCCCCGTCAACACAGGGCGCAAGGCAGGAAACAAACCCCGGGCAGGGCGCCAGCCCACCGCAGTATAATTCTAATATGTTTTGTATAAATCATAAATGTTCAGTATATGGCTGTTCATGTTCATACACAATTCTTACTAAATATATGTAGTATTAAACATGTATTGTGTAAGTGATACATGTTAATGTAAAGTAATGAATTATATAAGGAAAACACGGGTGGAACATATGTGACACAGCTTAATATTTAGCTTAATTTATCATAAGACATTTTCTCAATAACTAAAATTAAGTAAACATTTAAATTTATTAACAACTGAAGAGTCTAAGCATTTGAATATCAACATAAATGTAATAAATTTGCACTTAAAAGTAAAAAAAAAAAACAGTTGCAGTTTGAGATGCTACGATTTATTATTGTCATACATAAGTTTAGGCAGGTCATTTAAAATTCCCTTTACTCATTGCAATCTATGTGTTAGATCTGGGTTTATGGCAAGAAATACATCTCTTCATGGATATAAAAATACAGTATTTGTTATTTATGGGAAAATAACTTTAAAATGTAAATATTCATTAACTACAAAAACAGCAGTTAGCAGGAAAAATGCACTTTTTGGAATACAGTAAATTATATTTATGGCTGGTGGGTGTTATTGTCTTCCTAAAGTTAGTTTTATTTTACCACCATTCGTTTTAACAAAAGACCGTTATTTTGTATATTTTCATTTATTATGTTTTTACATATTTAAATACACACACACACACACAAAGATGAGTATAAGTTTATACAACGATTGCAAAAGGCATAGTCCACAGACACGTGTTATGTACGAGTTGGGATTTTCGTTTGTTTCTGTAACTCTTCATCTTGGCACAAACAATAAAGCTTTCGTTTTCACATTGCAAGTTTATGTTACTTTAAACCTTCTGGCTTCCTTTACCGGAAACTAGCTGCTGCAAATCTATCCATCCATCGATTATCCAACCCGCTATATCCTAACTACAGGGTCACGGGGCTGCAAATCTAGCGTAGCAATATAGCCCATACTTCGAGACGATCGTGAACTGCGTCCTGAGGAGGCGCGCGCTCACGCGCTCGATGGTCTAGGCCAGTGCTCCTCAACTTCATGTACTTCAGGGGCCAAAAAACTGGGAATTAGCCTGACTAAGGGGACACAATGCAAAACAAGTTAACATTTTTTTGACATTTTTTGACATTGTTTGCTAAAGATTTAAGTGAGAATGTTTTAAAACTATCAAATCTATTTAGCATATTTTCTTTGTATTTGGGGTTACATTTAATAAACAATCCTTCAAAAAATAATAAATATAGAAATTAGCACTTTATTTAAAGTTGAGCTAACATAAGACTTCTCTTGTTGTAATCGTATCACTAGATAAGAACAATTTTAACAAATAACATTTATCTGAAAATGGGAGTACATTAAAGTAAAAATGCATCTTAAAATAATTATGAAAGCTATTTGAAACGTTAATATAATTTAGATTAATTAACATTTTATTGCCCCATCTACTTTTGCTCTTTAAATACCTGCGTATAAGGATAATATGTAAGTAACATATGAATACTGCCATGCTCCACCATAAATACAAACGGTAATACAATCGGAATGCTTATTAACGTTCCCTCTTGTCAACAAATATCCTCTTCTCTTGTTCGGGCTTTTAAGTTGAAGAAGTGTGAGCATTTCCTCAGCAAGATCCGCGTCATTTAAAAAGCGCACGCACATCATGACCTGAGCCATGTCTGATATATCGGTTGACTCGTCAATGGCCAGACTTTAATGTTCCGCGTTACTTAAGTCAGTTACAAGCTTTTCAAAAAGATTATCAGAAATTGTTTCAACTCTTCGGGCTTGTGTAGAATCTGATAGTTGCAATTTGGATATATGACCAATGATATCGTCTTTATTTTTTAAATTCGAGAAAAGAGATTCACTGCACTCCAAGAAACATTTTTTAGTTAGCTCACCTTCAGTAAAAGGTCTGCGGCTCTTTACAGTGTTCCACGCTATTTTATATGAGGCTTCTGTAATGGAATCACTCATACTTTGCATGGTAATACATTTTGCTGGCCATGTAGGCCGTCTAGGAGTGAGCGGATTTTATTCTTTCTTAAATTGGTCTGAGGGGAATATCGTTTTCTAAAGTCAGCATAACCGCTTTCGTGGTGATGCTGGATATTTGCGCGTTTTGGTACTGCTATACTTCTCTGACAAAGCAGACATGGATGTTTATTGTTTATTTCAGTCAGTCATTATCCAACCCGCTATATCCTAACACAGGGTCACGGGGGTCTGCTGGAGCCAATCCCAGCCAATACAGGGCGCAAGGCAGGAACACCCAGCCCACCACAGGACACACACACACACACATACTAGGTACAATATAGGATCGCCAATGCACCTAACCTGTATGTCTTTGGACTGCCAGTGAATGCGAATTAATCTTCCCATGCTTTGTTAAATGTTCTATGCTCGTTTGAATTTTTGCGTTTTGCCATTTTCGCGTCGTTTTCACCAGTAGCTCTCTAAACGTTTTGTCTACTTCTCGTTGTGATATAGAAAGAAACTTCTCATGAACTGAAAAAAACGTATAAAACACTAGTGCGCCCCCTTTTGAGAGAAAACGAAATGTTCTTGTCTTGAGCAAGAATTTAAACGAAGTGATTAATAGACTTTAATACATTTCTTACTTCCTGGTGGCCACAGAAAATGCTTTAGGGGGCCGCATGTTGGCCGCGTGTTGGGTAGCCCGGGTCTATGGGGTGTGGCGGTTTACAAAAAGAAGCCGCACAGAGACCGAAAGGGAGGTGACTAGAAGGTTTAAAACTTCAGCTTAGATCTTTTCTTTAAAATGACGCCGAAAACCAGGTAAGTTTGCCTATGGTTAATTACAGTTTCTGTTCTGGTTAATGTAATAGTAATGAACAGTTGAAGTGTATAGTGCCGTGTATGGCAAGCCAAATTAACATTTAGAGATATCTCAAAATGAATTTTAAGATATCTGGAAATGCATTTTAGATATCTTAAATTGAATTGCAGATATCTAAAAATGCATCTATTTTAAGATATCTAAAAACCATTTTATGATATCTCAAATAGATTTCAAGATATCTTGAAATGATATGCTGTACATTTTGAGATATCTGAAATGCATTTCAAGATATCTTAAATGCAATTCGAGATATCTTGAAATATGTTAATGTGCATTTTGAGATATCTCAAATACATTTCAAGATATCTTAAAATACATCTGCAGGCATTTTCAGATATCTGAAATACATTTTCAGATATCTTAAAATAACTTCCTGCATATTTAAAGATATCTCAAATACATTTTCAGATATCTTAAAATAACTTCCTGCGCATTTCGAGATATCTTAAATAACCTTAGAGATATCTCAAAATCACTTCCTGTAAAATTTCTTATACTTTCAATGGAACTTCCTGCCTATTTTAAGATATCTTGAAATGTATTTGAGATATCTTGAAATGTGCAG
>JANRMT010062807.1:48165398-48179857 GCA_026402145.1 Polypterus bichir lapradei
GATTTAATTTTCCTTTGAAAATATAACTCCGTTGTTGTGACTATTGGTGTATGTTCAAATAAATAAAGATATATGGCATTTTAGCATTTGTTATACAGTCATTACTGTCCAGCGTTGCATTATTACTCATTTTTTTTTTTAGTAATTCAAATGAAAATCGGAGTGAAATAAAACCATTTTTGCCACTACTTATATTTAATCAAACTAATTTATTTTAGGTAAATTTGAGTAAATTAATAAATTAAGTTTACTCAATAGTGCAGTATATTTAATCTACTCAGAAATATTGCTTGTAATTTGTTGACTTATTTTAAGTACTTTTAACGCATTATTTTTTACAGTCTATCTATCTATCTATCTATCTATCTATCTATCTATCTATCTATCTATCTATCTATCTATCTATCTATGAAATAGTACCTTTCATATTTATCTGTCTGGTCATTCCACATGCTCTTGTCGTCATCATAGTGTCAATGTACATATTGGCCTGTCCAGTACGAGACCCATAGAACAAATCCATACTAAAATGTATTATACCCTTTTCACCATGCTGCCCAATCTGATACCAGCTTTCCCATTTCTACTGTGATCCAAAACCTCATTCCGTGACATCCAGAGTACCCTTATTCTTCCCATAACATGCCCTATAGATGTTGAAAGGAGCAGGTGTACCTCCCACTCAAATTTTAAACTACAACTGTCTCTAAATTACCTAATCCTCTGCCAACTTGCCCAGTTCCCCATTCTGCCCTACACCATAATGTCCACATCCCCACCTCCATAATCTTCCAATAAGGTGGAATTCTGTCTCTCCTATAACACATCCATAGCATATGTCCAATACAAATCTTATTCTGCCTCTGCCAATGGAGTGCCCAGTCCTTGGCCATTTCCACTGTATTCCATAAACCAACATCATACAATCAATAAACCTCTGATTTTCCTCAAGTCTTGAATCCCAGCTTATCATTTACCATAAGCACAGAGTCATTACCCCCTTAATTTTATTGTACAGTGCAAGTTTGACAGGCTTACCTCACATGGGCACAAATTCACATTGTAAGATCCACAGACCCCCCACATTTTAAAACATAGCTCCCCCTCATCCCCCACCTTTCTTGTACTACACCCGCAGGACAAGTCCAGCCAAAATGTTACTCATCCTTGACGATCTAAATAACTATATTTCCATGAACATAATTTATCAGTGATTTCACTAAGCCTGCCAAAAAACGGCTGCAGTCAGGACAGTTTTAGGCCTCCGACAAATCCAAGCACTTCAGACACTATGAGGCCCGGAACCTCTTTGTATTCATGTGAGAAACACGACGACGTTTATTTTTACCTTTTGCATAACTGTACAATTAAATAATTTACTAACTGGATTCAGTAGACATTTTAATACGGTGTGTTGCTTTACATAGAAAATTAATTCATTTAATTTTTTCACACAAAAAAAAATTACGTTGAATTATGGAAAAAAATATATATAAATAAATATAAATATAAGGGCTGGGCAAGTTAACGCATTATTATCGCGTTAACGCATTCATTAATTAATGCCGACAATTATTTTATCACGCATTAACGCTTTTTTTTGTTATTATTATTATTTTGAAAGCCTCAGTCTCACTAGCGACTGATAGAAGCAGTGATATTCTTGTTACAGCTCTTTTCAATACGCTTTTGCTAGAAGGAAAGTTAGCTTCGTTGATTTGACCTCGATTCTCTCTGCGCGTGCATGAGTAGCGAAAAGCAAACAGCTTCTAAA
Organism: Polypterus bichir lapradei; assembly: GCA_026402145.1. Taxonomy (NCBI): domain Eukaryota; kingdom Metazoa; phylum Chordata; class Cladistia; order Polypteriformes; family Polypteridae; genus Polypterus; species Polypterus bichir. The sequence continues at coordinate 48,167,173 of JANRMT010062807.1, forward strand.
ATGGCATGTGGAGAGATACCAAAGTGAATACTCAAAGCAAAATAATCCGTGGATGACTTTTTTCGTATTATCGCTGAATCGGACTCTGATTTGTCAGACTCTGATTTTGATACAAGTGATCTGGAGATGGAGATCGAAAACAAAGGTGAGGTACCGGCATCAGCTGATCGTGGTGCTAAACAGGTTGGTGTAGCTGATGCACCTATGGCAACGTTCGCCTGGGAGGACAGACACTTACGATGACAAGAGGTACAAATCATATTGTGTCTCAGTCAGTGCAACTGCCACCCCTGCGCACCTGTCTCACAAAGTACAGTCAGGCAACCAGCCCACCGTTCACTTCTGCTGGCCATCGAGCCGCCCACCAGCGCAGAAGCTGCTGCCGCGAACTGCAAACAGGCGCAGACAGCAGGCAGCAACAGGCAGCAACAGATGTTTTATGTTGATTTATGTGTGAAACCATTGCTTTGTGTGCTTTTCGGAAAATTGGAAAAATATTAGCCCTCAAAGAGTTGCTACTGAACATAGACTGTTTAAGCTGCTCCCTGATAAAAGAAAATGTTTCTTCTGGTATCTGTTCAGATGATTAAAAGAAAACAGATGTTGAAATGTTAACTTGCTGTTGCTGGGAAGGTGCCTGTAATGTTATGATCGTGGCTCCGGACTCTGAGGCTAACTTGTTTTTCTGTAACAAACTGGATAAAACGTTAATGCCTGGCAGTGGCTAGCAGCTTTGGTTTTATATTTAATTTGATTACATTAATGTTTAAGTTGAGATTTACAAGAAATATTTTTACTGCTACTGTGTAGCGGGAATACTGCTGTTTAAAAGCACCTTATTTGTTTTAAGTGTTTGCAAACCAAATACACGCAATACTGTACACTATACTGTGCTAAATATATAAAATACCTGCCAAATAATACAAAGAGTACACGACACGTGTTTCGCCCTAACTTCGGTCTCGTCAGGTGTACGCACCTTTGCTTCCCCTTACAGGGATCAAACCTCGGACGTCAGCACCTGCGACGAAGCCTCTGACGTTGCGCCGAAGCGGCTGGTTTACTTACTTGACACATTGAAGTTCGGAGTATTACATTTATTGGTCTGAACCACAATCTAATGCCTACGAGGTAACTCTTGTGGCTGATTTGCCAGTCGGCATATCGTACCATTATCTAAATCAGTGTTTCCCAGTCTTTTTTCTGTAGTGGCACACTTTTTGCACCTAAATCATCCCAAATCACACCACTATTTTACTGACCACAAACACTTATACAGAATGTCTCAGACACTTGCTCAACTCTCTGAAAGGGTGAAACTAAAAAAGGGAGCTCTGAGATCAGTGTTCGCAGACACGTCACTTAGTCAGCACTTTGGTGGTACCTCCAAGTTGCTTTGCCCTTTTGCCTGCCCCTCTCTGCCTCACAGACAACATATGTCCCAACAAAGTACCAGCTCTGTGAGGGTAGCTGGTGACCACACACCCAGGGCAGGTGGCCTTTTTCAACCAGTAGACATATCCACAGTTAACATGTAGAATTTTTGTATGTAACAGGTGCACTAGATGTTGTTGCTATTAATGTATAGGAGCTGGAGCAAACTATCAGCAGCCTGGAAAAAGAACTGGCGAAAGTCAGAGAGTCGCCACTGCAGATCAGCAGATGTTGTGCTTCTGATGTAGACTTTCAGTTTTACACAAGTTTTCCTTCTTAGTGGGTCTTCAGAATGTTTTGGCATGCGATTGAACCATCTGCTACCAATATAGGGTATTGGTCAAAAGCAGAGAACAAATAATTATCTGAACACCAAAGAGCTCCAAGCCCAAAAGGCAAGCTGCAGCTTAGCGATGAGTTTTTTTATATTGTTGACGGGTGGCAGTGGGACAGAAAGAGAAGGTCCTATAGAGCCACAGCATACACAGACTTTGCAATTAATAATTCTACAAATGGTGTCTCCTTTAAAAGCATGTTGAACCAATCTTTGGCGGTCACTTTAATGTATTTCATTCAATAAATGATATTGTTTTATGAAGATCTTGTCTCACTTGTTAAAATTTTGACAAAGGTAAAAGTGTTAACACCAGTCTCAAATTTAAAACCTTTTAACTTGTTTCAATAAGCATACTTGTAAAATAGATTAAAATCTTATATATAAACGTCTAAGCGTGGAAGTGTGTGTATCTGTCCGGCCCAGAAGTGCGAGGCTACAGCAGGAAGCTCAAAAAAATCGACTGTTGCCAAAGTGAAAACGCGGAGAAAAGAGAAACTCACGTAGCCACTGATACTCAAGTGAGGCGAGCACATCTGCAAACAGAAACCTCTGAGGAAAGAGAGCCTCGTTTAGCCGCTAATGCAGAACCCATGCGATTGATTGATTGAAGTGCCAGAATCCATGGTTTCTAGGAGCCCCAGGATTTTTACAGTACGAGCTAGTATTTAATAAACTGCATGATTTTAAAAGAATATTTTATTTTTAAGATTTAAATTTATTGTACAAAATATTTGGATTCAAATAGTTACAGAAGTAATTATAAGAAAAAAAAAATAACCACTCTACAGTTCTAGAATCTTGTAAGGACACTTCGGTTCAAAACATGCTTTAGGGTTGCCAGTAGATGAAACCGAGCAACCAGGGGATGGAGTAAGAGAGACACGGACTCAAAAGACTGTTCAAAAACAAGATTCTGATTTATTCCATTTGAGCCCAAACTATTGTACAAATAATTGTCTTGCAAAAAATAATTTAGATAGTCAAATGCAAAGACATTTCCAAAAACAAAATAGTGCAGGTGTTACTTATATGTATAGTGACTTCCAAATCAATAGTGAAAAGAAAAAGAACAAAAAAAAAAAAAAAAAAACCTCTTCCACCTCCTTCGTCCAGCTGCACAACGGATCACGGCAGGCTAAAAAAATAACCAAAAAAATAAATGAAAAACTAAGCACCTATTATATACATAAGGAACGGCACATATCTACACAACTCAATTAAACAAATCAGTAGCACAGATCTGCATTACAGCCAGAAGACCTGGGGCCTCATGCATAAACGGCGTGTACGCACAGAAATGTTGCATAATAACGTTTCCACATTCACATCGCGATATATAATATCTACACTTGGCGTAAAGCCACTCACTTTTCCACGGTACCTCATACCTTGTCGTATGCAATTTCTTCGCTCGGTTTTGCAGACTGGCGGCACCCAGCGTCAAAGCAATGCTACTGTTCCTGTGCTGTTACTCTTTATTTTCCTGACGCGGCTTTATAAATACACTAAAACTAACCACATATTGTTGATTAGTGTAATGTATCTGATTGTAATTAACTTGTAACAATATAATGGTCCAGGGAATAATAGCCATAGAATTCCAAATACCATAAATGCTTTAGCGTTGTTACTCTCACTGCACCATCTTCTTCTTCTTTGTCTTCTTCTTTCAGCTGCTCCCTTTAAGGGTTGCCACACCGGATCATCTTTATCCATATTACTCTCACTGCACCACTCGGAGTATTTATATGACTGAATGTGAGTGGGGAATCACAGCAGCAGCTGATCAGAAAGAGAAGTATCAGTATACAGCATCAAGCACACGCTGCCTCAGCCACGGCAAAACATTTCAAAGCCTTTCCTGTACGGACCTCACGGTTCAGAAACAGTTTCATCCCAAGAACTTTAAACGCACTCAATCAAGTGTTCCTTGTAGAACTGTTTGTACTTATAAGTACAATTACCTCACTGTAAACTTGCACTACAGTTATATTACACAACCTGCGCCACTTTATAAAGCGCGTATTTACATATGATGACGATATCATTTTTAAGATGAAATGCAGCAAAATATGTTGATTATATTATACAGATAAAACTTTAACTTCATTTAAATAATCTGTATTGTTAATAATTAAACATGTGAGGACACGGTGCCGCAGCGCTAGCAAGTTCACGTATTGTTCCTGCCTCGCGCTGTATATTTGCTGAGGCTGGCGCGACACTGGAAGGATAGAGTAATTAAACATGTACTATGAAGATATTTCAATGTTCCTTAACAGTTTTGAAGAATCGCCGTTGTAAGCTTACAGATGGCTTAACGTCTATTACAGAGCTGATTGTGTGGCGAATGGGTATTTGGGGAAAAAAAAGAAGGACAGGAATTGAAGGTTAGTACGTTTGAAAAAGACAGTACTGCTACAATAAATTATTTCATCGAAGGTCGCACATGGCGCAGCAGCATCTTGTGTGAGACATGAACAATCACTGCGCCATTGTGTTCTTAATAACCTGCTTTCATTCCAATCATCATGAAAATGATACCACGTATACATCTCAGTATTTTAATTATTCAAGAGAGCTGTAATATCACAAATGTAATGGATTCTGTGTCCTATCAGAGAAAGAGAAAGAACGGAAGCACGTAGTGATTCACACACATACAGCACATTGAAGATCAAATACAAAACAATGCATTTAATATGCTTCTTTAGTTACGATGCGATTTGAGAAACTAGTAAATTAAATGATTTTAAGATGAAATTTATGATGTTCTACTTTAATGACAAAATAAACTATGTGATTAATGTGGAAATTTCGAGATTAAAGTTGACATTTCATGCTTTTTTCCCCACTGTGTGCCTATTTTTTTTGTCTGTACCCTAATAAGCTCAGACGGTGGGCTACAACTCGCCATGTGACTTCTTTTTTATTTTGGCACTGTGCGACTTTGTGAACTTGAGCTTTCGAGTTTATCTGACATGCTATGTCACTCGAACAACTTACTTTTGTTAATTATACTACTGTTTAAATCAACAAATAGTATGCTTTTCCTTTGCCTCCACTTGATATTCACTGAAATTCTTGTATTTTCCCCCGTGCTTTTCCCATTGTCTTTTCACAGAATGCTGAGCTTAAGGGTGATTTATATTGATTTGCATATTCAAAGAGGCGTACTTCTGGGAGGAGTTGGGGCGGGACAGAAGGCGCGTGCACGTGCATTACTTTTCACGCTGACCGGGATTTATGGAGCGGAAGAATGTGTAAATTGGAGTACGCACAGATTCCTGCATCTGGATTTTTCTGTGTGTAAGCACATTTCGGCTTTTGTGCTTACATCATGTTATAGTGCGAATTCTATGCACGGCGTTATGCATGACTCCCCTGGGGCCAGAATTACACCTCTTTGAATATGCACATCAATATAAATCGCCCTTCCCAGCCTTCTGTGAAAAGACAATGGGAAAAGCACGGGGGAAAATATAAGAGTTTCAGCGAATACCAAGTGGTGGCAAAGGAAAAACATACTATTTGTTTAATTAAACCATTAAACAAAAGGAAGTTGATCGAGTGACATAGCGTGTTGGAGAAACTTGAAAGCTCAAGTTCACAAAGTCGCACGGTGCCGGAAATGAAAAAGAAATCACATATCAAAGTCGCCGTGAAAAGGCGAGTTGTAGCCCACTGTCTGAGTGTCATATGAAAGCTTATTAGGGTACAGAGAAAAAAAAGGCACACAGTGGGGAAAAAGCACGAAATGTCAACTTTAATCTCGAAATTTCCACTTTAATCACGTAGTTTATTGCCATTAAAGTAGAACATCATAAACTTCATCTTATAATTGTTTAATTAACCAGTTTCTCAAATCACATCGTAATTAAAGTATATGCTTTGTTTTGTATGTGATCTTCTATATGCTCTATGTGTGCGAATCACTACTTGCTTCTTAAACCGGCTCTCTTCCTCCGACAGGACACAGAATCCATTACATTCATGATATTACAGCTCTCTGAATAACTAAAATACTGAGATGTATACGTGATATCATTTTCATGATGACAGGAGTTAAAGCATGTTATTAAACATGGGTTTCACGGCGCAGTGATTGTGCGTGACCTTCGATGAAATTATTTATTGCAGCAGTACTCAGGGGTGGCTCTAGGCTTGTGGCGGCCCTGGACAGAGAAAGAATCGGTGGCCCCTTCGCCCGCCAATGTCAATATGGTATCTTATGCACGGTGGATGGCCACGTCCGTTGCGGTCACTGCATAGCCGCCTCGTGCTCATGACACAAGCGTTTAACTTTTGTCGAAATTTGCCGTTGCGTTTTTAGCTGTGTCTTTATTTTCTCTTTCTTTTTTATATTCAATATATATTGGTGTGGCCACCCCTGCAGTCCTTGCTTTTCTTTTTCCAAGTAACCGATCGCCACACAATCAGCTCTGTAATAGACGTTAAGCCATCTGTAAGCTTAGAGCACCGATTCTTCCAAACGTTTAAGGAACATTGAAATATCTTTGTAGTACATGTTTAATTATTCTATCCTTCACGCCAGTCTCAGTGAAGAATATAGATTATTTAAATGAAGTTAAAGTTTTATCTGTATAATATAATCAACATATTTTGCTGCATTTCATCTTAAAAATGATATCGTCATCATATGTAAATACGCGCTTTATAAAGTGGCGCAGGTTGTGTAATATAACTGTAGTGCAAGTTTACAGTGAGGTAATTGTACTTATAAGTACAAACAGTTCTACAAGGAACACTTGATTGAGTGCGTTTAAAGTTCTTGGGATGAAACTGTTTCTGAACCGCGAGGTCCGTACAGGAAAGGCTTTGAAACGTTTTGCCGTGGCTGAGGTAGCGTGTGCTTGAAGCTGTATACCGATAATTCTCTTTCCGATCAGCTGCTGCTGTGATTCCCCACTCAGATTCAGTGATATAAATACTCCGAGTGGTGCAGTGAGAGTAATATGGAAAAAGATGATCCGCTGTGGCAACTCCTAACGGGAGCAGCTGAAAGAAGAAGAAGAAAGTGCAGTGAGAGTAACAACGCTAAAGCAGTTGTGGTATTTGGAATACTATGGCTATTCCCTGGACCATTATATTGTTACAAGTTAATTACAATCAGATGCATTACACTAATAAACAATACAGTATGCGGTTAGTTTCAGTGTACTGTATTTATAAAGCCACAGGAACAGTAGCATTGCTTTGACGCTGGGTGCCGCCAGTCTGCAAAACCGAGCGGAGAACTTGCGTACGACAAGGTATGAGGTATCGTGGAAAAATGCGTGGCTTTACGCCAAGTGTAGGTTTTATACATCGCGATTTGAACGTGGAAAAATTCTTACGCAACATTTCTGTGCGTACGCACCATTTACACATGAGGCCCCTGGTCAACCTCTGGCGTTCGGACCCAGTTTTATATCGCAAGCCCTTTTGACTATCCAATCCACCTTTTAAGTTACCCACGGACCTCGAATAAACAATCACGTCGGGACGTACACAATTTGTAAGCAGCTGCTCAGGTGCAGTCTACCCAATTTAAATATTCCTGCGCTCTCTCTCTCGCGCGCGCACCCGTCCATCTTGGTGATTTGCGGACTCCCCGTAAAGTGAGCACTGTTTAACTTACTCCCTCTTTCAGTTCTATGCTTTGCCACACGTGTGAATTCCTTTTGCCGGCTACTTTAAAACTGAGCTTTGTGACCTGTTTCTCTAAATTTAAATATTGTACTTTCGCCCTCTCTTCTCCAGCAGTTACGGAAGCGCGCCTCTGCACTCGGCCATCAGAATCTGTGAACGCGCTCGATAAACGGCCTCAGACGCGTGCCTCTGCATCGAGAAGTTTGAGCCCCACGGCTTGCTCTCGGAGCACCTGTAGATATTAGAAACCGTCGGTATAACTTTGTGCTGCTGCCGTGTTAATCTATGAATCGTCGCCAAAACAGGTAAGTTAAAACTTTATTTCTTTAACATTTTCCCCCCAAATGTCCGTGACAAGCCAAGCGGCTGTCTCAATATTTACATTATCTACAGTGAACTTGGTTTATCATACTGTAATCTTGATATTGCAGAAGAAGAAACACTCCTTTCAACATTTTAATCATACATCTAAAACACAGTTTTTTTTTTTTTTTTTTTTTTTACAGATTTTTAAATATTCTTCCAAAGTAGTACAGGTCCAGTTGATCTTTCATTTTAGAGATCACGCCTTCATTCCTCCATACTCTCTCCACATTGATGTCTCCCTCTGTTTCTATATAAAAGTTACACCAACTCAGTCAGGTGATGGCCAGCTGACCTTGCATGTGCCAGAAGTACTTATGCTTTTTTTATTTGATTTTTTTAATTGTAGCTTGACCTTTGATGCGCTTTGTGTGTCCTGCTTCAGACACACACTCAACATCTGTACATTTTATTTTGGAAAGCCCAAAGCAGGCAGCCAGGTGGTTACACAGTGCTTTCCCGGCACTACATGAGCATGATGTGCTGTTTAACTGCACAGACTCCTCAATCTGTAAATTGACCTACAGGTAGACAGAGAAATGTGTGACACTACAAGGCATGGCATGAAACATTAATTATAATAAATGATGGATGAACATGGGCCTTCTGAGCAAAGTTTTATGGAAAAATAAGAGCAATATGACACTAAGGCAATCAGCCACTACAGGCAGTCCTCTAGTCGTCATATTATATTTGTATTATTATCATGCAAAATAAGACTACCCTTATTGTGTTGCAAGTTATCATACCTTTAAATTTAAGAGACATCTACTGTCAATAATAACTAGAAGACTGACTAATTTAAGCACATTACACACTATTCACTTCGTGTTTATTGCTATGCCATAAACACAGGAACATTGGAGCTGAGTGGAGTTGCTTCGACAGGGAGATAACCAGTACTGCAACATTCAGTACAGAGATCTGCAACCGCAGTGAATAAATATTAAAACATGAACATCTGTCTTGGTGTCATCTATAAACTTAACCATCTTATTATTTATATTCCTATCTAAATCATTTATATATATTTAAAATAACAGCAGCCCTAGTACTGACCCCTGTGGAACATCTCTCTTAATGTCAGCCAATTCCTCACATCATAACCCCCTGCTTCCTGTGTCTGAGCCAATTCTGCACCCATCTACAAACATCTCCCTGAACTCCCACTTCTTTTAGTTTGAAGAAATAGAAATTCTCTGTCAATGAATGATAAAAAGTGAAAACACTGATTGAGATTTGTAAAATGCATGCATGTCATGATGTTTAAGATTAGTCTTATCCTAGTTTAATTTCCTTTTTTCTATTTTAAATATCTAGCAACATTAAGTAACACTGAACTTAAGCATTGATTGTCAAGAAACAACACATTTTCATTATTGCCATTAAGCCACTGTGATTAGAACACAACAGTGTAAACTTCCATCCATCCATCCCTCCATCCATTTTCTGAACCCATTTTTTCTGGACAAGGTCATTGAGGAGCTGGAGGCCATCCAAGCAAGCCGGAACACCCCCTGGACAGGGTGCCTGTCCATAGCAAGGTGAACAGATGCACATACTCATTAGGAATAATTTTAGAAATACCAATTCACCTAACCTGCATGTCTTTGGAATGAGGGAGGAAACCAGAACACCCAGAGGAACACACACAGACATTGGAAGAACACACAAATGCCACACTGGCATCACCCAGAATTTGAATATTATTCTCCTTGTTGCGATGCAGCAGTACAACCACTGTGGCACCCTGCTGACTCACATTTTAAATATCATATTCCAAAATATAAACAACCTCAGCGCCCAGTCAGACATGCATACACTTCATCAGTACTCATATTGACAACCCCTAATCAACAGAAACTAAAAACTACTGGCACTAATGTACACACCTCCACCTCTAACTCCAGCCAGTCCTGCTTTACGCTCTTCACAGATACTGTTGTCTGCAACTCCAACATCAGTTGTCCCTTCATGGCCTTCTTCATAGTTATCCAGTTTTGTTTTTTTTTTAATTTATGTAAAGCATGTAGCATTCCATACAATCAAGTCAAACTTAACAAAACTAAATTCAACCCCCACTCATGAAAGAGTAGAAGGCCAACAGGCATAGTAAAACATTTGAGAGTAGTACAGAGAGAAAGGAATCTTTCTCCCAATATAAGTGCTTATTCTAAAATATTATTGATTAGATCTTGCCAGGTTTTAAAAAAAGTTCAAAACAGATTTTTGATTTTTTTGATTTTTTCCAATTTCAAACAGTATATAACATCAGTTACCCACTGACTTAACAGAGGTTGGTAAGGATTCTTCCAGTTGAGCAAGATAGTCTATATGCCAATGGTGAAGTAAAAGCAATTACAATTTGTTTGTCCTTCTCCACTTTAAGCCTATCTGTGTGTACATCAAACACAGCTATTAATGGATTACAAGTGATTGTGACACCAAAACTGTCTGATAGGCATTTAAAATTTTTTGTCCAGAATGATATTAATTTGGTACATGCCCAAAACATGTGGTCTAGTGAGGCTGGAGCTTAATTGCAATGTTCCGCAGGTTGCATCTTGCCCTGGAAACATTTTGGACAATTTTAAACAAGATAGATGTGCTCAATAAAAGATTTTAAGTTGAATAATTGAATGCTTTGCACATACTGTATGGAGCTCGAGTGAATTCTATGTGTGGCTGCCTTCCACTCCTTTTCTGAAATGTTGAGTAAGAGATCCTTTCCCAACTGTACTTTGGGATCTTTGAAAGGAAGGGACTTTAAAATGGTTTTATATATTATATAAATGCTGTCTGAGTCTTCAAGACTGGTCAGTATTTCTTCTGGAATAGAAATAGGTGGGGAGTGAGGAAAATTGGACAGATTTTGTTTAGCAAAGTTTCTAATTTGGAGATAGTGGAAAAAGTTTGTTGATGGGAAACTAAATTTAGAGTTTAATTGTTCATAGGATGTAAAGACATTATTTATATACAAATCTCTAAATGATTTAATCCCATACATTTTCTAAACATTAAAATCTGTGTAAGTTTGAAAGGGTGGAAAAGGGTGGTTATCATGTAGAGGTGCCACAGATAAAATATTCTCTTAACTACCTACACTGGTTCCATATTCTGAGTGAATGAAGGACAATTGGGTTGCTAGTATATTGATGATACCTTGTATTTACTGGTGTACAAAGCAAGGAATATAAAGAAGTACTGCAGGATTTAATTTCTATTGCAGACCAAGCTATTGTGTGTTCATCTATTTGTGTCAGTGCCCAGGTTTTTAGCTTGTATGTTTGCTCCCCAGTAATAAAATTGAAAATTAGGTAGAGCCATGTCGCCTTCTAATTTAGGGCATTGTAGGGTCGCACTTTGAATGCGTGGATATTTCAAATTCCAAATAAATGTGGTTATGATTGAATCTAATTTCTTAAATTCATCAACACCCTTAACCTTCAGATGGTTCTTCGTTACCTCCTACAGATATTGTTCCATTTCCTTTATTCATAGCTGGCTGTTTTCTACTCCTACATTCATCATCAACAGCATTAAAGCCACCTGCAGTGAATGTGCCATGTCAGAAGAAGACAAGAAAAATGTGTATATACGAGTTGTAGAGTGGAAAGTAACAAATAGAGTGAGAACCAACCTTGAATGAAAACACATTGGCATTGAGGAGGACATAACAGCATGGAAACACAGCCAATGTATACATCTTCTGTTTGGAATCTTTTCTGTGGATAACTACATCAGTTAGTGTACAAAAAACCTTGGAGGCCAAGCCATTCCATAATATATGAATTATGTCAGTAGGATACAAATGGGGAGTTTTCTTTGAGAAGTAGCATCCTGTATTTTTAGTGCAGCTGTGTTAAATCTTTCAACTTTTATGATCATAATGGGAAGAAAGGAATTTTCCCAGAAGAGAAGTTATTTAGCTGAGTGGTCCTTGTGAAGTGGTTTGGAGAAGAAAAGAACAGCATTTATTTCTGAATGAAAGAGATGGCTGCTCAATCTCTACCAACTTTCTTTTGCTGGATCATCACATACATACATATTCATATGTATATTGTGGACAGGTGGAAGGAATATTCGTTGCTTATACAAAGTGTTGGGGTGCCAGTTGGGTCACCCCTTCAATCTTTTGGCAATGAAAGGAAACTGGTGCTTGCAATAATAAACATAAATTGCCTCAATGGCTGGTGCAATTGGAATAGCTCGTGCAAGCAGGTGAGAATCAGGGAGCTCCGTCCTCTCAGACAATCAGGTCCAAATGAGATGTTGATAAGTGAGGGCGTCACCCTTTTATATTGGTCCTGCCAGAAAGGGGTGTGGTTAGTTGCCCTTGGAGGGCATCTTCTCAATACTGAGAAAGAAAAAAGAGACAAGTCTGTTAGCTAAAATGCCTCCTCTCACCCAGGCGGGGTATTGCAAACCTTGGATGAGTCATTGAGGTGTCCTTCAAATGTGCATATTAAATCTTATATAATAATTGTGTTTGTACGTGTATGTGTGTGTGTGCGTATATATATATATAATATACTGTATATATATATAGATAGATATACGTATATGTGTATATATATATAGATAGATATACGTATATGTGTGTATATATATATATATATATATATATATATATATATATATATATACTGTATATATATATATACTCAAAAAAAATTTAAGGAACACTTTTTAATCAGAGCATAGCATCAAGTCACTGAAACTTCTGGATATTAATCTGGTCTGTTAAGTAGCAGAGGGGGTTGTTAATCAGTTTCAGCTGCTGTGGTGTTAATGAAATTAACAAGTGCACAAAAGAGGCAACAATGAGATGACCCCCAAAACAGGAATGGTTTAACAGGTCAAGGCAACTGACATTTTTCCCTCCTCATCTGTTTTTCA
>JANRMT010062807.1:48184857-48200458 GCA_026402145.1 Polypterus bichir lapradei
TTTGCTGTGTCTCCCAGCACAGTCTCAAGGGCATGGAGGAGATTCCAGGAGTCAAACAGTTACTATAGGAGTGTTGGACAGGGCCATAGAAGGTCCTTAACCCATCAGCAGGACCGGTATCTGCTTCTTTGGGCAAGGAGGAATAGGATGAGCACTGCCAGAGCACTACAAAATGACCTCCAGCAGGCCACTGGTGTGAATGTCTCTGACCAAACAATCAGAAACAGACTTCATGAGGGTGGCCTGAGGGCTTGATGTCCTTTAGTGGGCCCTGTGCTCAGTGCCCAACACTGTGGAGATCGATTGGCATTTGCCATAGAATACCAGAATTGTCAGGTCCACCACTAGCGCCCGGTGGTTTTCACAGATGAGAGCAGATTCACCCTGAGCACATGTGACAGACGTGAAAGGGTCTGGAGAAGCAGTGGAGAACATTATGCTGCCTGTAACATTGTTCAGCATGACTGGTTTGTTGGTGGGTCAGTGATGGTCTGGGGAGGCATATCCATGGAGGGATGCACAGACCTCTACAGGCTAGAAAACGGCACCTTGATTGCCATTTGGTATCGGGATGAAATCCTTGGACCCATTGTCAGACCCTATGCTGGTGCAGTGGGTCCTGGGATCTTCCTAGTGCACGACAATGCCTGGCCTTACGTGGTGAGAGTATGTAGGCAGTTCCTGGAGGATGAAGGAATTGATACCATTGACTGACCCCCACGCTTGCCTAACCTAAATCCAATAGAATACCCCTGGGACTTTATGTTTTGGTCCATCCGATGCCACCAGGTTTCACCTCAGACTGTCCAGGAGTTCAGTGATGCTCCAGGACACCATCCATTGTCTCATTAGGAGTATGCCCCGATGTTGTTAGGCATGCATACAATCACATGGGGGCCATACAGACTACTGAGTATGATTTGGAGTTGCTGCAATGAAATTTTCACAAAATGGACTAGCCTGCTGCATCATTTTTTTCACTTTGATTTTTGGAGTGTCTTTGAATTCAGCCCTCTGTAGGTTGATAATTTTTATTTCCATCAAACGATGTAGCATCCTTTCGCTCCTAACACATTACTCAGTCCATATCAGTATAGATATCCAGCATGATTTTTTTTCCCATTAAGATCTAATGTGCTTTCAAAGTGTTCCTTTAATTTTTTTGAGCAGTTTATTTTAATTTTTAATGTATGAGTTAGACATTACTGTTATTTATATTGCTATTAGGTATTCATTCAAACCAAAGAAATTGTCTCACTTATAACCCTTCCATCTCCACAACAAGAAAGCAGACACTTTTTTGTCTTTAACATCCAGTATCATTTAGTCTCATGTACTGACAGAGATATTGTGCAGTATGAATGTTAAACCATGTATTACTTTGTGGATACAGGCCTTTCTTTTAAGGTGTTCACAGACAGTTAAATTAAGTTCATTCAAATATAGACACTCCTCATGGATGTATTGCCTCCAATACTGTTTACACTGTACACAAGTGAACTTATTATCAAGTAGACTGATGACATCATGCTGGCAGGATATGTACATGGGGAGGATGAAAGCCATTTTTTTAAAATCAAGTTGACTGGTTGGTAAACTGGGGTGCAATAAGAAAAATCTTACTCTAAATGTTAAAAAGACCAAAGAGGTTATATTTAACTTTAAAGACAGAAATCAGCATGTCCCCCCATCACTGTTCTGGGGAAATCCAATCTGAATATAACCCTAGATGATAACCTTGTTTGCTATATACAGTATATACACACATTCTCTATGCATTCAGAACTTATTTCTCCTCCGGAAACTCAAATATTTTAAAGTGGATAAGCATTTCATGTTGTCCTTTTATCACAGTGTGGTTCAGTCTGTTATACTTGGTGAGTGTGTTTCAGAGGGCAATGGTAATAAAACTGTAAAATATCTCAACTAATGACAGACACCATTAATCTCAGAACTTCACTAAGTCAGGGAGGATAGTTGCTTTGAAGACCCACACAATTTGTTCCAGAAATCTCTTTCTTCCCACACCATACATCTTTCTAGTACAGAATATCAAATAAGAAAAATTCCAGAAGTGCATCATATAACTATTTTTAGCTCAATGGCCTACCATACTAATATATTGTTAGACTTAATTTACAACTTAAATTGCTGCATGCACTTATTTTCTTTATACCTTTTATCTAAAATTATTTTCAAGTATCAAATAAATAGTTGCCTGCACCTTTCTACAATCAGAATCAGTGGATGGCTTTGAACCGGGTATCATGTTCTTGATTATGCAATATCTCTCCCACAAGGCCACACCTAAATGTATTAAAATTAATTTGTTCTTTGATCAGACTCATTCAGTTCCTCCCCAGTTTCTATTTTAGAAAACACTTTGTTAAACCATTTGACATAGTCAAAACACTAGTAAATGTTTTTTAAACTGAAATGTTTATTTTTTACTTATGTCAAACAATTCTTTTTGTACTGCCCATTAGCACAGACTGCTAATAAAGCATAATAACATGGAATGACAAGCCGGGTAACACCTACAGGTAGTTGAAAGAATTATATCGAACACAGTGGGCTATATCTACCATACATTATATTAATAAAATTATGTTAAAGTACTATTTAAACATTGTTTAACATTGCACAATGAAATCAACATTGAAAAGACTTGACATGTCTTTTGCAAAGCACTGAATGGGAGAATGCTGCATGGGCCAATTAAAACTACTCCATCCATCCTTCTATATAAAAGCGGTTGGGATTGTCCTTCCGTCCCGTGAATGCTATGTAGGCACGGAGTTTCACACACGCCCCGTCCATTTTGCAATGCACGATGGGATTTGTAGTTTCGTTTTTCCAGGTAAAAAGATGATTTTCTACTCCAGACTGTGCGATATCTTCTTCTTCTTTCTTACTATATAAAAGCGGTCGGGATTGTCCTTCCGTCCCGTGAGTGGAAAGCGTAGCGGTATTCCGCTTATCACAGACTTACTACTTGCAGCTTGTGGTACGAAGCGACATGATGTGAACAGAGTTCTGGTGCTCCCATCGTTCCCTTGCTTTTGTGCGCGATGCGCTGGAAAAATAGACAAAATTATGTCTCTGGAATTAATTAATGTTGATGGAGTACAAATGCCTCACTGCGTAGTAAATATCAGGAGGGTTCAAAAGGGCGACCTCAATATAGAAAAAAAGTTTAAATTTCATCACAAAAATAACAGAAACTACGAGTATTAAAGTAATACCGCTCAAATGCAATATAACCAAATTAATGAGTTTGTATAAAATATCAAATTGATCTACATATTGAATTGCCTTAAGAAGTGGTCAGCTTAAAAGTCGGTCGCCTTAAAAGGCGGGTCAACCTAGTACTGTGCTAATTCCTGTTAAGTTTTGAAAATTTCAGGTAAGAAGTTTGATTGAATATTTCTTCATATTTTTTTAAAGTTAAGTTATGTTGCAAAGTAGAAACAGTTGTTAAAGTGAGAAAATTAAATCTCTTTAACTTAAGTAATTAATTGTACATGTTGTAAAGATTGTGCTTATTTTGAATGCATCAGCGTGCAACAATGTTGCATTTGATTTTCATGGACAAAAAGTTTCAAACAGTAGATAAATAACTTAAAGTCGTTAAATATAGAGATAGTAATAGAAATTTATCAATATACATGGTAATAACCATAACCAAACCTCTTCCCACTAACATACAGTATTCTTAAAATTGCTTCCGTGAAAAGATAAAAACAAAAAACTGCTCTCTATATGGGATAAGCATGACTTTTTCAGATTTTCATTATAGTCCTGCAGAAATCTGCAGCAAATGTGCTAGAAAATCAGGTTAAAATGATGATAAGGGTAAAACTGAAAGAGTAGAAAAGTGATTCCTCTTAAGAGTGTACTGAAGTGAATGTTACTATTTTTTTATTGTTAAAACTGGTGGAGAATATCTCATTAGTTACTGTATTGTTATTCTGTAATGCATGACATTGTATATTTGTGAAATTTATATTTAACTTTCATTCCCTTAAAATGACGACTACTAAGAAAAAAAAACAGTTTTGCTCCCAATTTTTCATAAGTAATACAGTAAACTGATTTCTAATTTAGACCTTTTTCCGGAAATCTTACAAAAACATGCAGTTTTGTAACTCTAGTCTTATATTAAAAATGATAACTCTTGAGAAATGTCGACATACCTTTTACCCTGGCCACAGCACAAAAACAGCCTCATTTTATGTTGTAAGAAGCATTCTAATGTCCTCAAATTAATGAAATTCTATAAACATTGTGATGTCAGAATTAAGCACAGCGTTTGTTTACACAGGCATGAGAGTTAAGTTGAATTGTTAGATAATGTTTTGCACTTTACTTCCTTCCTACATATCACATTGTTTTAAATGTGTGTAGACATCTGATTAATATTATTATTGCTCCTTATTGTTGTCTGTACCTCAGGGGTCAGTGCTACTATAAGTTCATTTTTAGATAAGTATATTTGAACTGCTAAAAGTAGTTAACAGATAATCAGTTTTTCAAATGATGTAAATATTTTAGAATTTCTCACTTTATTTATTTATTTTTTGTTTCTGTCTGAGAAGGAAAAAAGTAACATTTTCTTGTGTAAACAGGACTAAAAATTAATCCATGAACCCTAAAACTTTCTGAATAACAAGGTAACCATTTTCAAATGTTTCTCAGATCCCTATTGATATTTTAAAGAGGGACCTCGTGCATGTTGAGTTAGAAGATGGTGATTTAGGGAAGCTGTGTGTCAGCCACACTTTAGAGAAAAGTCCCACTTTGAATGGCTTGGGACAAAGCTGTGCACTTATGGTGCACATTTACTGGGGGATGTTATCGTTACTAAAATTATATTCAGCTAATGTGCTATTTACAGTGACAAAATCAATTATTTTTTTATATTTAAAAATATATTTTCGGTGTAGAGGCTTTGAAAATGAATACCTTTTGGAAAAATAAATCAAACTCTTTAAGCATTGATTAATCTGAAGCAAGGATTTGTTGCTAGACACACAAATTCTGTATAGCCTGCTAGGACCCTGCTGCTAAGATGTGTGTGTGTGTGCTCGTTGCTTTGAGCAGATCACTTTTATAAGTTCATACATAAGTCAACATTTATCTTTTATTACCTGTCATTTCTCTGAAAGAGTGAAAATGATCTTAATAGCTATTTTAGAAACAAACTTTCATAGGCAGCTTTTTCTAGTACAAACCACAGAAAGAGACTTAAGATTGCTTCTGCATTACAGTATTTGTCATAAGTCAATATATAAGCTATGGCAATAGATAAAAATAATCAAATATGGGCTGCTAAAAGCAGTTATGACTAATACAAATAATATGGGCTTACATAAAATATAAATCAAGACCGCTGCATGGTTAGAAAAACAATTTAACCCTTAGCACTCATTCTTCCAGATCTGAACACCCTAGAACTTCACCAACCCCTACATGGGTTAAGTCTTTGTAATTAGTTGTAACAGTAATATTAGACATTAGGTCTAAAAATAAATGTATTTGTAATTGCTTGTAGATACATGATACAATTGGTGTTTCAAATATTTTCTTTAAAGATGTAGTTAAAAGAAAAAGTCTTGATTTGCGTTTGAAGATCAGTTTCAGATTGATTATTCACAGAATGTTTCCGATCTGTAAAACTATTAAAGAACCGTCCATCACGATATGGTGGAGATGGCAAAAGATGAGCGCTGAGGCTTTCTGTTCTCAGGATTCTGCCTAGCTAATTGCTTCTACCAGGCTGTCAGAAACAGATGAAAATGTTTAAAAGACACACAAATAATATAGTTAGTTATAGAATGGCACAGTGGCTGAGATTGCTGTATGTGTTTAATTCAGCATTGTTAAATGTGGTTTTGAACGAGATCTTTTTGGCCAGGTGCAAGAATGACGAGTTTTGAAAACAATTGTTGGGGCACCAAACAAGTCATCCTACTTAATTTAACAGTAAGTTCAACCAAAAAGAAAAGGCCTTATGGTGTTTAGGAATCTTGCCCTTCAGCTTTCAAATAAACAAAAAGGCTCGACTTTAGTCACAGGCTCAGGATCTGTTTGCTAGGGAGCTCCACCTGACAAGTCGTTCTTACCAAAAAGACGCCTCAGTCTGGACAGCTCGAGTTCTTATTTCAAGGGAACGGGAAGGGGCGGCGCTAAGTGCCCTCACTGGGCAGTTTCTGTATGCTGTGTGGAGAGAATGAGAAGAAAATGTTAGAAACATTTGTCATCCCGACGAGTTATTACATAACTCTATTGAGCTCGTCAGGAAATCCTCCGATGCATATGCGTGACACTCTCATATATGTTGTTAGACATTGTTGTTCTAGATATTAATGGATATAAATAAAAATTAATTTGCATAAACAGCAACGATCCTGATAGCAGAAAAAAGCCATATGTTTTTTGTAAGATAAACTAACAAATATTGTGTGACAGATGAACTCATGATTGAGGATTTTTTTGGAAAGACCTAAGAGGAGGACAAAATGAATATTGAACAAGGCTAACAGAAACCATGAATTTTATATTATATATTTGATCAATTTGAACCCTTGTAATTTACATTACTGTATTGGAAATGCAAAATAAGCACAAAAAGTTATATGGTTAAATGATTTTCAAAATTTATTTAGTATTTTTGTGCCTAACTATATTTTTTCAAATAATCTGAGACACACCATGACATATAATTATTTTTATTTAATGACAACCAACTTCCCGTGGCATTTAATTATTTACACGGTAATTTGAAATTGATTTAAAAGCTTTGTAAAATGAATATCTAAATTAGTGAAGTTACATGTGGGTAAATAACCATGTAAGGGAATGGAATGATGCAAAATGATGCAATGTTGTCATGATGTACTGTTATCATAAACTGATTTTTAACAGCATTACAAATTATAGAATGTATAGGGGCTTTTGCATAAAAAATTATGTTAAATATAAGCTAAAAGAAACTCAACTGAGGAATGACCAATGAAAATGGTTTGCTATGGTGCATCAGAAACATGCAGATTCTCCCAGTTTGACAGGCTGCAACAATTGCAATCTCAAGCAATTAGATCTGAGGATCACCCCCACTTAGGATGGATGGATGGATAGATAGATAATACTTTATTAATCTCCAAGGGGAAATTCACATACTCCAGCAGCAGCATACTGATAAAAACAATATTAACTAAAGAGTGATAAAAACGCAATGCAAGTTAAAAAATGCAAGGAGAGAGTGCGAGGCAAGTATAACAGTCTATAATCTTGTGTAGTGTTCACGTTTACCTCCCTGGGTGGAATTGAAGAGTCGCATAGTGTGGGGGAGGAACGATCTCCTCAGTGTGTCAGTGGCGCAGGACAGTGACAGCAGTCTGTCGCTGAAGCTGCTCCTCTGTCTAGAGATAATCCTGTTCAGTGGATGCAGTGGATTCTCCATGATTGACAGGAGCCTGATCAGCACCCGTCACTGTGCCACAGATGTCAAACTGTCCAGCTCCATGCCTACAATAGAGCCTGCCTTCTCCACCAGTTTGTCCAGGCATGAGGTGTCCCTCTTCTTTATGCTGCCTCCCCAGCACACCACTGCATAGAAGAGGGCACTCGCCACAACTGTCTGATAGAACATGTGCAGCATCTTATTGCAGATGTTGAAGGATGCCAGTCTTCTAAGGAAGTATAGTTGGCTCTGTCCTCTCTTGCACAGAGCATCAGTATTGGCAGTTCAGTCCAGTTTAACATCCAGCTGCACTCCCAGGTATTTATAAGTCTGTACTCTCTGCACACAGTCACCTCTGATGATTAAGGGGTCCAGGAGGGGCCTGGGCCTCCTAAAATCCACCACCAGCTCCTTGGTTTTGCTGGTTTTCAGGTGTAGGTGGTTTGAGTCGCACCATTTAACAAAGTCCTTGATTAGGTTCCTGTACGCCTCCTCCTGCCCATTTCTGATGCAGCCCACGATAGCAGTGTCGTCAGCAAACGTTTGCATGTGGCAGGACTCCGAGTTGTACTGGAAGTCCGATGTATATAGGATGAACAGGACCGGAGAAAGTACAGTCCTCTGCGGCGCTACTGTACTGCTGACCACAATGTCAGATCTGCAGTTCCCGAAACGAATATATTGAGGTCTGTCTGTAAGATAGTCCACGATCCATGCCACCAGGTATGAATCTAAACCCATCTCTGTCAGCTTGTCCCTAAGGAGCTGAGGTTGGATGGTGTTGAAGACACTAGAGAAGTCCAGAAACATAATTCTTACTGCACCACTGCCTCTGTCCAAGTGGGAGAGGGATCGGTGTATCATATAGATGATGGCATTCTCCGCTCCCACCTTCTCCTGGTATGTGAACTGCAGAGTGTTGAGGACATGGCGGACCTGTTGCCTCAGGTAGTGAAGCAGCAGCCACTCCATGGTCTTCATCACATGTGACATCAGAGCAACAGGCTGGAAGTCATTCAGCTGACCAGGACGTGATACCTTTGGGACTGGGGTGATGCAAGATGTTTTCCAAAGCCTGGGGACCCTCCCCTGTTCCAGGCTCAGGTTGATGATTCGCTGTAGAGGACTCCCCATCTCCAGCGCACAGGCCTTCAGCAGTCGTGGCAATACTCCATCTGGACCCGCTGCTTTGCTGGCACAAAGTCTCCTCAGCTCTCTGCTTACCTGGGCTGCTGTAATTGTGGGTTGTGGGAAACTCTTCTATGCTGGTATCAGCAGAAGGATGGGTGGAGGGTGCAGTACTCTGAAGTGAGAGTGGGTTAGGGTGGCACCCCGCTTCGAGCTGCAGCCAGTAATGATGTTCATCCCATCCCACACTTCCTTCATGCTGTTATTCTGCAACTTCTGCTCCAGCTTTCTCTTGTACTGCTCCTTCGCCGCCCTGAGCTGGATTCGGAGTTCCTTCTGCACGTGATTGAGCTCATGCTGATCACCGCCTTTAAAAGCCCTTTTTTCTGGTTCAAAAGGCCCTTGATGTAACTTGTAATCCATACACTATTGAAGTGTACTGATCTATGATAAATACCATAGATACTATTACTATACTATTTATGGTAACAATACTAAATTCCGATTTAGCATTGTGGCAGAGTTGTGGACTAGCAGAAGATCAAGACTAAGAATAAGTACAGTTGGAGTGAGCTTCTTGGAGTTGGAGAAGGGAAACAAAGTTACATTCTTAGACCACCTCGTGAGCAGGTTTAATGGACTTAGCATACTAGGTAATGTTACAAAATTAACTTGACACACATCAGATAGATTGTTATGGACATGAAATAGCACAATGACACTTTAGTTTAGGTACTGAAAAAATGTATCTATTACTCATTTACTATTATGTAACAAGACCTTGTAATCACCCAAGTTACTTCACAACATCCTAAGGAATAATTGGGGAGCCAGCCAGGCTATCCATTGTGAACCTTGACCCGGACACAGACAGACGGACAACGGTTTCTCACCCAACACACCCATTTATTATATTTACAGTATTTACAGTTCAGTGCACTTCCCAGTGCCTCCAGCACCAATCCCCCAAAGTCCAGGCCTCACAGTCAAAATGCCTTTCTCCTGGCTGCCTCCAGTCCTCTCTCCAGCTCCATCCTCTTCCACCCGACTTTCGCTACTGAATGAAGGAAGGCGGCCCCTTATATAGGAACCCGGATGGGCTCCAGCTGCTTCCCGGCATTCCTCCGCAGACACGCCCCAGTGTGGCGGAAGTGCCGGCTACGCACCCGGAAGCCCTTCGGGTGTCCCTGCTCCTCTTGCCCCCAGCACTACCTGGTGTGGCTTCCAAGCCCTCTACCCATGGCCCCCAATACAACCAGGGCGGTCGCCCCCTCGCGGTCTGGAGGAGGTACAAGCCCTCCTCCTGTCCTCCTGGGCATCCCGGCTGGGCTCCACCCCCAGCCGCCTGCGACACCATCCATCCATTATCCAACCCGCTATATCCTAACTACAGGGTCACGGGGGTCTGCTGGAGCCAATCCCAGCCAACACAGGGCGCAAGCCAGGAAACAAACCCCGGGCATGGTGCCAACCCACCACAGGACACACACACACACCAAGCACACACTAGGGACAATTTAGAATCACCAATGCACCTAACCTGCATGTCTTTGGAGCGTGGGGGGAAACCAGAGTACCCGGAGGAAACCCATGTAGACACAGGGAGAACATGCAAACTCCACGCAGGGAGGACCCGGGAAGCGAACCTGTGAGCTTAAATAAACGTGAAAAAAAAAGAAAAATCCAGTCTCTGGCTTCCAGTTAACACCTCTTAAGGCAATCTTTGCAACTAGCTGTTCTAAGAGTGGATCAGTAATTGGAATCTCTGTCCTTGTACACTTAGGTCCAAAAAATGGTGCCTCCGTCCACTGTTGATCGACTTTTATAATACTCTGACCAAAAGGGGTGGTGCCTTCCAATAACAAAAAAAGAACACTGCATTTGATTAAATTGTTAGCAGTGGCAGTGGGTAAAAATTACAGATTAGTTATTATCACAGATTGATAAAATGGTTTCAGGGGAAAAAAATGGACCTACTACAGCAGTGCCATCACATGTTTTAGGCCAACGTCCGATTGATGGATTGATTCAAAGTTGTGATGCATCTTGTGGAGCTCTTGGTCACTTCCCAACAATATTGAGTTCTCAGATGATTTGCACATTAAGAAAAGGAAACCCATCCATCTTCTAAACCCGTGTATCAGGGTCGCTGGAAAATCTCAGCAAGCACCCAGCAGAAGGCAAGAAAATCTATGGACATGTCATCAGTCTATCACAGGGAAGGAAAACCTGTATTACAAACACAGAACTGAGGTTAGTCAGTGAAGTTATTAATGTGTCGTCAAGCAGACTAATCAGACTGCATTTGTAAACCCCAGGATGCGCACAGTCAAATTGCTAGTTGTTGCAGAGGCCATGTGTTAAATTAACTCTTACAGTGTTAAAGCAACTGTTTAAGAGTTTACCCATATTTACACTTAAAATGTTAATTATCCACAATGTGAATGTTCACAAAAAAACTTTACTTGACTGATAGCTGTGTTATATAGTATTGTATAAAGTTGCATTGGTTTGATACAGGTTAGAGGGCATAATAGCAGGCACAAGCAGATGATCCTCTCAGCAGTTTATTACTGCGGCCGCATGTTCACTATACAACCGTAAAAAAACTCTGGTTTTCATTTTCTGTCTCTTCTCTTTCACAGAGCGCTTATCACAACAGAAAGCACCACTGTTAATTTAAATCTAGCTGCAACCTTAAAACACTATGAACATTCAAAGCTTAAACTTGCAAAAATGTATGATCACTACATTAATTAATTAAATTATTGATTTATCTGTAAAATAAGATTTTATGGTGTTTTGGCTATCAGGGCCTTGCAAGCTCTGGTAACTGAGTGTCTTACTGAAGAAGTACTCATTCCTAGTGTAGCTCATAATAGGCCATTTGTATGGGTATCTATGATGACTTCCTGCCAGTTTCTTGTTGGTATAATCAATTTCCTGTTGAATAGTGGTTGGCAAACAAAATGCAGCAATCGGGAGTGTTATTCAGCAGTTCTCAAATCGATCTTACCAAACTCACCATGGTATATGTTACACAGCTATTAGAGTGCAACAAGTCTTCTAAAAAAAATGATAGAAATATTTTCATGAAAATTATCTTTTCAACTGCCAAGTTAAGTGTTCTCTTGTTAATGCTGTTTTGCTAGCTAGTATCATACTGTATGTCATGCTAATTTATTAATGGCACAATTTTCATTTTCTTTTTTCTTTGTACGTGATTACTATCAAATTCTGTTGAATATGGAGATAGTGGAAAGATGGTGAAGGTGTAACAGATCAATGAGGAAAAGAGAGGAACCACATTCCCTGCAGGTTTTGTCCAGAAATCTGCGACCCTAAATGTACATGTTCTGTTATACAGTGGTCTGTTGACGTTTATTCACTGCATTTATAGATATTGTCTATACTTATTTGTTTTGTTTCCCTTTCATGTTTTGATATTTATTAACTGCGGCAGGTGCAAGGACAGTTGGCCATAACTGGACTGAGTTGGTGTGATTTTATTACAGAAACAAATGGAGACATCACTGTGGAGCGAGTATGGAGGGTTGATGGCATGATCTCTAAAGTGAAAGATAAGCTGGACCTGTACTACTTTGGAAGAATATTTAAATATCTGTAAATAACTATGTAGTAGCTGTATGCTTAAAAACACTGAAAAGAGTGTTTCTTTTTGTACAGTATCAAGAGGAATCCAGGGGCCAAAACTGTAGTGTGAAACAAAATATTTTGTACAGTATATTTCAAATATATTCTCTTACAAAAGTAAAATGTTCTGTTAAAAGCATGATGTTTATTAAATAGTTTAATCTATTTACAAGTATATTTATTGAAACATGTTTAAAAAGTGAGACTAGATTTTCATTAAACAATATAATTTATTAAATGAAATACATTAAAGTGACAGCCAAAAGTGTGATTGGTTCAACATGATTTAAAAGAAGTTAAAACTTACAGAATTAACAATTTCAAAGTCTGGGTGTGTTGCGACTCTTGGATCTTCCCTTTCAGTCCCACTGAAACCTGACATCAACATAAAAAAAAACTCATCACTGAGCTGCCACTTTGGGCTTGGAGCCCTTTGGTGTTCAGTTAATCCTTTCTTCTGTGTTTTTGACCAATACCCTATATTGATAACAGATGGTTCAAACATTCTGAAGACCCACTCAGAAGGAACATACGTGTAAAACTGAAAGTCCACATCAGATGCACAAAATCTGTTGATCTGCAGTGGTGACATTCTGACTTTCACCAGTTCTTTTTCCAGTTTGCTGATAGTTTGCTCCAGCTCCTGTATATTAATGGCAACAGCATCAAGTGCACCTGTAAAATACAAAAATTCTTCATGTTAAAAATGAACTTACACATGTCAATCAAAAACAAACTAAAGACAATTTCATTATATAATTTAAAGTCAGAATCAGTATTTTCATTATTCTTAATGTTATAAAAGGTATATTACCTAACTGTATATAACTGGGATGAAACTTGCCGAGTTGTTCAAATATTAAATAATACAGATGCACACAGTTAATACATAAAACACATTAAAACAGTTAATGCATAAAATGAAGAAAAATAATTTCTGTTCCCGAGTACAAGTATTGAATATCAGTATTAGATTTACATTATTAGCTCTTGATTGCTGATTGTGGTACAGTGGAGTTTTAATAAAGATTGCATTAAAAATCATTACATTAAAACACATAAGCATATCTGATGAAGTACACGCATAATTGTGGTCTATCAACATATCAGTGTCTCTTTCCTTGTCCTTCTCTTCTGTTTCCAGTGGCACTTCAGAAACAATGTGCTGAAAGGTCAAACATAGAAAGCTGTCCTTGTTTCCCATCTCCCCAGCTGTTCCATTTAAAGCTGGATGGGACAGCGACAATTTTGAGGTGCTTATGACGTACAGAAATAAGCCATTCTCTTGTTTTTGTTACTTCACAACATCCCAAAAAGAACAAAAAGGAAAACTACAGAAACTCTTTGACTTGATTTCAGACATTGCTGTGATATAACTGAATATAACAGTAAATGAACGCTTCCGAGTTTATGAAGCCAGAAATGTGAAAGTGGTCTATTGTACAGTCAGTCATTCAAACTTTTTAAATGGAGAAAAGTAGTAGCTCTTCCATTTGGTATCATAGTGTGTCCCGCGATGAACATGGGCCAGAGAAAGGAAAGGGCAGAGTTGTCTGAGGAGATCAGAACGAAAAGTATAGACAAGCATGTTAAAGGCAAAGGCTATAAGACCATCTCCAACCAGCTTGATGTTCTTGTGACAACAGTTGCAAACATTATTAAGAAGTTTAAGGTCCATGGGACTATAGCCAACATACCTGGATGTGGCTATTAGAGGAAAATCAACCCCAGAATGGACAGAAGGATAGTGAGAATAGTAGACAAAAAAACAAGAACAGCTTACAAAGAGTGAACCCAAATGAGCTGTTGACAAGTGCAGAAGTCTAAGTAGAAAGCTCCAGGAATTGCCTCTAAAGATTGTGCAAAAAAAAATATTAGGTTAAAGGTCTCATTATTTTTGTCCATGCCTTTTTCATTTGTGTTATTATTTAAAATTTTCTGATTTTTGTTGAATATGTAATAAACAATAATGAGTGCCAATTACTTTTGTCAGTTTCAAATTATTTTACAGACAATTGTGGATCCTTCTTTTTTTATAGAGAGGTACCAGCAAATTTCTCCATCTCTGTATTTTTTGCTATACTTTCTTCTGCTGGTATTATTATACTTTAATGACTATTAAGTTTCTTTTAAATGTTCAGACTTATTCTTTGTATGTAGAGTGATTGAAGTAATAAAATAAATGTTAGAGCCTGCTGCAGTGGACACTGTCATTTGCTCATTTTTGCAGAGTTTATCAAGACTCAGAGGTTGCACCTTAATAGGAACAAGTGTGTTAGAAGTAAGACACTATTGTTTGGTAAGTGGCATATAAAAAAGGTATATGAGCCTTTGTATATATTTGTCCATACTTGGTGTGTTGAGGAGTGGCAGGTGTTGCTGGTATCACTCATTTGTACCTATGATTTTGATGGGATCCTATGTGGAATACAACAGAGTGACTGGCAGTTAAGTACCACTCATACATACACTCTTAAAAATAATAATTTTTTAATGGGATTTTACAGTTTTTACTGGGTTGTATGGATCCTTGTAGAACTATTATTTAACAAAGAAACATTTCATTCTAGAAAGGACTCTTTGCATATAAAGTTGATTCTTTGTGCATAGACAAAAGCTGGACCCTAACAAATTAAGAAAACCTGAATGTAGCTTTTGTTATTGTATGTGGAGACAGTCCTTTTAAAATCAAGAACCCACTGGCATTTCACAGATCTGTTACCATTTATTCATGCTATTTACTGAAGGGAGCTTGCAATGGATCTAAATAAATTAAGGTTCTTCCTGGAATGTTCATGTAAATTGGTCTTTTGGGAACTAAAAATGATTCCTCTAAGGCAGTGTTTCCCAAACAGGGTCCTGTGGCCCCCCTGTGGCTGCAGGTTTTTGTTCCAACCAGCTTCTGTTTTTATTTGGACTCCTGGGCTAATTAAGTGATGTGTTATTTCCTAAGTTCTGTATTTTGGGAACAATATAGAAATTAGAAAACTAAGTTTGGCAAAAATAATATATATATATATATATATATATATATATATATAGGGCGGCACAGAGACCTGGGTTCGCTTCCCGGGTCCTCCCTGCGTGCATGTTCTCCCCGTGTCTGCGTGGGTTTCCTCCGTGTGCTCCGGTTTCCTCCCACAGTCCAAAGACATGCAGGTTAGGTGGATTGGCGATTCTAAATTGGCCCTAGTGTGTGCTTGGTGTGTGGGTGTGTTTGTGTGTGTCCTGTGGTGGGTTGGCACCCTGCCCAGGATTGGTTCCTGCCTTGTACCCTGTGTTGGCTGGGATTGGCTCCAGCAGACCCCCGTGACCCTGTGTTTGGATTCAGTGGGTTGGAAAATGGATGGATGG
>JANRMT010062807.1:48200858-48211580 GCA_026402145.1 Polypterus bichir lapradei
TATATTAAAATGTACCAAGCAGTTTTATGGGAATAATGTATTTTTTTTTCATTTTAACAATATTTTCATCTTGATTTTCATTCTACTTTTCTAGTTGTTCTAATTGTTTAATTATCCATTATTTACTAATTAGTGGGTCTGATGCTAAAGTAAAGCCTTTGATTATTCAGTGTTGTTTGCCTGGGTGTCTGCTCTGTTCATTTTTAATTGTCATTAAGATACAATGAAGGGGAAAAACTGCAGAGAAAGGGCAAAATATAATGAAATCAACAAAAGAGAGTTAAGCCTTTAAATCTATAGCATATAAAAGTCAATGTGTGTATGTATGTTCTAGCATCACGTCCGAAGGGCTGGAGCGATTTTCATGAAACTTGGTACACATGTTAAGTCGGCAGTCTGGGGCTTTGCAATGAGAACATTTTCGTTTCTTTCACTTGACTGTCAAAAGTTGATTCTTGCCTTTCAATAAAGGAACCTTGCAAATTTTAAAGTCTGTTTTCACTCCGTGATGGAGGTGCGTGCTCGCCGCCGCCGTATAATAATACAAATAACAAAGAAATCTGCAACGATAAGAATTCCGCGAAGTGTTATTATATAATTATGTAACTTATATTATACTTCAATTAAAATTAAACCATATAAGCTGATCTTATACATTTTATTTGTATATGCTATGAACACTTTTCCAGTTAAATAATTTCCAATGTAATACGAACAACATAATTACACACTTCATCACTGGTTTTGTTCTGATTTCTAGTACTTGTTATATTTATCAGATCCTGGACACAACAATCATTCGATTTTAAAGTGGCAGGAAGTCACAGTCACAGCCTCAAGATAATTTGAATGCAAGCATTCTAAACAGGTATACCTGTAGAGAGCTACAATCACTTATTATCTTGTAATTTGTAGCACGGTTTCTTTTAAAAACACATAAACAGTGCACTGTTCACGACGGTGGATTCACTTTTATCCGCACTTGCTGACACCCCTTTGAACCTGTAAATCTCAGTGTAATCCAGTTCAACTGTCACACAGAAAACGCTGTGCCCAGCGAAAAATGGCTATTTGATTAATGGCTGAAACCATAACAAGAAAATTAAAAGAAAAAGGTTATGATCAAAGTGAATATGCACGGCTTATACCAAAAGGCATTGCAGCTGCCTTGCACGTCATCACATTAAAACAACACAACCAGCACACCATTATTCATTATAGCTTTTTATTTTTGTGTGGAGATAATAGCCCCAACTTTACTTTCGTATGAGACAGCATAGTAGCCATGCTTGTTTTAACAAATCATGCTGTTTGTCGTTGCCTTTTGTGTTTCTTAAAACGTAAAGAAGACACGCACTTCTCCTCAGGTGCTACCTGGACCAGTGTATGGAAAGGGCTTATGCGACTGCAGCGCACCCTTTGTGCACGCCCCTGCAGAAAGGCGATCCTACAAGGCTTTAGTTTCATGTTTATTCTGTGCTCTTATTTTTTTCCTAAAGTATTTAACAATATTAAAAAAAAGAAGTTTATCACATTTTGAGCTTACCACTGGACAACTTACGCCAGGGGTTACCAGATATTTTTAAGCCGAGGCCCCTATCTGGTCAGGGCCCCCAATAATATAAAGCCAATGTTGCGAAGCAAAACGTGATCTTGGATTCTTGGTTACTATAACAGTATAGTCACACTTAATGATTTTGGATAAAAGTGGATAAGTTAATCAAAATAAATGTGACATTTCTATGTCAGGGATTCTCAACCTTTTTTGTCATACCCCCTTCTGAATGTTTTGAAATACCACAATTTGTTTTGAACTTTTATAAAGCACGCACAACATTGCAGTGTGCTGTTAAATCTCCTATTCCTAATATTGTATATGAACAAGTGATCACTGATCGCTGTTTGTGTGGGTGTGCGTCGTTTCACTTATATATGCAGATAATGTAAGACACATGGTTTTGATATGAAATAAAAAAAATAGAAAGCCTACAATTTGCATTCTTTAAATATACTAAAATATACTGTTTTATATGAGTTCAGGTCAGAAGGAGTATATTATAAAAACCTAAGGTGAAAAAAGTGCAAAATAACACAATGATAAGGCTATACATTTCTGACTTTTAAGTCGTTTCTGTTCCTTATTTTTAAGGAAGAATGAAGGATCCTAAACACTGCTAACTTTGTCTGAAACAAAAGTTTTTTCACTGTTGATTAATGCAGCATTATTAAACTGTAAATTGAAATATTAGATTCGTTTATTATTAATAATTATTAACATTGTATGTGTTTTCAGGAAACGCACCAAGGGTTGATTACTTTCTTTATCTACTTTATGTTAACATAACTTAAAATAATCCTGTGTCTTTGATATTTCGTAGCTTGTTCTAGTTACACTGACACAATTTTATTATATGTCACATTACATTATTTACATTTAACAGAAACATAATCAACCTCGTGAACTGTTGTCGTTGCTCACCTATTAAGTTTATCTTGCTCATAATTAACACATTTTAATACTCAAAAAATGGTATGCCAGTTTTTACTGTAGAGTTGCATTAGGCTGATTTAACCTAAAATAAACACTTCTTATATTTGCATAAGACCCGTCCTTTTTGTTGAATTGTGGTCCATGAGACCTTTATACATTTGCAAAAAAAGTTAAAGAGTTTAAAGATTTTTTTTTATTCAGTTGCCCATCAGAAAAGCATATTTTTCATTGCCATATATAGTTTTAAGGTTACACAGAATGTACAATTAACAAAAATAAATGGAAATTTGAATGGCATTCAATATTTTTGACTGTATTTATGCAATTTAAACAACAATTACAATATTATTCATTGAATGGAAATGGGGCGGCACGATGACGCAGTGGTTAGCGCTGCTGCCTCGCAGTTAAGAGACCCAGGTTCGCTTCTCGGGTCTTCCCTGGGTGGAGTTTGCATGTTCTCCCCGTGTCTGCGTGGGTTTCCTCCAGGCACTCCGGTTTCCTCCCACTGTCCAAAGACATGCGGGTTAGGTGCATTGGCGATTCTACATTGCCCCTAGTGTGTGCTTGGTGTGTGTGTGTGCGTGTACCCCCTGCCCGGGGTTTGTTTCTTGCCTTGCACCCTCTGTTGGCTGGGATTGGCTCCGGCAGACCCCCGTGACCCTGTAGTTAGGATGATGATGGATGGATGAATGGAAATGTGTAGTTTATTTGATATAAGGTCATGTAGTTACACATTTTGAGTTTCTTATTATTTGTATAAAATGAAGTCGAGCGATTGGCAGCTCTGAGCCTAAGGCTAAGGGGTCTGTACTGTTATCTGGAAGGTTGCCGGTTTCGAATCCCCATTACTGCCAAATGGGATCCTACTCTGCTAGGCTCTTAACCGCCAGTTACTACTGGGGCGCTGTATAATGACTGACCATATTCTCCAACCCCAAGGTTATATGCGAAAACTAACAAAAAAAACAAGGCGGAATAAATAAATCTTTTTCTTAAACTTGCGTTTCTAAAGAATTTCAGTGTAAATCCCAAAAACGTATTTTAAGATTTCAAGATACATGCTAATGAATATTTGTCATACCAGTGAAATGTGTACATGTTTGTTATCAAATGGACTCAAGTATTTCCTTAAATCACAAAACGGTAAAAAAAAAAAAGGTAACATATTTGAACCGTTTAAAGCTAATAAAAACAATCACATTAAGTACAACCATGTCTGTTTAAGATATTATTTCTTATTTAACTATTTTTCTTAAACTTCAGTATCTAAATCATTTCAATTGTATATACATCAGATGGAAAACATTTCAGATTGCTAATTAAATATATTTATTTATTATTGATTAAATAAATATACATTGAATTTATATAAATTGAATTCAGGTTGAGCGAACGCTGGCGGGACTGGTCGCCGGTAAATTTTTCACGATTAACTTATGATCTAACGGACTAAGCAACTGTTTTCATTTTGGACAGATTTATTCGTTGAGTTTTATTTTTCAGTCATTATAGACTGATTTCTAGCTCGACTGGTGAGTTGGCTGTGTATGGTCTATTTTCAGCCTGAGACTGCTTTGAGTCTTACCTGACTCTGTTCTCCGGACATCTGAGTTGTCTGCGTCTTCGGTAGGATATTTTTTGGTCCCTCCTGTCTCACGCTATCCAACCTGCGACGGGCCTGCTTCAGTACTCAGCTGCTGAGCTCCTCCGACTGCGCTTCCACCTGTCAGATCCTCCACTGACTGGGTTGTATCTCCACTCGGATATCGCATTCTTCCCCCATCGGAGATACATCCACAGAGAGCCTCCAGGCGGACACTTCGAAAATAATAAACTCCATCTGGTCCAGTTCTCGACGTCCTCCACGTAACTTAGGCAGCACCGTTGCTAAATGTGATAACGCCATTGTCAGCTTCGGTCTGTTGAACATCCGCTCACTTACGAACTTTTTCTGTCTAACCGAGACATGGCAACAACCTCAGGACCTTTCCCAACTTAACGAATCCACTTCCCCGGAGTTTGTTTACATCTGTCAACCCCGTGGCTCTGGCCGGGGAGGAGGTCTCGCGATAATGTATCGTGAGAAGTGGAAAGTCCTGCCGTTATCTGTTCTTTTGAATTTCTTGTGTGTCAATGAACTGGACCTATTCCTACTATTATTGCAGCTGTTTACCATTGCTCTGCTCCCCAGGTCTGGAACTCATTACCACCCGAGGTTAGACATATTGACTTACTCTCACTTTTTAAATCTAAACTTAAAACTCATTTGTTTAATACTGCTTTTTCTCTTTAATTACAATTGCTCTGTCTGATTTTAATTTTTGTATTTTAGTTTTGTTTATAATGTGTGTTTTATCTATTGTTCGGTGTCCTTGAGTGTTTAGAAAGGCGCCTACGAATAAATAAAATGTATTATTAAATGTGTAAATCTTAAGAATTGGATGCAGAATATTTTTTCAGTGAGGTGTGAAGTAAATTTAACATTGTACACTAGACAATGTAAAGCAATACAAATGTCCTGGCGGCAGCATCATGTTGAGGGGATGCTTTTCAGCTGTAGCAACTGGAAATCAGGTTAGGACTGGTAAGAAGATAAATATCGCACACGGGAGCAAACCCTGCACCGATATTGAGGAAGTTTGTCTTCACCAGGACAATAGTCCAATGCACGATGTCACAACAAAAATGGAGTAGCTTAAAATGAAGAAAAGTGATGTCTTTGATTGACCCAGACAGAGTCCTAAAATTAACATGGAACATGTGGTGACATCCTAAAATTACTCTCCTTCATTGTTCTCCAACTGACCTGGCACAGCTTGATCATTTACTTCAAGATGAAATGGGAACGTCTTGCTCCAACATATTGTGAAAAATGAACATACCATAAACAAATTGAAAAAGAATTGTAATAGATTATAGACATGAGCCTCTCACACCTAATTACTGAATGAGGAATGAATATTTAAATAAACTGTTGATATTTCCATTTTTATGTTAATTTTGTAATAGTTCAGAATTTTATTTTTCTTTTTTTTTTGGCAGCGCTCTGAAAAACTGTTTGATCTACTAAAAACTAAACATTTCTGATCAAAATAATAAAAATCCCAAGGTGACAGGATGTATTAAAGAACTCTTGGCAGGCGAATGAGGGGGGAGGAAGATCGTCAATTCAAAAAGGCAGCGATATGCACAGACCTTTTGGTGGGCAGTGGCTCAGAACAGGAGAAAGAGGAGTTTACAAGACAGGATTTCTCATTTTAATCCTAGACACACATTAGTGCCTACTTTCATTTCCATGTTTTTAATTTTACTAAAGATGTGTGTGTGTATCTTAAGGGACCACTGTAATAGTTACAGGTTTGACAAGAAGTGTTTGTCCGTGATAGCATCTATTTTGATAATCTGACTTAATCAGCAGTTCCCCCTCTACTGAGCATGTATCATATTTTAATAATATAAAACATCGTAATAAAACAAAGCAACACCGTATTTTTTTTGTTCTTCCATAAAGTGACTGTTTTGGATCAACTTATCAGAAGGCCACCAGAACTGATCACCTGGACCCATTTTATTTTTTGTGCATTTGTCTTTTAGCAAGATAATATTACAAGACATGCTGGAATTCTGAAGTTAGATGAAAAATTATTATATGTATATGTTTATTAAGGTCTGTCAGTAACAGTAATAAAAGTAAAACAACAGTGCCTTTTTGTATTCTAGGTGTTGTCAGGTTTTAGGTTTTATATAGTAAAACCAATTATTTTAGCGCTTATTCCTGCCTCCATACTCGTAATGGAAGAAAAGACTGAAGAAAACAGAACAAAGGTAATGACATTTACTTTTTAGTTATTTGGCCAACGCTTTTCCCCCCAAAGTGATTTACAACATTTGAGACCCAATTGGCTACATTTCTTTTGTTTTTCCAATCGGAGCACAGAATGCTGTATTGACTAGCTCACAACCGCAACCGCATGGCTTGAGGTCCAAAGCCTTAACCACTGCATCACACTGCCTGCTCATTAGTTTGAAGAGGACCTTTAATAAACAAAGTAAATAAAACTATTCAGAAATGTATCCATCAAAAATGGCACTCTCCCTGTTAAATCGTACATGTTTACACAGTCTTGCATATTTCATTAGAGTTCAATGCCATTCAGCGGTCATTTGAACATGGACACATTATTTGCTCATTATATTGTACGAAACGTCTTAGTTGCATCTTGTTAAGATTATTTTTACTGTTAATTCAATAAGGCTGTTACACTTTCCTTTACAAGATCCTTCTCTGCCTCTCGGCTTTGTGAAAAAACTGTTTAAAAATTTAGAAAATATCAGCATATCTGTTACTGTATACGTGTCTTTCTCTCTCTCTCTCACACACACACCATTACATTTTTGGAGTCAACTGAATAAAAACATTTTATACGCTTTTGAACTGCCATAACAAATTGAAGTCTGAGTGAACACATTGAAATACCAGGGGAATATACTATCAAGGATTTGTGTGAACGTACAGTAAACTATAAAATAACTAATTTTCAGACAGGTAGTTTAATAGTGCAGCATAGCTCTTATCTTTAAACAGCTTTCACGTGAAACAACGATCGAGTGAATGAGTCCGCAACCAAATGTTTGACTGTACGAGTGCCCTCATGCAAGGCGCAGCAAAATTTCTTATTCATGTCCTCAAAAGTTTGCGTAGTTAAGCAGCAGTATGTCAAAAAGAAATAACGGCACTTGTTCCGTGATCTGAGTTCAAGAAATCGGTGCTGAATCATCATCGGTGAGCAATTCACCATACATTTCGACGTACAATACTCCAATAGCTCGAATAAATACAACATGTTATGAAATCTGTAAGTCTCGTCATAAGTCGGCAGTCAGGGACTTTGGAGTGAGAACATTTTCGTTTCATTCACTAAGCTGATTCCATAAGAGAACACTGCATATTTTAAAGTCTGTTGTCACTGTCCAATGTTTGGTTCCTGGTGTCTTACTTTAAAGTGGTGTTATATTATTATTATTATTATTATTATTATTATTATTATTAATAATAATAATTTTTATTTATATATGCTGTAAGCACTTTTACAGTTAATGCATTGTAATGTCCAATCTAATACAAACAACATAATTACACATTTCATCAGTGGTTTTGCACTGATTTCTAACACTTTTTACACAGTAAAGTGTTTCTTTGTGAAAGTAAAAGATCCTCATCTAAAAACATAAATTTACTCAATTAAGCTTTTAATATCGTGATGTTGAATATTTTTTGTAAACATTACATTTAGGTTAAAAAAGATATACGTGTGTGTATATGTGGCATAATTTATTTAATTATTGACTGATTGATTTAAAAAATTATATGATTTCACTATCGAATGTTTAACATGATGTTTAGCTGAAATACAATATCAAAAGAAAGTATTAGATTTGGCTGAATTATGTTAATTAAACTGCTGTGTGTCTGAGATGTGTATATGCAAATATTAATTGTTTAAAAATAAACACTGAGCAAATTAAAATTCCACATGTTCTATCAAACCGTTTCTTTATGTAAAGTTTATATAAATTATTCCAAAAAGTGTTATAATATGAATAATGTTTAATGGGGATTGGTGCAGTATGCATTTAATGTGCATAACACTGTAAAAAATATAAAATTGGATCAGCATAAAAAAGTACTTCTGTTTTTCACACAGTTTTTTAAGTTGGGCTAATTAATGGATTTCTTATTAGTTGAACTTAAATATATTATTTAAACCAACATATTTTCCTTAATCTCTCCAAAACCAAATGTTAATTTAATTCAAGTAATATTTTTATGACTATTTATTCATCTTAATAATAAAGTCTTTTTTTTTTTACTGTATATCCAGAAAATGAGACAGATTAATTGAACTCTATAAAACTTTATTCATTAAACATGTTTTCAAAACAAGGCAGCCGTTTTCAATTTTAAGATACAGTTGTAAATATAACAAAATATTTTCTGCAAACCACAGTGATATGTTACAAAAGATTAAAAGTGTTGCATTTTAAAAGAATTAACATAAACCACTTCTTTTTTTAATATGTTAACCTACATACTCTTTAAACAAAAACAGTGTCTAAAATACTGACTTTTATAACATAAGTAATTTTTTACCACAAGTGTTGTCTTACACAAATCAAACAAATCACAGTGCTGTCTTAAGAGACTTAACATTATCATCCACAGCTTGAAAAAATCTAAATGAAATCACCAAATAGAAAACATTAGTCTATGAATAGCATGTATGAACAGCAGGCGCTGAACATCTTATTTTATTGAACACATGTAAATATAAGCTCTGTTGAATCTGGATATTAATAAGTATTGCTGTATAGTGAACATCACAGTGCAAGATAATCTAAAATGAAGAACAAGTATATTCAATGAACAAACATCAAAGTATAGGGGAAACATCGTGAAATAAAAAAGAGACAGGAAAACAAGAAAAACCAAAACAGCCTGACATCTCCCAGGTTTATGGGTTCAGCAGTCTAACACTCAGTGCATGCACTTTGCTTGACATCGTATATACATCAAGTTCCAAGAAGATCTTCTGTATCACTTCAAAGGTACATTCCACTCCCTTTGGATATTCCAAATTGAGGTTATAAATAAGACCAAACAGTAGGGCACAGGCAAGTGCAATGGAGGATAACTGGTTCAGCACTTGCACGCCATCTATAACTATCCCAATGTCCATGGGTGGGTGGAGACTGGCCTCACCCTTGCAAATCACAAATATTCCCATAGATATTTTCTCAAGTTCTGTATAGATGCTTTTTGTCTGTGGCATGACCTGTTAGGGACAGATACATTTTTAGGTGTTTTAAAAACACAAAATGAGCTCATTCTAAAGACACAAATAACTGATTTCTTTGAACAGCAAAGACACATAAGATTTGGGATATTCTCCTCAGGAATATATTAACCCATGGATTTTCAACTGTTCCATTGCATCTGTAGTTTTTTGTGCAAATCTAGCTGAGAAACAATTGATTTCACAAATTAAAATGTTTGAGTGTGGGTTATTAGTGAAAGAGGTGGAGCAAAAACTTGCAGATATTGCAGCTCTCATTGAACACTTTTGTATTAACCACTTGTAATAGAATGTACTTTTATTATTTATTAACCAAAATGGCTGATATTTTATATTAACAAAAATTTGCTATCTATATTTTATAACAACAGTGTATCAGTATATAATATGAAAAAGCTATTTTTAATATAGTTAATCCAAATAAATTGCTACAGTGCAAATCAGTAGCAATCACATTGCAAAACAAAAATTAAAAAGCAAATTAAAATTTGTATTCTTAGAAAACAAATCTCTAAATACTCATGTACCAAATACATTCTACCTGATTACATTCTTCTTATTGTGCCAAAATATACATTAGATAAATATTACTCAGTATCAGTATCAGGTGGGTAAATATTGGAATGTAGTCACCATATACTAATAGATTTGTCAAATGATTTCTAAAATCGATTACTTGAAACAAGTTGTAATTTAATCTTTGTGTTGGAAATAAATATAAATTTTGTATTCATACCACAAATTCTTTGATGAGAGCTCCAACTTCTTCTCCAAGAAAGATAATGAGTGATTTCAACAGGAATTCTCTCTGCATGTTAATCTCTATACTCTGTGCAATAAAAGATCCAATTAACATATTATACAGCCCTTTAAAAACATCCAAAGCAGTAATATAAACTTATAACCACTAGAAACTAAATTCACAATGAGAAAACAGTTCAAAAATGTTGTGTGCATTGTGAAATCAAGCACATACATTTAATCCATGGCTGCAAATTCTCCTGGAAACAGAAATCTGTAGCTATCTAATACATTAATGGTAAACTGCACAAATACAGTGTTGACTCCTGCACTTTTTGCGACCAGCATGGCCACTCAACTGTCACCTGTCTTTTATTCAGAGTATAACATTTAATTTTGTTTATATTTTTAAACTCGTAAATGCCAAATTAAGCTCAAATGCAGCAAAGACCTTGTGTTAATCATGGATTAGCAAGATTAAAACCCTACATCAATTAGATAAAGTGTTTAAAATTTTGTACACAGCCCAAGTGTTGTTATTAGCCTTAGTCCAGGTGAAATCATAGCATTAAGTACATGTGAAGACAATCAGATATACCTTATTTAAAGCCTTCATCATATCACTGGTCTTCA
>JANRMT010062807.1:48211980-48230088 GCA_026402145.1 Polypterus bichir lapradei
GATATATATATATATATATATATATATATATATATATATATATATATATATATAGTGACACTAGAGGGTGCTGTCGCTCCTGGAACCCCTCAGACAAACTACCAAGACACCAGGTAAAAGCACCAGGAAATATTTTATTTTCTCCTTTTCTTGATATATTGTGCTTTTAAGCACCTCCACAACCACAATAAACAATAAATCAATAATCACAATATAATAAATATCCTCCTCTCCTCCCAGCAGCTCTGTCACACTCCCTCCCACCTCCGGCTCCCCCCCTGGGCCTCCACCAGTCCTTTATATAGTTCTTGACCCAGAAGTGCTTCTCCTTTATTTTTCACGTGGCTTGTCAGCACTTCTGGGTCAGATGGAGAATTACATTTTTCTTCAGCCCGAAAGTACTTCTGTTTTTCCGTCCCTGTGACTTGGGAGTACTTCCGGGCTTAGAGAAAATAAAAATCCCCACGTCTCCCTGCAGCATCACATGGTGGCACCCACGGTACCCAGCAGGGTTGTGAAGCCAAACTCCATCTCCAATGATGCCCTGCGG
This sequence comes from Polypterus bichir lapradei, assembly GCA_026402145.1. Lineage (NCBI taxonomy): Eukaryota > Metazoa > Chordata > Cladistia > Polypteriformes > Polypteridae > Polypterus > Polypterus bichir. The sequence continues at coordinate 48,212,531 of JANRMT010062807.1, forward strand.
GAATCTGGGGCACCTCTATACTGCTGAGGAGATGCCATCTAGCGTCCTGGATGTGTCGGCTGGGATGAACTTCCGGCCGTCCATCACAATATATATATATATATGTTTGAAATACATACACACATAGGGCGACAAATTGTAGTCATTGTTGAAGTCACTCAGGTCTTTACACCTACCCCTTTTTTCTTGCATCAGACATATTGACCAGCTGTTTGCTTTCCTTGTAATGTATATTCCAGACTTTGACTGGTGCCATTGTTACAAAGTAGTCAACATTCAATTAATCTGTGAATGCTTATAATTTTTTGGGATGACAGGTGTCCATCCATCTACTTGTTGGTCTTAAAAGTACAATAAATTATGTTTTATCAACAAAGGCACCTATTTTAATTTGCTGACAATATTTCACATTGATTTAAAAAAAAATCTGCAATGTTACACTGCCTCTGAATGGCTTATGTGAAACCCTGCACATAATTTAATACTCACCTCATAAACCTGAAACAATGCAGGCCAGCGGGATATAATGACCATCAACCTGGATCGGTGAGCCACAATTTCTCTTCTTCGGTAGGCAAAGGTCAGTGCCATTTTCTCTCTGACTGTTTTAAATTTCATTTTCCTCACTTCAGTCAGTATCTGCAGCCTAATATTTTCCATGTACTCTTTGGTGAATCTACTTGGCAAAGATGGATAATAATTGACCTTTTTATATTTTGGATGCTTATTTTGTGTTGTAGACAAGGCCTTTTGTTTTGCTTTCCCCTTAAAGGAATTAACAGACACTTCAGCAGACCCATGCTCTCTGAGCTGTGCCCCGTATTTAGTCATTTTATACTTCAGTCTTTGCTTCCACCCATACCATCCATTGAACGATTCAGGCTCATACAGAGATGGATGTTTTTTAACCAGTGCCTCAGCAACACCACCTATATCTACATCTTGAGGATAGGCTTTGTATTGGTATATTTGATTAGCCAATGTTTGTAAAATATCCAACATCACCTTTGTGCCAACAACAAATCTTTGTTTTTTTTCTTGGAATTCTGCATTTCCTTTCTGCAGTTGCAACTCTGTCTCAGCTGAAAAGGTGGGGATAGGAATTGCTCTGGGACTCAGAGCTGTTCTTAATGTAACAAATTCAGATGATGAACTGCTTGGTATTGTACTGTTGTCTAACTGACAAGACGGCCTCAAGGTGATATTTTCATGGTATTGCCTTTCTGACATGGCATACTCTGCTACAGAGACAGAATCAATGTCTTCTCCAAAGGAGGTTTTTGCATTCTCTGAATCAACATTATAAAAAAGAGTGGTGGTATCTGCCAGGTGAATAACTTTGATTGTGCTCAGGTCAGTGATTTCAGTAGTGGATGTCAGGTCCGTAAAAATATTGCCAAAGTCTGTATCCATATACTGCAGCCATATGTCCCCCTGTAATGAGCAGAACGTTTTGATCTCACTGATAAGATCCCCTACAGATTCAGGTATCCCCCTTGGTAGTGACATTTGTACAGAGATGTCCTCTCCTAGGATTACAAGCAGCCTTGCTGGTGTCTTCTGAGCCATCTTAAGTTAGACACTAAATATACAAACAGAAATGTGTTAGATTCATTTTATAATGCACTAAAAAACATGAAAACAGCAAAGAATGCACATTTACAGTTCTAATCAAAATGTTCCAAAACTATAAAAGCCACATACATTAAAAAAAAAAACATCAGACTCATCTTACCTTAGACATCTATGTATCATTTAAAACCATCAGCATTCCTCCTACAAAGTAGTCAGCAAGTGGGCATAGGTCTGCCAAACCATCCACCTCAACAAGTTTAAGTTCATGTCTGAATGGAGATTTCAGGTCATATGCTTTATAATGTTCTGTATACAAGCCTTTAAGTTTTTGAACAACAAATAACAATTGTTCATTGAGATCAACCATCTGAATAACTTCATTAAACTCAGTCCTGAGAGTTAGCCGTCGGTAAGCAACATTCCGTTGCTGTAGTTGTATCCCGTGAAAGTTACACGTTTTGCCAAACACACTTGATCTACATCAGGGTGCTTCTGCTTAATTGCAAGTGCTATGTCCTCCTTCAGAATGTGAACTGAAACAACACTAACCTTTGCAACTTCAAGTATGGATTTCTTGAGACAGTATATGTAAAGGTGAAGTGTCATCTGAAACTAATGTCTCTCCACTAGAGAATGCAGCACATTTTTGAAACACCTAGTATATCACACAACCTTCTTAAAGAAGCTGTGATCTGCTTCAAATCTCATTGAACATAATGCTACCAAGGGTCCAAAATTTTGTATCAGCTGAGGATAATGCTCCAAGAAATGGTGTTTAGGCAAACTTTTTAAATCTGGAAACAGTTCCTAGAATTTTGTCCTGTGCTCAGAGATTTTAAAGTCCAGAAAAGCAATAGATTCTTCAGTATGAAATGGTGTGACCACAAGATCCACAATGTCTGTTAAATCTGTAAGAATCTGCAAAGCTATGACATCAACAGGAACGTTTGCTCCAATCAACAGTGGCAAAAATCTTAGTAAGCTCCAGTTTTCATGGGCATTACCCCCAACAGTCTTTTCAGATGTAAAAATGTTAATGGCACTAAATGGGGGTGGTTGATTTTGTCTATCCACTTATAATCAAAATTAAGTATTTCTGCATTTAAATTGGCTACAGTAAAATACTTTTTTTGAAATCAACACAGTCAGACAGACATCAATTTCAAAAGGAACAATTCCTTCAAAAACGTTGTGGACAATATCAGGGGGGAACCTCAGTGGTAACACGAAAATGGGATAGTTTTTCAGAAAAGTGAAGTTCTTTTTCACACCACAAAAACTTCACTACTAGTTTTTGTCAAGTTTTGTAAGATGAGTTAAATGAATTTCCTCTGTTCTCAAACAAAACTCTCCTGTTCTTACTTGCGTTTAGTGAAAATCTACCTGTTCTCCTGTACAGAATGTACACACAAATGTTCAGCAATTCCATCAATGCTGTGTGCTGCCAGGTTGTCAGCAACAACACACTGTAAAGTACCCTTTAAAGTTTCCTTCAATTTAGCAGTAAAAATCCCCTCCCTTTCAAGTGTCTCTAGATCATTAATCAATGGCTGTAGCACTCTTTCACAGCCAAAATTCGTAACATCACAACAATTCATTAAAGCAGCCAGAAATATTGATGAGAGTTTGGAATTTTCACCTGAGATCAAATTTCCAAGAACCCAGGAAATGGCAAAAACTTTGTGCTTCGTTTTTGATGTGCCTATTGAGTTACAAATTTCAAAGTTGTCAACATGCAAAATCTAAACTATCTAAGTGACCGGCACTTGGAGAGAAAGGAGTTTACTTTGAAAACAGTTCTATCAAAAATATAAATGTGATTTTGTCTCTGTTGATAAACCTCTTTCAAGTTAATTGTTTTGTCTAATATTATCTAAAGATTAAGAATTTGTTGCAATGATTTTATTATAGGGATGAGTTGTAAAGAACTTTTGTTCCTTGAATCTTGAAAATATTCAATTGGTTCTATAATACAAAACGTTTTTTTATAGTATTGCTATCGTTTCCACACAGTGGAAAGTGGCCCATGCCACTTTATAGCATCCCGAATTGGATGTGAATTGCAAAGAGATGTTGCTGTGTTTCGGGCAACTCCTGGCTCTATTTCACAGCTGTGCTAATGCAGTTAAACTTGTTAAGAATATTTTCTAAAATGACCACAGACAATGAACAAGTCAAATACTGGAGCTCACCAAGAAGCTCATTAATAACAGCTCCTGACATCAAATATACCCCCTGTAGTTTTAGCAGATTTGATGCCGCATTAATGCTCACTGTCCTTTTCCACATCCATGGAAAAGTCCAAGTCAGACAGATCTTCCCATGTTAACTCCTCATCAATTTGCACTGCACCAAAATAATCATTTGATTCTTTAGCAATGTGTGAAGAACCTTAACCTGTGATACTGTAATTCCTGCTTTAGAATCATTCAGACTTTCAGACCTGTGTTTTCTCCATTTGTGTGTATGAAAACACCCATAAACATTTGATTTAAATGAGCAATCTGCATACATGCAAGTGACTGTCTCAAAGTTCCTAAGATGTTGTCTGAAATGTTGAAAATATTCAGGTTCACTGAACATTTCACACTGTTCATGTTTGACATTTGAATGACAAAAGACAATTATTTGAAGATCTTTGTAAAGGGTGGCATCTGGAGAGATGGCATAGAAGGGCATCCCATGTTTTGAACGTAAAAGGGCAGAAAGAGTATGTGCAAGGATAGGAGTTTCCACGGACAAAGTGTCTGTGATCGAGTCTGAAGTGTTTAAAAAGAGCAGACCATCTTGAAAAATAAAGGATCACATTCTTTGCATTTCCACATGTTAACTGTAAATCATCAATTTCAGATCTGTTAAAAGATCTCCATCTCCACTGAACAATGATAACTCCTATCACTTACGTTATGTGAATCTGGAAGGGTAAATTTATTTTTCAACAAATCCTCTCACACAGAAATGAGTCTGCACAACAAACTGCTTTTCTGGGACAGAGTGCAAGCAAACCAAGACTGCTAAAGCATACCACATGCAGGCTCCCTGTTCTGTGATGTATAAAGCTATCAGTATTTCAAAACCTAACACGGTGAACTAAATAGATAACATTTCATCTGCAGACAAACTTGTGTAGAAAAGGATTTATTGGAAAATTTATGTTTGACTGAAGTGTAGCAGTATCACCCAGTTGTTGACAAAGTAAAGGTAAAGTTTAACTTACTGTGCACAAAGATGTTCAAACAGCAGGTTCCTCTTGCTCCTAGAATTAAAAGAGAATGTTTATAAGTTAATATATATATATATTTATTTATTTATTTAATATTTAATCAAAAGGATTTTTCCACCATAGATGCAGAACATTAGCTGATGTCTACTCCCATCTTGCACTATGCATTGGTTTCTTGATTAATGTGATGTATTATCATAACCACACACTCTAAAATGGTCTCTGCTCACCAATACTGCTTCACATTTAACAGTAGCTGAGACATTTTCTGAAACACTATATGCGCAAAGATTAATAACTTGAGTAATTAATTTTACACAGTACAAATTGATCATTCAGTGGCATGGGATAAAGTAGCTTAACATTGACAGATTAACTGCACTGTATCCAGTCTAACTCACAATATACACCAATTAAATATAAGATAAGTTACTGCACATAAAACTGTACTTTATATAATTGTATCAATTGATAAGATTTGTTCAAAAAGCAAGTTACATATCTTCACTAATCAGACTACAAGCCCCCTTTACTTCAGATAAATCAAGCCAAAAATTACCATAACGGTGCAACCTTTTTTGAATACTTCTTTCCTGAAAATTATATATCTTTTAAAAAATAATAATATTTTCAACAAAATCTAAATAATAAATTATAGGCATATTGTGCTACTCTGCACAATAATCATTGACCAGAGTTACACTTTGTGATAACAGCAATATGTCACCTTGTCAACTGTTTTGCAGTCCAGTGATAATGGACATATGCGGCACCTTCTGCATGTTTTGTCTACTTTTGCTTTTTCAGGTGATGTGGCAGCTGCTGTTTCATAACTGGTGCAGTTCCCTGCAAACCCTCTTCCCTCAGCTCTCTACAATTCCTTGCGTTCTGAACAGCGTTCAGAATCTGATGGCATGAATAGCATCCCTCTGCACCGCTTCACTCGGCTGCTCATCGTCACAAGTTATTAACAATTGGGTTTGTTTAAAAGCTAACTGTGCTGTTATGAAAAAAATAATATAACTTTTTTTTCGAGCTCCGTTTACAAACTGGTTACTTAAAATGCACATATAAAAATATACACACTTTACCGCGTTCAGGGAAAATAAATGATCGTAATAAAATCATTTAAAACGAAAGTGCGTCCACACGTTGTATTGAGCCGTAAAGAGATGCAAATGTCGTTTCGGGTTACGACTCCTTAATTCAGTTAAAAATGTAGACATATACACTGTAATTTAATATAAAATGTTGGGTTATAATTTGATGACTATGTTACCTGAAAAATCGGATCAAACAGGACTTAATTGAAGGAGGTTCAAGTAAATAGCAACAAGCTCTGCTGTTCGCTTTCTCCTCAGCCTATGCTTTGGGCGCATGAGCACAATAAAATCAACGTAAAGGAATAATTACTCTTTAGATGGGACAAATTCAAATGTGTAATTTGTTCTATACTGAAAATTTATGTTGCAATACTAAAGAATTCATATTATGTTAGCTCAGTAAAAAAAAGTCAATCCAATAGCACCATCGCAACACTTTAGTGACGATCATTTATCTTGTAATTTGTCGCACATTTTCTTTTAAAACCACATAAACATTGCACTTTACACCACATGGATTAATTTTTACCCACACCTGCGGACACCCCTTTGAACCCGTACATCTCCGTGTAATATAGTTCAAATGACAGGCATAAAACGTTGTGCCCTGAGAAAAACGGTTATTTGATTAATGACCGAAAGCAATAACAAACAAATTAAAAGAAAAAGGTTGTGATGAAAGTGAATATGCACGGCTTTTTCCAAAAGGCATCACAGATATCTTTCACGTCATCAGATTAAAACAACACAATCAGCAAACCATTATTCATAGCTTTTTATTTGTATGTGGAGATAATAGCCCAAACTTTATTTCCATATGGGATAGTATAGTAGCCAACCTTGCTTTAACAAAACATATTGTCCATCGTTGCATTTCTTAAAACGTAAAGAAGACGCGCTCTTTTGCTCAAATGCTAATTGGAGTGTGGGTTTGCGTCATTCACCTTTTCTTATGAAAAACAAATAGATTTGTTATGAAATAAACAAAAAAATCGAAACCCCAAAATGTATATTCTTTAAATATACACAAAAATATAGTTTTATATTAATTCAGATCAGAAGAAGTATTCATTAGTTACATAAACGTATGGTGAAAAAGTCCACAATTACGGAGTCAATGAGACGTTTATGTACATAGTTCTGATCTCAAAGGCGGTTCTGTTGCTGTATTTAGTTTTTAAGGAATGATGAAGGATCTGGAACATTGCCATCTGTGTCCGAAACAAAAGCTTTTCACTGTTGATTAATATTAGTAAACTGTAAAATTAAATATTAGATTCCTTTATTATTAATAATAATTAACACGATATTTTGTACATTCGTAGTATGACAATTTCTGCAACTGTTGAAAAATCATGAAGAAATAAAAACGTTATCCAAATTAAATTTTGGAAACGTTTTTGATTGAATCTGAGCAAAGACTCCCAACACACATGCAGTGCAAAATTCTTCTTTCGGCTGCTCCCGTTATTGCCTCAGCGGACCATCTTGTTTCATATCATCCTGTCCTCTACATCTTGCTCTGTCACACCCATCACCTGCATGTCTTCTCTCGTCACCTCTATCAACCTTCTCTTTGGCCTTTCTCTTTTCCTCTTACCTGGAAGCTCTAACTTTAACATCCTTTTCCCAATATACCCAACGACTCTCCACTGCACCTTTCCAGACCAACGCAATCTCGCCTAACTGACCTTGTCTCCAAACCATCCAACCTGAGCTGACCCTCTAATGTCAGTCGGTCACACACACCCACACACCAAGCACACACTAGGGAAAATTTAGGATCGCCAATGCACCTAACCTGCATGTCTTTGGACTGTGGGAGGAAACCGGAGCACCCGGAGGAACATGCAAACTCCACGCAGAGATGGCCCGGGAAGCGAACCCAGGTCCTCATTTCTAATCCTATCCATCCTCGTCACACCCAATGCAAATCTTGGTATCTTTAACTCTGCAACCTCCTGTTCGTTGGGAATTGGAGGGGTGAGAAAGACAACACTCACCTGTTAAGAGGTCGTTTTTGACGCGTGGATTCGGGTAGTCACACTGGTAGCACGAATCGACTCCAAATTAAGCAGAAGGAGACGTATTGCTTAGGCGGTTGAGAGAGAGAGAGAGGCACTTGAAAGAAGAACATACATCGAATATTTGAAAAGTTTCTCAGCCAGTTTGAGATCTCGGCAGCTAAGAGACAGTCGTCATTACTTAAGTCATAAAGGGGAGGTCTGTTAGTAGATGTTATTGGCTTACTGAAGTCAACTCCACCTATTTGCAGCGGTGGGATGGAGGCTGTATTCGTGTATGTGTGACTCTCGCATCGTGCGACTTGTGAACCCCGAAATCCGGGTCATTGACATCAAGCAAGTGGAAATTGTTTTACTTTAAAAAAAAAAAAAACTTGGCTTAATCTTTAAAAAATTGAAATTTACAAAATAAATACTGGCCAGCAAAAATGTGCAGAGTTCCTTTACTAAGCTCGTATTTTAAAGTTTTAGCACTTTATTGTACCCCTTGGTCCTTTTATGTTGGAGGGGACACTCATTTCCACGTTTATCAGTTAAGAAAAGTGTATTTTCTTTAAACATTAATGAAAGATATTCACATCCTTTTCAATCCAAAACTGTATCCTATTGTTTTATTTCTAGGTGCTGCGGTGGGTAGCGCTGCTGCCTCGCAGTTAGGAGACCTCGGTTCGCTTCCTGGGTCCTCTTTGCGTGGAGTTTGCATGCTATCCCCGTGTATGCGTGGGTTTCCTCCGGGTACTCCGGTTTCCTCACACAGTCCAAAGACATGCAGGTTAGGTACATTGGTGATTCTTAATTGTCCCTAGTGTGTGCTTGGTGTGTGTGTGCCCTGTGGTGGGCTGGCGCCCTGCCCAGGGTTTGTTTCTTGCCTTGCGCCTGTGTTGGCTGGGATTGGCTCCAGCAGACCCCAATGACCCTGTAGTTAGGATATAGCAGGTTGGATAATGGATGGATGGATGTTTTTTTTTTCTGTATGCATTAATACATAATATACTTTAAAAATTTAAAAATAAATGTTATTTTTAAACTCAGTAATGAACTTGCATATTATTTAGTAGTTTCATTTTGAAAGGTTTGTGCTTGTGTTACCTAATATTTTAAACTCACTGTGCACTATGCATTTGCAAGTAAGATCTTTTTAAAGTTAACATTTCATGCATTACCAAATGTATTTTGGTTAAAAAGAAAAGTCAGACTGTTCCTAATGCAATTTGGATAATGTGACTATTATTATCAAACATATTGTCATAAAATGATTTTAAAACTTGTGCTTTTTCCCTTGTAAGGTATCATCTTAAAAGTGTTCAGAATAATCTATTAATCTGTGGTCCTGCTCAGGATAAAGTGGGTTTAGCAAACTGATGACTGGATGGATTGCAGACATTAAAACGTAGTATATATTTTTCCATCATTCAAAAGTGCATGAATTAATCTGAAAATTACAACAATTTCCATTTTTCACTTTACTAATGGGCAGAACTTGGCTTGTAATTCCAAAAAAGGCTTAGTTGCTATTTCCGGGCACATGCAGTGACACGATTGCTGATACAATGGGGCGTAAGCAACATATATTTTTTTTTGTTTGTTTTTTTATTACTTTAAGATATTACAAGATACAATCAAAAGTATATAATTCTTTCCATTCATCTGGGGTGCAATACATACACAATATAGACAGAAAAAAAAAAATACAGAAGCACATTATGTAGTTATGTCAACTTGAAATTTCAGTGCATTTACAATATCCAGTGTTCTCTTAGCATTGGCAGCCATTTATAGACTGGAGGTAATAATTAAGTTCAGTCTTAAAAATGTTACAGTTGTGGTTTTCCTTTAGACCATTTGATTTTTTGAATGTGATATCTTCCAAGAATCATTAACAGATTTATCAGATATGTTATCTTTGGATTAACATCACTCCTTTTGAAACATAGAAATCACTATCATTTAAGTTTAATACAGAATTAACTGAGTAATTCATCAAGTTTTGTCAATTTGTGCAGAACATCGTAGAGTATTGACAATCTTAAATCTATGTGGAATAAAAACTTTAACAGGATAAATCATATATGTCCATTTAAAAGAAACCTTTTTCACTTAGTTCATGATATAATGTTTATTAGGTAATAACCATGTTTTATTCCAATAGATATTTCTAGCACAGCATTCCATTTCAAAGCTATAGGAGTAAATGACTGGCAAATAATGTTCCTAATATTACATTTGGGAGTTCTAAATTCCATCTAAAAGAAGGGATGAGGTGAAATCTGTGGCATCTACAGTAGAAACTCCATGATGATCCTCCAACTGAATAACCTTTTGGGGGAATAGGCTGTTCTTATAATACTACATTCATAAGGTGAGACTGTAACATTGTACTTAGTGATAAATTCTTTATAGCTCAACAGTTTCCTTTCTTTGTTAATAATCTGCTTAACAAATACAATATTGTTTTCAAATAGGTTTTTTAAAAATATAGATTTGTTTTGATATTTTATATCCTTATTCCGTATACTATATGTATGAGGTGAAAAGTTATGTTTATAAATTAGTGTCCAATGTAAAAGAACCTGTTCATGAAAATTAGACAGTTTTAGGGAAATTTTACCATTTTCAAAGTAGCATTTAAGAAGAAATTCCAGTCCCCTTTCCCGTTTAAAGACTAAACTGGGGAATATGTGCCAAATGTGTGTTTTATTATTGATAATATATTGTAAACATTTAATTTTAAATATAATATAGGAAGTTTTAAAATTAAGATCATTTAAACCGTACTTATTTTGGGGTCCACATGTCTTTCTTTAAATAGTGGGGTTTGTTTTTCCATATACAATTAAATAATCTGGTGTCTACTGCTTTGATCACTCACAAAGGTACACCCAAAACGGTTGACATTTATACCAGCCCTGAACTTTTCGGTTTAGACAGCAGAATTCATCCATTCAAATAAAGATCTCTGAGTAACCAAATATTGAATCTTATCAATTTTTGTTTTTAATTGGAGAGAAATTTAGAGTGGCCCGTTCCTTTTGATTTTTACATATTTTCACACCTAGATACATTATAGTGTTTTTCACTAGAATCTCAAAAATAGTTTCAGTTTCAATTTCTGAGCACAAATAACTCACATTTATTTATATCCCGCTAGTGTCACACTTTAGAAAAAAAAGACCTTAAATATTCTAAATCTTTTTGGATCTCTGTGAAAAACATCCGCCAGCTGTGAGGATTTCTTTCTTTTATTCATATCCCCTAAGAAAACCTTCAGCACACACATCTTTACGTTTCTGGTTTTCACAGTGCTAAGGTGCGAGGCTCCTCAGGAACAATTTGCTGTATTGCTTCCTTATACAAATATACTAAACTTTAAGGAAATGATGTGACATATAGTGACTTTACAGCAATACAGCAATTACTCATACTCACTGAAACAATTATTTTGTTCAAAATTTTATTTTGATTTTATCAGCTGAAACACTGCTTAAAAGAATTTATTTGCATTTGTCTTTTTAAAATCACCGTTGTAATTCTGTTACAGTTTTTGAGTTAATGTAATGAATTTTGGGGATTTTTTTAAACAGTGCAGGTGGTTCATCTAGACCATTTCAATGCACAACAATATGGACAATTAGCATTCATCGATCCTATTAGAATGTCTTTATTAAATTCATAATCAGTTTGTGAATTACGATTAAACCCGAACTTGTATATTTTAATCCGTGTCAAATATCTTTTTTGATTTCTATGTTGTCCAGAGGTTTCATTCTTTATATCAATATAATTTGAGATATGTTTAGTAAGTGAGTTTCTGTTTATGCGTGTATTTGGAGAACCCATGGATATAGTAAGCGAACCAACCGGCATGACGCGACATCAAGGCTTCGCTTCGGGCTCTGATGTCAGAGGTTCGATCCCTGTAAGAGGAAGTAAAAGTCCATACACCTGAATAGCCCCAATTAGGTCGAAATACGTGTCGTGTACAATTATTTCACAGGTACTCTATAACATATATATATATATAATTTAGTCTGGTGTTTTCTGTGTATCTGACAGCGCTTATGTTTCCCTGTTTTATTAGTATCATATCAAATAAGTAAGAGGGTATACTTAATTGCGATGTTTTCTGTAACTAGTTTTGAGTTTGCGCAAGATCAATAGTAGTAATAAGTTCATAAACATCAAAATGACGTCCACGTAAATCTTCTGTCAAGCGAACTCTTTTTACTGGCCAATTGCTTAATCCAAATTTAACAAACTATTCACCTCAGGGCCGCTGCTGGCCAAATGGGTGCCCTAAGCAGAAATTTACTTTTGTGCCCCCTCCCCCAAATATTACGGAAGTAAAAATAAAATAATAAAAAAACACCTACTATAGGGGCCAAAATAGAACTTTATTCAAATAAAAGTAAATAAATAAATAAATTGTATCATTTATAAATTACAATTGTAGCTGTACAGCAAAAATACAAATTAAAATTACACTTTAAATAAAACATTTATAATAAATAAAATAAACAATAATAAACTGAAATAAAATCAACACTGTTATCTGCTGGAGCTTTCCAAAGTTCAAAATTTACAAAGGCACACTTCTGCTTTTTCTTGAGGCAAAGTCGTAAATGAGCTCTTCATATGATAAAGCCTTTGCTAATTCAGAGTTGATGCTGACAATTGCCAGACCACTCATGCGCTCTTGTGCCATAGATCATGTAAGTGTAACAACTGCATTTACCAGGCCTTTGGTGCCCTTTTCAGGCATTTCTATTAAAATTGTTATGTAAACTGTTAATTTTGTATTAGATTATGTATTTTAACACTGTTATTTAATGACACCATATGGTCATTATTAATCAATAATCATAATTGCCTCTGTGTTTTAATATAATGCATTTTAAGTCATTTTGTTTATTTAGATCTGCTTGTATTCATATTAAGAAAGATGCGTTAGTCGTGAAATTATTACCGACATTAAAACACATTATTAACGTCGACAGAATAAAATAAAGTTTCACAGGATTATGAACGTACCTGAAAGTGATGCACGGGCTTCATCTTGGGCTTTTTTTTCTTTCGTTTCTCGGCGCCGGACTGTTGATGTCTCTTTCCAGGACCAGGCATATTCTTCAATAATTATCATTTTTGGCCAAATATGCAGCCGTAACAGAGGTGAGGGCGCGCGCGTCATAACGTGTGCTTAGCCTACTCTGCGTTCACCGTAAAATGCAATATATACGTTTATATTTTTGTTTATTTGTATATGTATATTATTAATATTAATTTATTATTATAATATATAAAAACGATTTTTTTGAGCAGCTGTGATGGTGCCCCCCTGGGAGTTGGTGCCCTACGCAGACTGCGTACTCTGCGTATAGGGAGCGGCGGTACTGATTCACCTATTACCTCAAGCTGAGTTCTGAAGACCCCCTCAGTCCTTCTGCTGTCCACTTCACTCTTTGGCCACTTATTCCTTGTTCTCTGTGTAAATGAAAACTGTGTAATGTTTTGACGACGTCAAACATCCCAGTGAAGCAGTATGAAAATGCACAAACTAAAAATGTCTCACACTGCAACGTGGACCAGTCCAGATACAATTTTACTGTAATTTGCTGTCTTATGACAGAAGATAATAATAATAATAATAATAATAATAATAATAATAATAATAATAATAATAATACATTTTATTTCATAGGTGCCTTTCGCAACACTCAAGGTCACCTTAGAATGAAATTAAACAACAGTAATAAGATATAAAAACAAAGGGGACGATAAAATCAAATAGCAATAAAGTGCAGAGGTAGTAGCAAACATCAAATTTAACAGGCAGTAACAGTGTTAAATTCATAATTGGTTTGAAAAGATAAGTTTTGAGGGCAGTTTTAAAATGTGTTATTGAGTCCAGTTGATGAATATAGAGAGGGAAGATAATTCCCGAGTTGAGGAGCACTATGAGAGACGCTCGAGCTCCCAGGGCACTGAGTCTGATGTGTGGTACAGAAAGTAGAGCTGCAGATGAGGATCTGAGTGAGCGAGACGAGTGTAAGCCTGTAGGAGATCAGTGCGGTAGGGAAGAGCCAGCTAAGCTAAGATGGTTAAGCCTGCTGCGCTTGCACAAAATATTTTTCATTACAGTATTTTATTGTGAAAATTTACAGTTAACTCTTCTGAAATGCTGGATTTTTTTTATAGTGAATGTGTTTCAAAAGTAGAAAAAAATTAAAATATCACATTTCAAAGACTTACCAGAGCCTATTAAAAATTTAGTATTTCATTTGAACTCAGTCTTGGAACATTTTCTCAGTTCCATAAGAAAATACAGTATAATAGTTCACGTCATATGACATTTGCTGCAAAAAGAATAATCAAAGGGAATTTCATGACTAATTTTAGAGTACAAGGAGAAGTGTTTTGCCAAGGTTTTAGGAATTATGTGGGAAGTAGGGCCACTATTAGAACTACTGTTAGTTTAATTTATTCAGTCTAAAATCCAGCAATAGTTAGAGCACTGAGTCTACTGTAATATTATGACTCCACAGTCCACTGGCTTGCCATGTCTTACAGGCTACTGACATGTCTTCACACTCAAAATGATGCACATTACAATAGCAGTGGGACATTGGCATGCTAGTTCAGCTGCAGTGATAACACTTAACGTTGTTTCTTGTGAATTTAAAGAACATTACGTCACAATATGTAATGTCTGCATTTAAACAAGGTGTAAAACATAATCAATGGAAAACAGAGGTTACAGCATTGAACTGTTACGTTTCTCCAGGTCAATGGCCTGCTCTTATAGATATCTTTACAAGCTTGTTGGATTTCCTGCTGTTGTGCTGATGTACCAAAATTTTCTATGCTTGCTGAAGTGAGAATTAATGAAAGTTTAACCTTTTTTTTTTTTTTTTTTTTTTTTTTTTTGAATGATATTTTTGCCACAGTTTCTCACCTGGTAAAAGTTTTTGTGCTTTATTTTATTTTGTTTTTTTAGCTGTACATGAAAGTGAATGTTTGAGGACTGCCGAAAAAGGAAATTGGGCTAACATTTTGCCGAATGTTGGGGGCGTGGAGCAGTAAGAGAGGTTAGACTTGCTAACCGCTGTGCATTGAGTGCACCATAATGTTATGTTTTCACAGGCCACACTTGTGGACCAGTAGTAGCCTGCCCCTCACAGGTTAGTGGCCCATCTTTTATTACAGACCACCATCCCACCTTCACTGGCCTGCCTCCAAAAAATAATAGTCTGCCCCACAGGCCAATGACGCACGTTGGAAAACAATGCAAAGAAGGCTGTAGATACTATATAAATAAAATGTATTATTACTATTATTACCTTCTTAAGATAGCTAATTGCTATATGTGATAGTGAGCTTTTTCACAGCTTTTATGATAAAGAAACCTTTCAAATCAAAGCTTTCTCTTGTAGATGCATTAGTTTATAAGTTTTTTCATTTTGTGTTTTTTTTTCTTCAGTTTTTCCAATAAATACAATATTAGTTCCACACACCAATTAAATGCTTTCAGTGAGCAATGTCCTTACTGTTTAAACCTGACTAAAGTGTCACTGCAGCACATAAAGAAAAAGTAACACACAATTCATTAAGTGTCAGTGGTGCAGGAAATCAGGTTTTGCACTTCTAAGTTCAAAAGTATTTTTATTAAGGAACCGATGACCATTGTGCCTGCAACCTTTGGATAATGGAGTGATCTTTTGGGTAAATTTAGTAAGCTTGGTCCATTTAATTTATATGACCCACAAGGATTAAAAATACTGATTTCTAAATACACATTCAATATTTTATTTAAATCATTATGTCCATGATACTATCTACGGAAGCTTTTTACCACCACAAAGAAAATATTGCAATAATATTGCTTGCTTTTGACGGTATCATCATGCACATGTGTGCTTCTGTGGTCTACAACAACAACATTTTGTTTATTTAGCACATTTTCATACCAGCATTGTTGCTCAGAGTGCTTTGCAAGATGTTAAAGAGAATATTAAATGAAAAGAAAAAAATAAGATTAGGTAAGAGTATTAATGAATTGGTAACCAAGAAAACATAAATAAATCTATACAGCCTTATAAAACATAGATATACAGTATCTAGTGAAAGCTCGTGAGAGAGAGGATGAAAATGTTTGTAGTGTGCAATCATTGACAAAAACTTTACAACGTTATAAGCTGACATTTAGTTTTAATCAGATTTAGGAAGGTTAGTACTTATTGGCTTGGTATCATTGAGTGTGTTTAACTGTGGAAGACTGCAATGTTTTAACAAGGATGAATGCTAATGTGTCAGTAATATTTTCAGTTACAAAAATGTTCAGTCCTTTGTGTGCTGTAAGGTAAATTACATTGATTCCTGTTTTTTTCAGGTATAAAGCTTGTAATACAATTACAATCTTTATAATATTTTAAGGATTGTAAATGTAATTTCATCACATAGACTTTTGTTTCTATAGTTAAATATCTTTTCACAGCCATTACATATTTTGAACTTGCTCCAACAAATGATATCCACCAGTTTTAAGACTAAAAAGATACAAACAAATCCATGGGCATGTGAGTGAATATGCCAACTTTCTGAAGGGATAGATAGACAAGTAATGGTTTTATTTAAATAGACAACTATCATGAAAAGAATCCCAAAATTGAGCTAAATAAAGGAAAACAGTAATAGTAAAATGTATTAGTCACCAGAAAAATACAATAAAATTAGTCAAATGATGAGTGGAAAAAATGGAAATCATAACAGAAGATGGGCAAGTTATGATTGTTGGTAATTCCCAGTTGGCCCTTTGTTAGTGTGAATGGGGGTGTCAATCCGTGTAAGTGGGTCCTGTGATGGCTTCTTCCCACCTTCTGGCCAGTGCTGCCAAAATAGGCTGCATCTACCCACAGCCCTGAATTGAATTGAGAGATTCTGAGTATTTTGTTTTGTTAATGCAAAGAAGAGGCAGATACTAACATTAGAAATACATTTTAGCCTACCATCCTTTTACTTTTAAGATCTTTGCCACTACTGAAAAATGTCTGATGAAGATATTCATTCTAAGACACTGACAAAAGTAACTTTGAAATGTATTCCTCTGCCAGTCATGGAGCTCATTTACAGTCTCATATTCAGTAGCCTGAATATTGTATGGTTGAATATTTTATCATATCTTTGTGCCTGTATATAGCTTGAATTTAAATTAAATACAGCATTATGTTTCTCTGTGTTATCTACACAGTGTGCTTCAGCTATACTGCCTCTGAGTATATTAAACAGGGCAGGCAGTTGCCATTCTGTCACATTCTGTTATTCATATGCTAACTATGGCTGCATTATTGATCCTGGTTGAAGACTTTACTTTCTGGAAATCACTTGTTACTTAACTAAGCAGAAAGTAATATTTAACAAATCCTATCACCAGTTAAATTAGAAATATTTTAATGGATGGTATCGATATGTGCCAGCTTGACCATTAATAAAATCTCTAAGCTCAAAAGAAGAATAGCAATTGTTTGAGAAGCTATTATTAATTATTAAAAAACACCCTTTATCACTCTGCCTTGGCTCACCTCTGCTCTATAACAGATAGATAGATAGATAGATAGATAGATAGATAGATAGATAGATAGA
>JANRMT010062807.1:48250241-48261880 GCA_026402145.1 Polypterus bichir lapradei
TTTTTTTTTCTGTATCTGATAATCATTTTCATATTCGGTTTAGTTCCAACATAGTGTTGTTGAGATGAAAGAGTTCATCTCAAAATGCCCTAGACCAGTGATTTTCAACCTTTTACAAATGGGGTATGGTGAAAACAGGACAATTATTTTGGAAAGCGATAACGCAGAAATTAAAATAACACTATAGAATGAAAACTCTTAAAATAACCAGAAACTGAGCAGAAAAAAATGCTAATAAAGAACTTAAAATTGTAATTGAATATAATAGAACTGAAATTTTTAGAAAGCAATATAATAATTCATATTCATAATATTTTATTGCAAAATCTGCCATTGTTTCTTTGCAAAAATACTTGATGACAGTGGTTATAGTTCAGTGGCTACAGTGTTGCCTTCAAGAGACAAAGCGCTGCATTGACATCCATTCAGTTTCTCTGATTTTTTTTATCAGTGATAGGGCTGAAAATGTCTTCTCCCACAAAATTTAATATAATAGCCGTGGCGATAGTTCACTGCCAGGGGCTACAGATAAGTTTAAAGTACTCTTTACCGTAATGCCTAACAAGGTGTCCTTTTGTTTTTTTGGCTTCTGTCGCACATTCCAAACTATCAACACATTACTTTTTCACTGTTTCTTTTAAACTTGAAGCATTCATGCTTGACTTTTAGTGCAATCACAACGTTTTACTATTTGTTTTGCTTTTAAAGAAGGTTAAAATGTTTTGTGTTTTTTTTTTTTTTCATTTTTTAGGGCTTACATTTTTTCAACACATTGACAGAAGAAATAACTTGCTTTTCAGCATCCCACAACAAAATATACTGCTTAAAAAATTAAAGTAACACTTTTGAATCAGAGTATAGCATCAGGTCAGTGAAACTTCTGGATATTGATCTTGTCAGTTAAGTGGCAGAGGGGGTTGTTAGTCAGTTTCAGCTGCTGTGGTGTTAATGAAATTAACAATAGGTGCACTACGGGGGCAACAATGAGAAGACCCCCAAAACAGGAATGGTTTAACAGTTGGAGGTCACTGACATTTTTCCCTCGTCATCTTTTCTGACTGTTTTTTCACTAGTTTGCATTTGGCTACAGTCAGTGTGTCACTGCTGGTAGGATGAAGCTATACCTGGACCCTATAGATGTTTCACAGATAGTCTTACTTCTCCAGGATTGCACATCAATATGTGCCATGTGAGATTTCAGGAGACAGGCAGTTACTCCAGGAGAGCTGGACAGGGCTGTAGAAGGTCCTTAACCCATCAGCAAGACCGGTATCTGCTCCTTTGGGCAAGGAGGAACAGGATGAGCACTGCCAGAGTCCTACAAAATGACCTCCAGCAGGCCACTGGTGTGAATGCCTCTGACTAAACAATCAGAAACAGACTTCATGAGGGTGGCCTGAGGGCCCGACATCCTCTTGTGGGCCCTGTGCTCACTGCCTGGAACCGTGGAGCTGGTAGAATACCAGAATTGGCAGGTCCATCACTGAGTTCACCCTGAGCACATGTGACGTGAAAGGGTCTAGAGAAGCCGTGGAGAATGTTATGCTGCCTGTAACATTGTTGAGCATGATCAGTTTGGTGGTGAGTCAGGAATAGTCTGGGGAGTCATATCCATGGAGGGATGCACAGACCTCTACAGGCTAGACAATGCCACCTTGATTAACATTAGGTATTGGGATGAAATCCTTGAACCCACTGTCAGACCCTAAGCTGGTGCAGTGGGTCCTGGGTTTCTCCTGGTGCATGACAATGCCTGGCCAAATGTGACGAGAGTATGCAGGCAGTTCCTGCAGGATGAAGGAATTGATACCATTGACTGGCCCCCACACTCACCTGACCTAAATCCAATAGAACACCTCTGGGACATTATGTTTCAGTCCATTTGACACCGCCAGGCTGTCCAGGAGCTCAGTGATGCCCTGGTCCAGATCTGAGAGGAGATCCCCCAGGACACCATCTGTCATCTCATTAGGAGCATGCCCCAACATTGTCAAGCACGTGGGTATGATTTGGAAATGCTGCAATGAAATTTCGGCAAAATAGACTAGCCTGACACATCATTTTTTCACTTTGATTTTCGGGGTGTCTTTAAATTCAGCCCTCTGTAGGTTGATAATTTTCATTTCCATCAAACGATATGGCATCCTTTTGTTCCTAACACATTACATAGTCAATATCTGTATAGATATGCAGCAGGATTTTTTTCCCATTGAGTTCTGATGTGTTTTCAAAGTGTTCCCTTAATTTTTTGAGCAGTTTATTTACAAATAATATGTGTTGTCGACAGACAAGCTGTCACAGTACTGTCAGTGTACTGTCATCAGAAACATGAACCTACCCCCTCCATAGCTCCTTGGCGGACAGTAAGTATCCCTACACACTGCCACCTTGTTGCAGGTTGTGATGTTCCACCTCACACATTATCCAGGAGTATAAGCGGCAATAACTTTTTTATGGACCAGCTGGAAATTTCTGCCAGATCAGCAGTTGAAAAACACTGCTCTACACCAAGCAGTTTTTCTTAAAGAAAATATAATACAGTTTTTCTCAAATGCTAAAACACATTTCACAAACATTTCCCCCATGTTCCCCAATGTCTAAACACAACACCCTTTTCTAAAGCTACATAAACACAACCACACCTTCTCACTTCAAAACTCAAACTTTCACACCAAAAGAGCAGCTCGAAGCTTTCAAAAATGTAAACACTATACACATCATTACACACTACAGCAAAACAATTGAAAACACAATGCTCAATTTGTGAGAAGGTTCTTTGTTTCATAACTGCCAATGCATATTTTTAGAAGCTTTACAGTAACGGATCTTCTTAGATCTCTGCAGAGGATTAGGCATTTAGATTTGTGAGTTTCATATGAAGAGTATACTGTAAATCTATAGAAAATTCTGCATGTAAACTACTGTAACACATCTCAATGCAAAAACAGAATCTATTGCACACAACAGTACTCTTGAAAACATGATCAGGGTGTGAAGTTTTTTTATTTACTTTATTCACACCACACACACACACCACAATCACTGTGTGGCATCATGTCGCTGAGCTGCATCGGGCCACATCACCTCATCCACATCGCAGGCTATATTGTCTCTTGCCAGGCACCGCGGGAAAAACGCCCTGGAATGGCGAATCCATCCTTGGAAGGCCTCCACTGGGATGTCAACACAGGCCAGC
Source organism: Polypterus bichir lapradei (assembly GCA_026402145.1). Taxonomy (NCBI): domain Eukaryota; kingdom Metazoa; phylum Chordata; class Cladistia; order Polypteriformes; family Polypteridae; genus Polypterus; species Polypterus bichir. Next base: position 48,253,438 of record JANRMT010062807.1, read on the forward strand.
TCCATTGCCCTTAGGAGGTTCTCTCTAGTGTATGGTTGTCTGTCATAAACCTTCCATCTCCATGATGAGAAGAACTCCTCTATAGGGTTCAGGAAAGGGGAGTAGGGTGGCAGACAGACGTTTAAAAAGTGGTTACTGTTGGTGGTGAACCACTGTCTGATTTGGTTTGTTCTGTGGAAGCGGACATTGTCCCAAATGATCACATAAATGTGATGTGCGGGCCCAGGATGGTGTTGTTGGTGGTCCAGGAGGATGTCTTTTAGCTCCTCTAGGAAGGTGAGGAGACGTTGGGTGTTGTAAGACCTAAGGACAGCATGCCGATGGACAAGCCCCTCCGAACCCATGGCCGCACAAAGAGTAATATTACCCCCCCGTTGGCCAGGAACCTCAGTGATGGCTCTTTGGCCAATGATGTTACGGCCTTTTTGCCTTCGTTTCTGCAGGTTGAAGCCAGCCTCATCCAGGAAGAGGTACTCATGAGGTCTGGCCATCGCGTCCAACTGTAATATCCTCTGTGAAAATGTGAAAGTGCACAGGTGTTCAGAACAACAGTCAATCAGGTAGCACAGTATTGTCCAGAAGTAATGTAGGCCACTGAGCAACACAGTATGTCCACTAACTGTACTGTGAACATGGATGTATACTTACTTGCACATACTCGTAACGTAGGTCTTTGTGTTGCGCAGAGGGAACCCTTTGATCTCCCGGAGTCTGATGAGGTTGTTCTCACGAACCATATCCACAATGAGGGTTTCTTGTGCCGCTGTAAATATGGCAACCCTCCCACCTCTATGTGGCATTCTTTCAACTCTAAAGAAAGAAACATGTGTTGTCAATTGACATGTTTTACAATAACAACTGATTTGAAACCAATAGACTACTTTCACAGGCTTGTAAAACTGTATTATGACAAAGAAAGCAATAGAGTACAATACCTGTTGTGTTGTCTGAATGCCCTGATAATGGTGGCCACGGTGAACCTACTCAGGTTTGGACAGACTCTTAGTCCTGCTTCAGCCATTGTCATGCCATGGACAATGACATGGTCAATGACTGTTGCTCGCATCTCGTCCGTAATGATGGTGCGAGGTTGTCTTGCTCTCCCTTCTGGACCTTCTCCTCTCCCTTGTTGGCCTCTTCCTCTTCCTCGTTGGCCTGCTCCTCATCCTCCTCTGATTTGAGCTCCTCTTCCTCATTGGCCTGCTCCTCTTCTTCCATGGCCAGCTCTTCTCCCTCCTCTGACTCGAATTCCTCTTCCCCTGACTCTGCCTTCATCCATTGTGTTTGTTTGGAATCTTCAGCAAACTGTGCACTCTGAACTTGCTTTTATACATGTGGTTACAGCATTAGCAACAAGTGTCTTCAATTTTGAGTCGTTGTGTGTAATGAATGACGCTAGGTGTGTTCATTGTGTTCAAATATTGTTGACTGTGGCAAGCATTTTGCATCACATGAGCTTTCATTTGAGAATATGAGCAGAGTTCTTTTGCAACTTGTGTTTTAGCAAGGAAAAATGTGTTTAGATTTATGAGAACGGAGGATTGTGTTTTGAGAATTGTGTCTTCATGTGAAATGTGTTTATGATATTGGAAAATGATGGCTAGATTTAGTAAATGTGTTTAGACAACTGGTCATTTGGTTTAGAGGATTGGCTTTTGTGTTTTAGCATTTGAGAAAAACTGTAATAATAATTTGACTGTAATCCATTGCGTTTAACATCTTTTAATTTTCACACATGGTTTTGTATTTGTTCTGTGTAGTTTTTACTGTTATTAATAATTTAAATTAAATGCCCACTTGAAGTTTAATTTAATGTACAGCATGTGCTGTATTTCATGAAGAGCTGCCTCTTAAGTTTGAATGTGAGTTGTCTATTTATGACCAATAGGTGGCACCAAATTTTTTCTGTTGATACAATGATGTAAAAAAATGTAACTGCTGAGTATTTTAATTGATGCCTTATTTTGAAATTATTTAGATAGGTTTTTATCTTTATTTACTTTGTTTTCTCTGACATGTTTTCAAAGATGTCAAAAATGCAGAGTGTTTCTTTTCAATATTTGTATTATTTTAGAATGTATTGCTCTTCCTGCAAAAAAAGATTTTATATATACTCTTTTTAATTTGTATTTTATTTATATCTGTTTTATGTAATATTCTCTGGTGTTTTCATGAACAAATATAACATTTATTGCTCAGACAGTAATACACTTGTTACTTAATCTACTTTAATAAAATGTTTTATTTGAACAGATTAGCACAGACCAACCTCATGTTTTATTGTTTATTAAAAATGGATGCAAATGGTCTATAACTAAACTAATGCTACAGTACCTTGGGGATTAATAAAGTATCTATCTATCTATCTATCTATCTATCTATCTATCTATCTATCTATCTATCCAAAGTTTGGACATACTCAGGAATATTCATAGTTTTGATAAGACATAGCTGATAAAACCTCGACAGTTAACTGGACCTCACAAGTTCTCCCCACATTTTGCACCTTGGGTGCAGTCAACACCTTGCACGGTAAGTTATGACCTCACTCTGTTGACAGTACTTGTTTCAAATATTCAACAACCTTTTGAACATATTAGAGCACAAACACAATTTTTTAGTTATGTTACCGTATTTATTGCCTTGTTCATTTTGTGCCACTAATATTCCTTGATTTTTTTTAGTGTTTTCACTTTTAAGATGTTTAATTTTATATGTTCCAAAGGATGTTCTTTTAACGTACACAAGATTTGTCTTTGTTCCAAAGTGGAGGAGTAGCATCTATTGTCTTTTGGTATTTATATTAATATAATCCTTTTTACATTTTCTTGTTGGTATTTGTTTTTCAGCTGCAAAATCTAATATCATCACATTGCTTGAACAAATGAAGCACCAGCTGTCACAGTTGGCTTTCATGGTCAGTTGACTATCTGGGTAGCTTAACATTGAATGTTCACCTGATATGCCTGAGGCGGTCCAGTTTCCTTTAGACTCATTGATTATTGATTATTTTGAGGTCTGGTTAAAACAACCAACTAATGCCTTGAAGAAAAAAAACATGGTATGGATTGGAAAGGTAAACTTTGCACTCTTTCTGGTTTAGTCTAATTTAAAATATTCAATTAGATTTTTCTTCGCAATTTTTAATTAATGACTAATTTTTGTATGTAATAGGACAAGAACATATCTATATATTTAATGCCAATCATCTGCAACATAAAAAACTGTCAAATCTAAGTTATATCTCAATGGATAAATATTCTATGTTTGTAAATAAACTACTTTTAAGGTATGGCATGACATGGGCTAGAATGTCTGAAATTTCTTTAGCAATTATTTTTCACAGGGCAATACTGTATATTTTACACACAATGCTCATATAAATATACAGCAGAACAAACAGTTTAACCATTGTTGCATAAAGCTGTAGTATTTAAATAACTGTCATCCTAAATTTACATTAATATAGCCGGTTTCACAGTTGCAGGATTTTTGATGTGCAAGGGACTCCATTTAAACAAAAATATTTAATAGCTAAACGGTATCCTACAGTTACATAAAAACTTCCTTGTACAATAACAAGAGTTGCAAAAATAACTGATGTCATTTGAGCTTTGTGAACATTACAATCCATGAATTAGTGTCTCCTTTGCTATATATTATTATTATTATTATAAAATGTATGTCTGCTAAATTAAATAATTGTTCAAATAAGCTTAAGTTTTTCTTCTTCTTCTTTTTCCAGCTGCTCTCGTTAGGAGTTGCCACAGCGAATCATCTTTTTCTATAACAAATAAACTTAATATTATGGGTAATTATGAAATGAATATTCAGCTATGGTTTTCTTTTTTTTACTTCGGAAACTGTAGCTTTTTAGCAATATTTGTTAGAATACCATTCATCAAGTCAAAGTCAACAGACATATGCTTGAGAGTAACTATTGATGCTGATTCTGCATGTATGTTATTATTTTAATTCTTGGGCCACTGCCTATCTATTATCTTTTGTCCTTGTAGATTTCTGGACTGGCATCTATTGGAGGACGAGATGCCCAGCGTGTCACTTGGAATATTCTTTCATATATTTTTGCAGATGATGTTGCAAAAAAGAAAAACTATAGGGGAGTGAATGGAAAATGGGCCTTCAGTCAAATGGTAACCAAAACTCTTATTATGAGAAAGTATCAACAAGTCCAGTTATGTGAAATGAATCTAATTGCATTAATATATTTTATACTTTTGGTGGGGCAATGGTAGTGATGCCACCTTGCACTAAGGAAACCAGGGTTAGCCTCCCGGGTCCTCTATGCGATGAGTTTGCATGTTCTCCCCGTCTCTGCATTAGTTTTCCCCGGGTGGTCAGGTTTCTACTCACTGTCTAAAGGAAAACAGGTTTTGTGTATTGGCAGCATTAAACTGGCCATTGTGTGTGCTTGTCCTGTGATGGACTGGCACCTTGTCCAGGGTTTGTTCCTGCCGGCTCCCTAGATAGACAGATAGATTTTTCAGTCAGGACTGATGTAAATACACATTGGCGGTCAAGTTTTTTGCCAGTTTTATTGTTTAGGCCAGATTTCTTCATTTTTGTACTTGCATCCTACACTGTTGTGAAAACGTATTAATTTTTTCTATATTTTAACCATATTATTGGCTGCTTGAACTGTTAAAGTGCTCAATATATTAATTTGTTGTGTTTGTTTGGGATTGTAGTTGTGTGTTAACAGCTTTTTATCCATGCAAATGAGTTGAGTTTGCATAACATGACAATAAATAAACCACTTAACTACTGAAAGTTGTATTTCAGTTATTTTTCTCTTCTTAACTTTGATACTAGAGACTTAAATTGTATGTGGGAGGGAATATGGACAATAAAACAATATTTAAGAGCATATCAAGAGTGTACATAGGTGACATTGCTATAAACTAAGTATGTCATGAGTTGCAGGTTTTTTTTTTGTTTGTTGTTGTTTTCATTATGTGTATTTGGAAAGTGCCACCCACAAAGGGATACTGGAGTTGGAATAAGTCAACATCTCTGTAGAATGCTTTTGACACCTTGATTAGTCCATTCTTTGATTGCCTTTGATTGCTTTGATTGCACGTGGACAAAATTGTTGGTACCCTTCAGTCAATGAAAGAAAAACTCAAAATGGTCACAGAAATAACTTTAATCAGACAAAAGTAATAATAAATAAAAATTCTATGAAATTTAACTAATAAAAGTCAGACATTGCTTTTCAACCATGCTTCAACAGAATTAATAAAAAAAAACAACTCATGAAACAGGCCTGGACAAAAATGATGGTACCCCTAACTTAATATTTTGTTGCACAACCTTTTGAGGCAATCACTGCAATCAAACGATTCCTGTAACTGTCAATGAGACTTCTGCACTTCTCAGCAGGTATTTTGGCCCACTCCTCATGAGCAAACTGCTCCAGTTGTCTCAGGTTTGAAGGGTGCCTTTTCCAGATGGCATGTTTCAGCTCTTTCCAAAGATGCTCAATAGGATTGAGGTCAGGGCTCATAGAAGGCCACTTTAGAATAGTCCAATGTTTTCCTCTTAGCCATTCTTGGGTGTTTTTTAGCTGTGTGTTTTGGGTCATTGTCCTGTTGCAAGACCCATGACCTGCGACTGAGACCAAGCTTTCTGACACTGGCCAGCACATTTCTCTCTAGAATCCCTTGATAGTCTTGAGATTTCATTGTACCCTGCACAGATTCAAGACACCCTGTGCCCGATGTAGGATTAATTAAATATTAGAAGGCTGACTCCTTCTCCTACTCATTCATTATGACAAGATCATTGTTTCATCTATGTTTTTTTAACATTTCTGCAGAAGTTAGTCCTATTTGTCATATCCAGGTAAGAAGCTGAAATAGTTTTAAAAACCCAGAAAAGGCCCAGGGCCTCATGTATAATGCCATATGTAGAATTCACTCTATAACATGGTATACAGACAAAAGTGGAAATGTTTGTATGCACAAAACCATGCATAAGCCAACTTCCATGCACTTTCGTTCCATCAATCCCGGTCAGCGTGAAATGTAACGCACATGCACGTGCCTGCCGTCCAACCCCAACTCCTCCCCTAATTACACCGCTTTGAATAACCAAATCAATATGAATATCACGTTCCATTCAGTGTTTGGTTAAAAGACGATGGTAAAGACGTGAGAAAAAGAAGAATTTCAGCGAATGCAAAGAATTGGCAAGGTAAAACTATTTGTTAGCTTGTGCAGTGGTATAAGCAACAAAATCATGGCAGAGACACTCGAAAGTTCAAGTTTAGAAAGTCACACAGTGACGAAATAAAAAAAAATGGTTGGATATCACAGTCGAGGTGAAAAGAAGAGTCGCAGCCCACAGCTGGTTTACAGACAGTATTACAAAAGCTGTCCCCCATGCAATAGTCAGACAGTGATGGTGCTGGTGTGCTGACCATGTCCTTGAGCTCTGGCTGCACACACACCTCTGCCTCAGAAACTGCTGGGAGGCCATCTGGCTGTGTGCTGACGGATGCTATTCTGGAGTCACAAAATGCAATAGTGGATGCTGTCAGAGATGTGGCCAATGAACTATGGAATATAAGGGCTGTACTATGTGATCTTGACCACAAATGATAATAGTGCTTACTGTTGTGAATGAGAATACGAGAAATAGAAAAGGGTTCTAAGCCCTCAAAAAAACTCATCAACCAGGCCAGGACCTTCCTTATCTTGCCCAGAAATAGGCTTCACCATAGGACCCAACCCCCAACCCCTACTGGCAGACTTTGGCCACTCTAGGCTTCCAAAATGGGGAACAGGATTGTAAACATCAAAAATACCCTAAATGTCCAGAATTTATCAAAAATACCCTAAAGGGGAAAGGGAAATTGTACAAATATCTGGCTTAAAGGAGACCAATAATTAATTTTTTTTAAATAAAGGATTTATTTATGTGAAACAAAAGAACAAAAATAGCAACACATAAGCAAAAATGGGTATGCCTAAAAAGACAACTTCAGGGAAACAGGACTAGTTTGTAAATCAATAGCAAAAATATCAATAATCAATAGCAAAAACTTCACAAAAAAAACACCAGAACATCCAATAATACTCACAATAACACTTTTCTTTACATGCTTCAATGCTGGTCTGTGGGGCCTGCCTCGAATAAATAGACAAAGGGTCGTCATCCATATGTTAGTGATGGTTTCTTTGCTCCTGGATATTCTGCTTTAAGAGTAGAGGGCACATAAACACAAATGCATTACCACAAAAATAAACATAATACACACACGTAAGAAATACTGTAATTAATACAACAAACAAGAGGACTAAACTCATTACCAATAATAACATACAAAAATAATAATTAACAAAAATATTAAATAAAACTTTATCATTTTGTATTCTTATTTAACTGTACTGGATTCATAATTAGCATATATCGTGGTGTGCTACATGAACACAATGTACAGTGAGTATGCACTTTACAAGAGTAAATTGGTCCCCACTACTCTGGATTGGATTTGCTTTTTTGTTAATGAATGACAGGATGAATGAAATTTAAACAGTGCAATTCATATTTACAGGTTCACAGCACTGAATAAGTTTATAAATTTAATACTTTAAATAAAGCACAACCACATTCAATAAACACAATAAAACAGCATGATGAATACATAAAAAGAATACACTTGTTTATGAACTGCTTTATATATTTTACATTTCTTATTGTACCAATATGAGAAATGATTGTGGAATTCAATCTTTCTTTAGAGTCAGGCATGAAAACAAGGACCTAAAAATAATAAAAAGATGATAGTACTGTTAACAATTTAACAAAATCTGCATATGTACCTCCAAGCTACTTACACTAAAATATGAAGAACCTAAATCACAAATAAGGAAAGACCTTCTGGTTGATTATTGCCTCTCGAATTAGCTTAGTTTATATTGTATACTGTAGACCAGTGCTTCCCAAACTCGGTCCTGGGGACCCACTGTGGCTGCAGGTTTTTGTTCCAACCAGCTTCTTTTTGTAATTGAACTCCTGGGCTAATTAAGTGAACTGTGATTTCCCAAATTACATGGAAATAATGTGTTATTTTTCTTTTTAACAATATTTTCATCTTGATTTTTATTTTACTTTTCCAGGTGTTCTAATTGTTTAGTTAATCCATTATTTACTAATTAGTGGGTCTGACACTAAAGTAGTTCCAGCCTTTGATTATTCAGTGTTGTTTGCCAGCGTGTCTGCTCTGCTCATTTTTAATTGTCATTAATAAGATACAATGAAGGGGAAAAACTGCACAGAGAAAGGGCAAAATATAATGAAATCTAAAAGAGAGAGTTAAGAATTTAAATCTATAGCAAAAATAAAAATATTTGTAAATGTCTTATAAATTTAAAAAACATGCTGCTGTCCTTTTTGGAATGTAGAATAATAGAAAAAA
>JANRMT010062807.1:48265296-48276946 GCA_026402145.1 Polypterus bichir lapradei
AGATAGATAGATAGATAGATAGATAGATAGATAGATAGATAGATAGATAGATAGATAGATAGATAGATGTGAAAGGCACTATATGAAAGATAGATAGATAGTAGTTTATTGATCATCAAAAGGAAATTTACTTGCTCAAGCACCAATATAAGGCATAAAGCACTATATAAAATGTGTGCTCTCTTACATGCAGTAAGTGCAAGACTTAGGTTAAACATGCAATATAAAACAGATTTACATTTATATTTACATTCACATTTATTTCCTTAGCCAATGTTTTTTTTTATCCAACATAAATTACAAAATAGGTCAGCATAATCAAGTAACCATCAGTCTAAAGAATTGTTTGGTATCAAGTGCTGCAGGACAAGGGTTCAAAATTGATCATCACAAGAAAAGAGGTCAGAACAAAATACAAGATGATTACAATTCCTAGATTATGCAAAAACCTAATCACTGATATAAATTGGACAGAAATTTACAAAACAAAAGAGTCTTCAGATTATCTTAAGCACATTGAGGGCGTAGGATTTTGAATAGATGCAGGTATAGCATGTCCACAGCTAGAAGCTACACATGAAAATAGTTGGGATTAAGTTTTAATGCCACACAAGAGTTGATCTCATCCATTGCTAGAGATGGATGCCTGAGATGATGCTCTGCTGAGGTTTTTTTATTACCTATCTGAGATATCCTGTTTTCAATTAACCCAAGAGGAATCAATTACAAGTATATTAAAAATGTGAACAGGAGACCAAGGGATCAGAAAGAGAAGGAAAAGGTGACTAAAGTTTCATCAAAGTTTACACTGGTCTCAAATTCATGATACAGCCTACCACAGGCTAAACTGAAGAAGACAGGTGAAGGAACGGATCATCCAGGACCTCACAATGCAGAATCTACTCCAACTCACAGAAAATGTGGGAGCAAAACTGTGAGTGAGGGGATTCCCTTGACAAGGGTGCCGTCTATCACCACTGCTTTTTGCAATCACCGTTGAGCCATTAGCTATTCACTTTCAAAATTCTTTAGAGATAATGGGGATTATCAGAGAAGGACTTTAACAGAACATATCACTAAACAAAGATGATATGGTAATGTATATATCAGACCTATAAACATTTTACTAGTAGTCCTTAATACACTAGCAAAAGTCCAAAAGATATATGGACTCAAAATTAATTTGAATAAAAGTGTACTTTTATTTACTTAACACACAATACTGGACTGGGCATCTATTTGATCATTTTATCAGAACAGTTTAAATATCTAAGGGTAAATATCTAGGGGTAAACGTTATATTTAAAGATCTTTTTTAGCGCAAAACAATGTGAGGAAATTGTCTACCCTTCATTTCACATTAGCAGGGAGAATAAATACTGTAAAGATGAACATCCTTCCTAAGCTCCTTTTTTCTATTACAGAGCATCTCTATATACATTAACAAATTGTTCTTTAAGAAATTAGACTAACTTATACCCTCATTATTATGGAATTCGAGATATCCACGCATTCAGAAGTCGACTCTACAAAGACCTAAAGCAGAAGGTGGCATGGCACTATCTAAATTTAAATTTTATTACTGGGTGGCAAATATACAAGCTATAAAGACCTGGAAATTGACACGAATTGATGAATACACATAGCCCTGGTCTGCAATAGAAATAAAATCTTGCCGTACTTCTTTATATGCCCTGCTTTTTGCCCCAGTTAATTCAAGTTTTTGTCATTATACCAATAATCCGATTGAATCCAGCCACAGAGGATGCACAAACCAGCGTGTTTCTTCATGTTGGTTCCAAGCCTGGATAAATGGAGAGGATTACGTCAGGAAGGGCATCCAGTGTAAAATCAACATGTGGACAACAAGTTAGGATGTTAAAGATAGAGCTGCCAGGGAAGAGGAAAAAGGGAAGGCCTAAGAGAAGGTTTATGGATGTGGTGAGAGAGGGCATGCAGGAGACGGGTGTGATAGAGCAAGATGCAGAAGACAGGAAGATATGGAAAAAGATGATCCACTGCGGCAGCCCCTAATGAGAGCAGCCAAAGGAACAACGACAACAACAACAACATTTATTTGTATAGCACATTTTCATACAAAAAAAATGTAGCTCAAAGTGCTTTACAAAATGAAGAACAGAAAAATACAAGACACAATAAAAAATAAACATAAGTCAACATTAATTAACATAGAATAAGTAAGGTCCGATGGCCAGGGTGGACAGAAAAAACAAAAAAAAACTCCAGAGGCTGGAGAAAAAAAAAATAAAATCTGTAGGGATTCCAAACCAAGAGACCGCCCAGTCCCCTCTGGGCAATCTACCTAACATAAATCAAAAAGTCCTCTTTGTATTTAGGGTTTTCAAGGAAGGACCTGATGATGATGGTCACGTAGACTTCTGGCTTTCAGTCCATCAATGTTGGAGCATCATGATGCTTTGAGTAGGTGGTGGTGGCGTAGGCCGCCACCACAAAGAAACCGGAAAAAGAAACAGAAGAGAGAGTAGGGGTCAGTACGGATTTTGGAGCCACCATGAATAGCTATTATGATGACTTGAACATACAGAGTATCAGGATTAAGTTAAAGTGAAGTTATAAAAAGGCCATGTTAAAGTAATGTGTTTTCAGCAGTGTTTTAAAGTGCTCTACTGTATTTGCCTGGCGAATTCCTATTGGCAGGCTATTCCAGATTTTAGGTGCATAACAGCAGAAGGCCGCCTCACCACTTCTTTTAAGTTTAGCTTTTGGAATTATAAGGAGACACTCATTTGAGGATCTGAGGTTACGATTTGGAATATAACGTGTCAGACATTCCGATATATAAGATGGAGCGAGATTATTTAAGGCTTTATAAACCATAAGCAATATTTTAAAGTCAATCCTGAATGACACAGGCAACCAGTGTAGTGACATCAAAACTGGAGAAATGTGCTCGGATTTTCTTTTCCTAGTTAGGATTCTTCTTAGGAAGAAGAAGAAAATATCAATAATCCTTTTGTCCATCAATCACACAGAATGTAGAATAAATGCAGGATACACTTCAAGGTAGAGAAGTTTTATCTGTTGCATCTCTATATGATAATCACCTTTATAAATCCTCTCAGATATACACAGTATTTAATCTTGGGAATTAAAATACTTAGAGAACCGTACAGTATATAGATTGTGAGGAGAATAAAGCTTCCACAAATAGAAAAAGGTTTGGGGATTGTCCCCATATATTGTCTCCCAGACAATTGAAAAATAAAGCGATTCAATATGACTTTAAAGTACAGAATGAATGAATCAATGGTAACAAAATGGCGTTTAGGTACTGTACTGACCGTACTGACCCCTACTCTCTCTTCTGTTTCTTTTTCCGGTTTTTCTGTGGTGGCGGCCTGCGCCACCACCAACTTACTCAAAGCACCATGATGTCCCAGCATTGATGGACTAAAAGCCAGAAGTCCACGTGATCATCATCAAGTTCTTCCGTGAAAACCATAAATACAAAGAGGACTGTTTCATTTATGTTAGGTAGATTGCCCAGAGGGGACTGGGCGGTCTCATGGCCTGGAATCCCTGCAGATTTTATTTTTTTTCTCCGGCCGTCTGGAGTTTTTTTTTGTTTTTTCTGTCCCCCCTGGCCATTGGACCTTACACTTATTCTATGTTAATTAATGTTGACTTATTTTATTTTCTTAATGTGTCTCTTATTTTTCTATTCTTCATTATGTAAAGCACTTTGAGCTACATTTTTTTGTATGAAAATGTGCTATATAAATAAATGTTGTTGTTGTTGTTGTTGTTTATATAGCAGAAGGTATCATGGGAAAGGAAATGGTTGGCAGGAAGTGATGATTGGAGGTGGGAACATGGAAGCATCGTCATCAGGAGCAGACCGAAGCAATGGATCGTGGAACCGGAAGTGATGTCATCGCGGCCATTTTGAAGCCGGAAATGAATATGTTTATTTTTCTTCCAGTTTTCTGTGGGTAAAAAGAGATTTAGGTAAGCACCACATGACAGTCCCTTGTCTCGCGAGATTTCACTCACCTTTAGGCTCTTTGACTGCCTCCAACTCGCACGTGTGTGACAAGATAAAGTTTTGGCATCTTGAACAATTATGCTTCAAATTTAAACTTCCCAGAAACACAATTTTTCCATTTCTTTCAAATCAGAAATTTGGCTAAAATAAACCTACCTAATTTTCTACACCTCCCACCCATTTCTATTCTAAAAATACTGATTAGTCTTGAAGACTCAGACAGCATCTCAACAATATATAAAAACATCATAAAGTTTCTTCCTTTTAAAGATCTTATGGTGGGAAAAGGATATTTCACTTAATATCTCAGAAAAGGAGTGCAAGGCAGCCATGGATAGAATGTACTCTAGCTCTATATTCAACTTCAAATCTTTTATCAATTACATATATCTTGCTCAAAATTGTTCAAAATGTATCCAGGGCAAGATCCAACCTCTGAATGTTGCAATCAAGTTCCAGCCTCAGTGGGTCACATGTTTTGAGAGTGCATTAAATTAACATCAGTCTGGACAAATATCTTTGAATGCCTATCAGATACCCTTGGTGTCACAATCACTACAAACCCATTTACAGCTGTGTTATATGTACTCCCAGATGAGCGTAAAGTAGAGAAAGACAAATTGATTGTAATTGCTGACACCACACACTACTAGCATGTAGACTTATCTTGCTTAAATGGAAGAGTTTCAGCCGACCTTTTATAAGTTCTATTCTATTTGAAATTGCAAATTCTCACTTAGTTGATCTGTTCAAAACTTTTTTTTTAAATATGGCAAGACTTAATAAAATTTTAGAATAAGCATTTATGACAGGGAAAAAAACCAATTCCTTTTTTTATGTTTTGGTTCTCCTCTCTTTCTCTTGGGTGGTGGCTGAATTCTGTTTTGTTAGGTTGTGTCTCTTTTTGACCCTGCTTTCCTTCTTTAACTCTCTGATGTTTTTTTCTTTTCATCTTTTTTTTTTTATTTTAACTATAAAGTCATTTGTTGTATAATTTCAACTTGATTGTATGGAAGGTTATTTTCTTCAAATAAAACTCAAAAATAGAGAATTGATGCCACAGAGAAGTGGCATCACCAGATGCCATTCATTAGCAGGACACTGTGATTGAGAAGGAGTGTAGGAACCCTCAAGTGTCTCCATAAATATAGGCACTGACCCACTGACTACTCTGTAGTCAAGCATCAATTATTTAAACTTAATATGTGCTGTAACAGGAAGCGTATGTAGTAATCTGAAGAGAGGAGTGACATGTGCCCACCACATCTGGCTGAACTCCAGATGTACCACTGAATATTAAACCATCTGCAGCCGGTACTTTTAGCAGCAGAGAGTTGTAGCAGTCCAGATGTGACAAGACCAAAGCCTCTGCCTTTGATCTTATGGATGTCATATAGAGTGAATTTACAAGACCGGAAGACCATTGCAACATGGTCCGTGAAGAACAGTTAGTTGATCACCATCGCAAGGTTGCGTACATACTTTGCAAGTTTTAGTGATAATAAGCCAAGCTCAACAGAGTTGGAGGGCTGAACAGATGGACAAGCAGGGATAACAAGTAAGTCTGTCTTTGCCAGTCTGAGCTGGAGATGGTGTTCCTTCATCCAGGTTGCAATATCAATGAAACATGTAGACTTAAAATAGCTCACCTGGTTCAAGAGTTATTGAGAATGCAAACATCTAGATAGAAAGACATGATTTTTTTTTTATTTACAGTCATGATTACAATCATCCAAAACACTGAGAGAAAAAAAGATGAGTAAACCTTTCTGTCTCCTTTAAAGGTACTTTGTCCTAGGTATTTGCCAAAGCCATAGAGTATTTATAAAGTTGTGGCAATAAGTACTATAAGAACCCTCTTATAACAAAACTATGAAAAACAAAAGATGACTTCAAAAAGCATTGAGGATATTCAGCTGTGGTTTAGGGATATTTAAAATGTATACATAATTGCAGTATTTTTTTATCTGGAAGATAACCCTCTCCAGATACTGCAAGGCCTTTAAGGTCAAAGACTTGATTGAAAAGAAACATTTCTCCCCTGTCTGTCTTTAAGGTAATTGCTTTCATTTTAATGCTTACTGTTCTTGTGCTCTGCAGCCTTTGTGATGCTTTGCTTTTGAGCAGGATTTGCTTCATATGTCTGCCCAGTCCCCTGCCGCGAGTAGCCTTCATTTGGTAAGGAGCAAGCACAATGCTCTTAAAGGCCAGCTGCTAATTGATTGCCCTGCTTTCCATTATTCTTTATGAATTTGCAGAAGCACATTATATTTTCATAGCCATACTTTATGCAAATACCTTTCAAAATGTACACAGTTGGGGTTTACTCAGTGTAGAAGTTCACCGAGGTTTCAAAATGCAGGTAGGAAAAAAAATATTTTATTACAGCACAGTGGAGAAACTCAAGCTTTACGATATTTTAAATTGAGAACTTGATTAGAATAAATTGAAGTCAGTATGTATGGCTTTATGATTTAGTAAATGTTTGTAAACTACTTTTTAAACTGTGTTCTCCTATACAGATACTATATTTCAATTTTATACTGTGTATTGGTCACGTTGGCACAGATATTATCACATCAAACAGTCACTATGTGGTTTGCGTATTCTCACTGTTTCCATACAGTACATGATTTCCGAAGTTACTCTAGATTGCTACTTTATATCCTCAAGGTTTGATAAAGTGTATAAAATCAAATCAAAATATATATGTTAGAGTAACATGGAATTATGTCATTTACAAAGGATGATTAGGGTGGGCTCAAGACTGAGTGTGCCCTGCAGTGGACTGGCACCCCACCCAAGCTTTCTTCCTCCTTGCCTTATGTCTAATGGTGCAGGCCTAAGCTCTGGTACGCTATAACTATGTATTGGAAGCAAGTGCTGAAAATATGATGGGCAGATGGGTGAATTGTTTGATGGACAGTGAAATGTAACTCGACTCATTGGAGAATTTCTTTACTACACTATTCAGAGGTGCTGCTCAAAGTTATTTCTGCTGTGCTTTTCAGTCAGCTTCTCTCTTGTTTATACTGTTCTATACTGTAAGCTCTTATTAGTGTCACTATAAAGTGAGCTCCTCTATCTAATATGTTACTCAGCAAGTGTGTCATTACTACAATATACAGTAAGTGACCAAATTTGAATGACACAGAAAGGTTTTAATAAAAAGGAGATAAAGACGTTTGAAGATCTTTACCAAAATACTAAACCAATCTAACATCAACATTAAAAGCTAACCATTAATCAAGCACTTTAATAACAAGGCTGAGAAAACACCAGACATGTAAAGCGTTTTGTATCCAAATCTTGAACGATTCAAGATTTTATGTGACATCCTATCTCAAAGAATCATTGGATAGATTATTATAACAATGATCATGCTCTAACTCAAAAATGGCGGTGCCCACAAGAAAACAAAATGTTATAATGAGAAAAAAATCCACAGTTAAGGAGCTAAGCTTAGCAAACTATTGTCATTAATATTATAAACATCTGAAGCTTATTCAACTATTGCTTTGATTTAAAAATAAATCCATTTTCTCGAAATCAAAAACCATTTTTTAAAATCTATTCTGAATTATTCTATAAAATGTCTTAAGTGTTATTTTTCTGAAATTAATTCTGTTTTAAATTAACTGTTCCTCTCAGGGTTTCAGTGGACAATGCAGCCAGTTGCATTGCCAATTACATTGTCAGAAGTTAAAGAGACTGTAGGTTCTTTAAATTTGGTATATAATAAGCACCTCCACAAATGCAGATGCTTGACTCTGCCAGCTCCTCCAATGAACCCCTCACTTAATTCAGCCATGATATACCTCATCCTAAAGCACGATAAAGAGTTACCTGAGGACCTTAACTAAGGCTGCTGGTGTAGCTCTTTTGCTGCTGTTTGATTACCTTCAAATAAATCCTTATTAAAAAAAATAAAAAGAAACTTCTCTGTGGAATGGTTTCTCGATACAAATGTTTGAGCATTTATGTTTCTATTGAGAAGCATTTTGATATATTTAGGACTACTGATTTTGAAGCCAAAAACCCTTTTAGGCTTGTTTAGGTCTAAGCAGGTCAGTAGAGTTTGGGGTCCAGCTACCTGAGGTAGGGCCTATTTTGAGGCCAGATAGAAAAGACACTAGTCTGGTTTATGGGTATTTTTTAAGGCCTCACACCATTTTGCTAATTTTTGTGTATTCAAAAGTTACAGTCTACAACCCCTGGAGGGCCGCAGTGGGTGCAGGTTTTCTTTCTAACCATTTTCCTAATAAGTGTCCAGTTTTCACTGCTAATTTAACTTCTTTTCTCTCTATTTTAATAGTCCTGTTTTTAAGGATTAAATCTTCTGAATTGATTCTTTTCTTCATTAAATGACAGCCAAACAGAAATGAGACATGAAACGAGCCAACAGATGTGGGGCTTCAAACTCCAATCAGTTCTTTAATGAGAAGCTGATTCTTGCTGTTAATTAAACCCGTTATTCAATTCCATAGCTTGTTGCTGCTGTCTTTCTGCCACAGCAGACATTTCCAAAACTGTTGATATTCTGTTTTTTTTTCTAAGAACTACTAAAATGTTTTGGTAACCTGAGGGATCAACCTTACTGTGACCTTCATTTTTATTTTCAGATTTTGTTTGATGGGTATAGGTGAGCTGCTTGTTTTATGTCTCATTACTGTCCGGCTGCTAATTAAGGAAAAAACAACTAAGGGGCCTGAGTCAAACTAATTAAAGCTAAGGCTAAAGAAGTTAATTAGCATCAAAAACTGGTCACTAATTAAGAAGATGATTAGAATGAAAACCTGCAGCCACTGCGACCCTCCAGGACTGGAGTTTGACACCCCTGGTCTACAGTCATTGAGAGTCGTATATATTATAAAACACTGACTTTAGCCACAGTGCTCTGTCATTACCTTTTCTTCCAGTATTTTTACATTCACTTTTATGCTTTCTTCAGTTAAACATTGATTTTTATGATTTTGTTAGTTGACATTTTTGTTTGCTTATTAATTTTCTTTTTTCCTTTGGACTACTGTGAGTTTCAAAAGTTATTTAACTCCTTATCATTATCAGTTTTGCAATTTTGAATTCCATTATTAATTATTGATATTTTGTTGGAGAAGGTTTTTATAGTTTTGGTCTTCTGACTGTGGGCCATAATCACAACGAAACAGCTCAAGAGCATTTGGATTCAAGAGCAGCTCAAGATCACCTTACTGTCAATTAAAGTAAGTAGTACATCTCAATTCACAGGTCAAAGCTAACTTGAAACCGCTAAACCCTCAAATGATGAAATACTGGGGACTCTGGTATATTAAGTATTTTTCTTAAAAATAAGTAAAAAAGAGCATAGGAATCAGGTGGAGAACTTTGTTTCTTACAGCAGAAATTATTGTCTGTAACTTAACATCAGCAAAGCCAATGAACTACTTATTGACTTTTGCCACACCAATGAATCTCTACACCTGGTCAATATTCAGGGAGTGGATGTAGAGGTGATGCATTGCTACAAGTACAGTGGAACCTTGGGTCACAACCATAACTTGTTCCAAAACTCTGGTCGCAACCCGATTTGGTCGTGACCTGAAGCGATTTCCCTCATAGGATTGTATGTAAATACAATTAATCCATTCCAGACCATACGAGCTGTATGTAAATATATCCATCCATCCATTTTCCAACCCGCTGAATCCGAACACAGGGTCACGGGGGTCTGCTGGAGCCAATCCCAGCCAACACAGAGCACAAGGCAGGAACCAATCCTGGGCAGGGTGCCAACCCATGTGAATATATTATTTTTTTAAAGATTGTTAAGCACAAACATAGTTAATTATACCATAGAATGCAAAGTGTAATAGGAAACTAAATGTAAATTGAATTGAATAACACTGAGAAAACCTTGAACAGAAAAAAACTAACACTGCAAGAGTTCACGCTATAGCCTTACGAACCGCTCGCCGTAAACAATTTTTTTAATGAGTTTTAAGCACAGGGAAAAAATTAACTTTTGAAAAATCTGTAATTTATATAAAAACTAACCATAAACAACCAAGAAAACTAACCTTGCAAGAGTCGAGTTCTGGCATGAAGGAAGTGAGGAGGAACTGGGTGGAGAGGAGATTATAGTTTTGAGGTAAAGTCCCTCTGTGCGATGCACGTCTGATCGAGAACAATGTACTGTACAGGGAGAGACTGAACACTTGTGTAAATCACCGGTGCGTATGAACCAGAAGGGAAATGAAATAGAGCACAAAGAGTTCACAGCATAGGCACAGGGAGAGACTGAACACGTGTCGAAATCATCGGCGCGTACGAACCGGAAAGGAAACTGGCTTGTTCATCACCCGAGTGTGTGGTCGTGAACAGATGCAAAAGTTCGGCGAACTTTTTGGTCATAACCTGATTTGTACGTGGTCCGAGACGTTCGTGACCGAGGTTCCAGTGTACTTGGGGGTCCATATGAATGACAGGCTGGAATGATCTGATAACACGAATGATGAACCATAGAAGAAAGGTCAGAGCAGGCTCTGCAAACTACTGTATGTTCCCTCAATGTGGTTAATGGCATCCTTTACATGTTCTACAATTCCTGTGATTTCCTGTGCTGTGGTGTGCTGGGGCCGTAACATCACTTCAAGAAAGGACCATCGAATCAAAAAGCTAAGAGCAGGGTCAATTATGGGAAATTCTCTGGACTGCCTGGAGGTAGTAGATGTGAAGAGAATGGAAGCAAAATGGAGTGTCTTTATGAACAATTCTACATATCTTCTCTCGGATACACTGAGGACTGTCAGCCAACAAGTTATTTAGCCGATGTGTGTCAAGAAATGCAACTGGGGCTCTTTTATACCAATAGCAGCACACCTGTATAATGCCTCACTGTGACTCTGTCAAGTCAAGACATTTTATTTCTTTTCATTGTCTTTCTTTTTAGTCATTCTGTGTTCAGTCCATATACAGTGTGTGTGCATTTATTTATTTAATTATGTAATGAGCTTCTGTAAAGAGGTAAATTTCATCTGGGGACAGCCCCTAAGCTGTCCCCTATGTGCACACATGTGACTCTATCTATCTATCTATCTATCTATCTATCTATCTATCTATCTATCTTCTTTGTCTTCCTTTCATGCCCCTTTAGTGTTATTCCCTTTTACTTTGCTACTTCTCAAGCCTTTCTCTCTTTACTATTCCATGAGCTTCTCTCCTGCTCCTGCTACTGAATGAAATTTTCCATCTTCATTTCTTACTTTTTCAGCACTTCCTTCTTAACTTGTATTTTGAAATTTTGTAAGCTCTCATTCATTTATTTGCTTATCAAGAGCTCTTCTCTTTTCCTAAGTACTTGAGCTCTTCTCTATTAGTTTGTTAATTCATGAGCTTGTGTCTTTTCTTTTGCCACTCTATGACTCTCCCTCTTTCACTTTTCACTCTACAAAGTCAGTAATTTTCTTTTACTTTTCTTTAGTTCTCTCTACTTTTGATACTTTATGAACTCCCCTCACTTGTATTTCCCTTCTATTAAATCATCTATTTTCTGTTTTACTTCTCAAAATGTCCTCTTCTAATTTGCAACTTTATGAACTCTTTCTTTCTTTCTTTCTTTCTTTCTTTCTTTCTTTCTTTCTTTCT
>JANRMT010062807.1:48278348-48311376 GCA_026402145.1 Polypterus bichir lapradei
CATACACACACACAAAATGGTGATGCCCATCCATCCATCATGAAAAACAAATACACAAAAATACACCAACCAAATGTACTTATTTATTATAATTATTATCAGTTTCAGTTATTAATAAGATTAATTGTGTCTTTACTATGACAGTTTTGTTTTTGTTGAGTTGCTGTCATTATGGCATGGTGCTGGTTGCAATGGAGTGTATCTCTAGAAATACCATAATTTACATAATCAACATGAAAATATGTAAAGGAACATATTAGACACGTCATTATGTGAATTATGCATATACCTAAACAAATGGGTGTGCATTATTTCTTGATTTCTGCCTCCATATTCTCCACTACTCTTTGTTCATGAACAATTTGGGTTATTTCACAGATGGGACTTTTTTTCTGGTTTCAGTTCTCTGCTCCTTTGAAGTTTTCTCTCCCAACTACCTCTTTAAGCCTCAGTGGCCTTTTAACAGACAAACACTGACAAAAACAAATTAATATAAAAATGCATTGCTAATAAATACAGACACCAGACCAGACACAATAAATAAGCCAATAGCTTGTTTCGGATGGGTTGAATGACTACAGACAAAAACTACAAATAAGAGGAGAATGCTCTGCATGACTTGAGTAATTACAGCAGGATTTGTGCAAGTCCAATGAAAGTGTATGTTAGATCACAGAGAACTGACAGGCTTTTAGAAGATTAAACTAAAGAATTGTAGGCAGATGTCTAATCATCGATCATGAAAACTAAAGGAAAGCAGAAATCAAAACAGTAACACAAGTCCCTTAGCCTTTCTCTAATTAATGCTACTTCTTTTTAGGGTTTTTGATCTAAAGTGTAGATGTTATTCTATGGATGCTGCCATCTTCTATAATGATGGCATAATGATGTCATGGTGCTTGTTGCCTTCTAATCATGATGGCAACAGACTTTGTTGTCAACAGAAACATAACTGCACATATGAACATTGTTCCAAATCAGAAAAACAAACTACAAAATGGCTCTACAATGACATTACAAAAAATATGGTAAATAAAAATAACAATCAAAACTACCAAAACTAACACATCTAGAAAATAAACAAAATTAATCAGGAGGATGCCAAATGCAAACTTTACAGGAAGGTCATAAGTGGAGACTCCATGCTATTTTTATTTATTTTTTATTTAAGACCTTAATAAAGGATTCTTTGGGTCTTCATAACCCTTACAAAGCATCAGTAAAGTGTTTATTCATCTCTGCAATGTGACAGACTAACAAAACTTCACTTTGGAGAGAGAGGTCTGAGTTGGCTTAACTGAGACACATTTCTCTTGACATTACATATTTAGTATAAGAACTTTGAATCCTTCATATTAACAAATACCTCAACTAGAGTGTTACGAAAGATGCATACTGAATTAAGTAATCCACAACAACAGTCATGTCGCAAGCACCTTTGGTTATTACAATATTGTGTCCTTGAGTCAAATGTTGCTGGATTTGTTTAACTCCTTGAGGGCTGAATATTTTTTCCTAAAAACACAGTTTTCTGAAAAGCACACAAAGCAATTGTTTCACACATAAATCATCAGCAGGGGAGGCAGCAGTAGTCGCAGTGCAATGCAATCCGCTTTGTAACTCTCGTCATTGTAAGTGGCAGTCCTCCCAGGCGAACTTTGCCATAGGCACATCTGCAACAAGAAAGTATTCAACACCACGATCAGCTGATGCTGGTACCTCATGTTCGTTTTTAATTATTTGCATCAATATCGAAGTCTAACAAGTCAAAGTCCAATTCCGCGATAAAATACAAAACTTTGTCCACACAGTACTCTGATTTGCGCAATCACTTTGACCTCTTGCCAGAGGTTGAGGCAATTTCTGCTGTTGTTTGCTCTTTGCTATTTATGCAAGTGCAGGGAATCTCAGTCAAACCAACTAAGCTAACTTTCCTTCTGGCAAAGAGAGTCAAACTAAAGCATAACAGCAGGTTTGGACACCGTTTACAGTTGATTACCACCCTCAACCCCTTCTGTTGACAAAAGTCGACATCCGCCCTGAAACAGTTAAGCTGTTTCAATAAAAGGCACTATTTTAAATAAACTCCGTTTTATTTATGTACAGTGCATAAATGTTTATTATGTCAAGTCAAGGTTTTTCTTTGAGTGGTCCACTTTCACTTTGTGGTGAAAGAGAGAGGTGCGGAGAGGTGGCTCTGAGGCTAGGGATCTGCACTAGCAATCGGAAGGTTGCCGGCTCGAATCCCGTAAATGCCAATAAGGACTCTGCTCTGTTGGGCCCTTGAGCAAGGCCCTTAACCTGCAATTGCTGAGCGCTTTGAGTAGTGAGAAAAGCGCTATATAAATGCAAAGAATTATTATTATTATTATTTTGTGAAACTTGTGTATGGTTAACTGGCAAATCTTAAGCAGGTCCTATGTGAGTAAGTCTGTGCCCTACAATGGACTGGCATAATGCCCAGGGTTTCTTTCTGCTTATGTCCCATCACCCTAAACTGGATTAAACAAGTCTGGTAACAAATGAAGGATAATATTATTAGCAGTAATAAATAACCATCCTTCCATTAGGTTCCTTAACCTGTTTATCCAGGTCAAGGTTTCAGAACAGCAAACATACATTATATAATCACAATAAAAATCACTTAAACTCCACTTGCATTTACCACGTTGTTTATTAGGAAAAAAAGGAATCTTGGAAAGGGTGGCAGAATGGTTAGCGCTGATGCTTCAGCCTCTCACTTCTACAGCAGTGTTGCCTAGTGGCTAAGGCACTGCAAGGGCTTTAAACTCCTAGAAAGCTGGTTGAAACCCCACTTCTGATTTAGATAGATAGATAGATAGATAGATAGATAGATAGATAGATAGATAGATAGATAGATAGATAGATAGATAGATAGATAGATAGATAGATAGATCTTTATTTGTCCCCAGAAGGAAATTTGGCTTTTTACACAACAAAATCAATGGAGGAACAGAAAAAAAGGTCTGTGGTCAAAGGTTCAAGGCCAACAAGAAAAAAATAATAAAGCAGGTTTCAAAGTGACAAGAAATTCCGCCAGCTAACCCACTTGTGGACTGTTAGGAACACTCATACAAAAGGGTTTTATTACCCAAACCAGGCAAACCATCAAAATAAGTATCCCACAAACACAAAGGAGCGTAAAAACAAGAAAAACCAAAGCGTTCTGCTCACCCCTCCCTCACTTGTAGCCTCTTTTACTTGTCTAGCCACTGTATACTGACTTTAAAGCCTGGGACAGGAAACCCTTCTGGGTCAACTTTCACAAATGTTTCTTGGTATTCTGGCCAGTGCTCAAAGATGTGCAGGAGCCCCAGAGGAGCTCCCCCTAGAGGCACTAGGTTTTCCTACATACTTCTCATAACAGAGAGTGTAATTGGGGAGGGCCAGACTCTCTGAACTCCCAATACTCCTGCAAATTTATTTCCCAATGCGCTCTAATGGTCTGGTGGACATTTACAAGGGTAACAAATTGTTTTTTCCTTTCTCACTTTCACAATACATTTAATAAAAGTTCTTAACTCTAAAGGTATCTAATTACCAAATTCTTACACAATTCATTTTAAGCAATACATTCTTGTAACCTTAACCTCAACCTCAGCCTTCACTGTTAAACTGAATCTGTTTTGGTACTGAATTATTCTGCTGTCTCTAGATAGTGAAATTGTATAGATATATAGCTAGTCCACAGTATCTAAAATGAGAATTAACCCCAAAAACATAAATGTCCTGGAGAAGATCCAAATATCATTAACAAAACTAATGTGTTTTCCTGGACTGAACCAAAACTTGCTTTTCTTATAAATTGTCACTTTATAAGAGATCCCAAGTTTCTAAACCTTTGAAAACGCATTTTAACACAAAAACCACAGGTAATAATAACACTCTTTTGCCACATTAAAAAATATTTAAAAAACAGTCAAAATGCCTTAGCAAAAGTTTTGAACCGTCAACATAATAATAATTCCCAAACAACTGAAATACAGTAAGTTTGAACAGTCTAAGTTTGTTCTACGTTTATGTAAAAGCTTAGATGAGGCAAAGTTGCCACCATGTTTTATACTACTGACATGCACTGTGATTCATGTAACATGCAACAGTGCCTTGCAACTGTAAATAACTTGACACTGCAAATGAGAAAAAATGCCACAAAATGATGTGTCTGTCACAATTCAGAATGATATATAAAAAATAAGTAATGCTAAAATAACCAGCTGTGGTGGGCTGGCGCCATGCCCAGGGCTTGTATCCTGCCTTGCGCCATGTGTTGGCTGGGATTGGCTCCAACAGACCCCCGTGACCCTGTCGTTAGGATATAGCGGGTTGGATAATGGATGGATGGATGGATAAAATAACCAGCATCCAACACTGTCAGAATAAATTACAACAAAATAACCCATACAACATGATGCAAACTATCGTTTGTTTTATATTTACAAATGAGACATTACATTAGATTTAGTAATAACCAGTAACCGTTACCCTTATTACAGTGTAACTTATTACTGTGTAATTCTGACAAATGACTTGAGTAACAGTACAGTGTACATAGCTATTTGTTTCTCATTATTATTTACCATCCAATTGTGTGTTTACCTATTCCAGCTTTTTACAGAAACTCTTTAAATAAATAAATACATAAATAGGTAGATAAATAAATACACACACGCTTTGGTCTGAATGCACAGTGGAGTTAGTATAAAGCAAGAAAAAAAGCGTAAAATTATTTTTTTAGTTAAAATATTTCTAATTTAATTTTTATCATAGAAATGACTGTGTGAACTTGAGCAATCCATTTAACCTGCCCACACACTTTTAACTACACATGTAAAGTTTCACTGTATTATATCTCTGAACTTTTAAAGTGCTTAGAGTCTGTTATAGAAATCAAATATATGAAATACACATTGTTTGCTTAATTATCTGAATTTTATTAGTTACACTTATGTTTGGATGTTTGTTCTATTAATATTCCTGACTTGTGCAGGTTAGCTTTATTTCAGATTTTCGCTTTACATCATTTAAGTAAGTGTCAGTGTGTCCTCATGGTCCTTCACGGATTAGCTCCAGCCTTGCATTCATGCATCCAGCGTAGGCGGTGAGCTGGTATGATCCTGACAATTTATAATGGAAAAAACAGATTAAGAAATAGGCTTTATGAAATCAGACTCAATGAAAAAAAAAACTTGTTGGATGTACTTAGTAAAATTATAACATATATTTCCACTTAATTAAAATAAGTAGGTTTAATATATATATAAAATATAGTATAGTATATAAATAGGTCTTTTTAAGCAAAAGAAGATTAAGAGATTACATGATTGAAGAGTTTAAAATTATGAAGGGAATTAGTATGGTGGATTGAGACTGTTATTTTAAAATGAGTTCATCAAGAACGAAGGGACACAGTTGGAAACTTTTTAAAGGTAAATTTCACATAAGCATTAGGAAGTTTTCCTCTGCACAGAGAACCATAGACACATGGAATAAACTACCAAGTAGTGTGGTAGACAGTAGGACTTTAGAGACTTTCAAACCTTGACTTGATGTTATCTTAGAAGAATTAAGTGGATAGGACTGGTTAGTTTTGTTGGGCTGAATGGCCTGTTTTCGTCTCGATTGTGGTAAAGCTGTAAAAACAAAGGTGTAGATGTGACTTTCTCATCTCTTGTTTTTACAGCAAGAGTTTATTAAAAAAAGTTGCATGTTCTACTTAATAAAATTATTTTTTCTCACCTAAAACAAAAGTGTACAGCTAATGATCATTTTTCTCTGTGCATTAACTGATCATAAAGTAAAAAAAATCCATTTACATCATTATCACATAAACTGTTTAGCATCTTTTCAGCCACCCTTCATTTATATAAGTTTACTTTTCAGCCTACAAAAGTCACCTACATAACTAATTATGTTTCTAACTTATTTTTTTATTGTATTCTATTTAGATTAAAAACACTACTTTTACTCTTCTGGTTGTCCTGTTTCCATCAAGTATATATAACATAATTTCTGTTTAGAACTTTCCAGTTTACTTATATTGTCTTTCTTTAAACACTTTCATTTTATATTTAGAAAAAAATATCAAAATGAAACCAAGGTATAAAATTAGAGCAGATTGTGAAATAAATGCATGCCATAGTCTCCCATCTTCTTATGAAGAATACTTGTATGCTTCAGTGATGTAGGGTGTGATTCAGAAAATATTCAGACCCCTTCACTTTCTGTTCACTTTAGTGTGTTGTAGATTTAATTTTAAATTGGTAAATTAGCTGCATCCTGTATGCTCTAATTCGCCTTGAGATGTTTCAAGAACTTGATTTGAGTCCATCTGTGGCAAATTGCATTGAATGGGCATTGTTTACAATGGCACACATGTACCTGTGTATAGAACGTCCCACAATTCACATTACATGTCAGGGTAAAAAACAAGCCGTGAAATCCAAGGAACCTTCTGTAGACCACTGTAATAAAATTTTTGGTGAGGAATAGAACAGGGCGAGGGTATAAAACCATTTCTATAGCTTTGAGTTTTTCTACAAGCACAGTGATCTCAATAATTTAGAAATGTTGGCCATATAGCCAATCTAAGAAACCGGACAAGAAGAGCATTGGTCAAGTAGGTGACCAAGAACTCAATGCTGACTCTAGGAGAGCTTCAGAAGTTTTCTGCTGATATGGGAGAACCTGATGGAAGGAAGACCGCATCAACAGTACTCCATTGATCAGATGTGTATGGTAGAGTGTCTAAATATAAACCACTCTTTAGTAAAAGATATATGATGGCCTACTTGGACCCAGAGAGCATGAAGAAAAGATTCTCTGGTCTGATGAGACAAAACTTTGTCTTTTTCAGCATAACTCCAAGCACTATGTCTGGCAAAGCTCATCACCTGCATAATACCATTCCTATGGTGAAGTATCCTGCTGTGGGTATGCATCTCTGCTTCAGGGGCAGGGAGACTGGTCAGAACTGACAGAAAGATGAATGCAGTCAAATACAGAAAGGTCCTTGAAGAAAACATCTTCCAAAATGTATGGGACTTTAGACTGGGCCAATGGTTCACCTTTTAGCATGACCATGACCTGAAGCATCCCGTCAAGACAATGCAGGAGTGGCTTCAGGACAAGTCTCTGACTATCCTTGAGTGGTCAGCCAAAGCTCAGACTTAAACCCCATAGAACAAATGTGGAGAAAACTGAACATGACAGTTCACAGATGCTTCTCAACCAGTCTATATGCGCTTGAGAGAATCTACCAAGAAGAATGGAATAAACTGCCCCAATCAAGGTGTGCAGAGCTTTAAGATACTTAACCAAGAACACTTGAAGCTGCTGCCAAAGGCGATTCGACAAAGTATCGAATTATGGGTCTGAATATGTATATGAATGAGAGATTTCAGTTTTTGACTCTAAATAAAGTTGCAAAGCTCTAAAAAACATTTTCACTTTGTTATTATGGGGTATTGAGTGTAGATTGACAGGCAAAAATGGCAAATGTATTCATTTAAAATTAAAAATGCAGCACAATAAGGTGTGCAGAAATTGAAGAGGGTTGAATACTTTCTGAATATTCTGTATTGAGGGCTGCCAGATTACTAAAGATACACAACCCTATAACCACTTGCAGTCAAAAGTCAAGTCAAAAAGGTATTTTTATGACCAAAGTCTTAATCTTTATTTGACACTGTCGAAATAAGTTTGAGATCCCCAAACCTCTTTGCAATAACCTTACAAAACAGGTGGTCACTTATGTAAATTAACTACACTTATGCAATGTATGCATTTTTACCAAGAAAAATTGAAAACTGCACTTACATTCTAGAGAATACAAGCCCCCAGACCCCCGACAAAATTACTCTCTATACAACCCATTTTTTTTTCTAATTGGAAAAAAGAAACACCTGACTGTTAGGAACCTGGTCCCTTATCAACGTTACATTGTAATGTGAATTACTCCATGATCATATGCCAATGAGATTTGTTTACTTAACTAAATATTTATGACATCTGACAATTTATGTCAACTGTATTAGAAACTATCACAGTGAAATGCCCACTTAGTAAAATGGGCACACAATGGTAAGCCTGTATGTTTCGATCACAGAACCTCTGTTCATCAGATATGCCAACCCTAATGTCCCTCTTAGTGTGTGTGTATTACCTTTGTTCGCTGGACATTCTAGCCCTTATAGCTTTCTTTCTTTGTGCTTCTTGTTGGCTTTGTTCATCAGACACTCCAGCCCTCTCATGGATGCCGGATGATATTTCGCCCTTGCATGGATGCCAGATGCTTTGTTGTTTTATATTTATACAGATACAGTATGTAAGCACCAAAAATAAATTATATCTCCTATGGTGTTAAAATGCTCCTCAAAATTGTACACATGGAAAAAGTGTTTCCATATATATCTTTAAGTGTTAATTTAACACTGGCAATGTTGCAGTACAGAGCCTATAAACACGCTCATTTTCATTTAAATTAAATTAACGTCACTGTGTAATGGTAAAATTTCAATAAAAAAACAAGTTTTAAAGTTAAAAACATAAAAATGTTGAATAATGTCAACACAAGATCTATTTCAAATTCACCATTTTGTCTGTTCTGATCACATTATGTATTTAAGAATCTCTGTATTCCAGATATGCCAGCCCTTATGTATGTCTTTGTATGTGTTGTTGTCTTTGTTCATTGGACATCTTAGCCCTTACAGCCATCTTTGTTTGTGTTTCCTGTTGCCTTTGTTCATCGGACGCTCCAGCCCTCTTGTGCATTGAAATGGATGCAGGATGCTTTGTCGTTTTATATATTTATAGCGATATGTACACAGAAACATTTCTAGTGTTAAATGATCTCCTATGGTGTTAAAATGCCAGCAAAAGTGTTCACATGGGAAAAAGTGATTCCATATATAAACTTTGTGTATTAATTTAACATTTTAGGGTAGCGCCTAAAAACACTCTCATTTTCATTTGAATCAAATTAATGTCACTTTCTAATGGTAAAATTTCCTAAAAAACATATTTCAAAGTTAAAAACATGAAAATTTTGAGTGAAGTCAACATAAGCCTATCGAGTAGTGTCAATAAACTCTAGAAATTATTTATGTGATTGCTGATGGTATTTAAAGCAATGAAATCCATTTAAGTTGTTTCAAAATAAATTAAAATATATGAGGGGCATTCAAAAAGTTTCCTCATTTTTTAACTCTGTTTATTAAGAATTTCAAAAACAAATTACATCACTTTTCTAAATAGCCACCTTCATTTGCTATGTAATTTTCCCAGCATTGTACCAACTTTTAATGCCCAATTACTACTCCTCCCATCTTCACCGTTTCCAACGAAAATATAAAAGGGATACATACAGCATTAAAACAAGTTAATCTGAGTAAAGTTCATTTATATTTGCTGCATTACAGCAACATACCTTAAGAATCACATATGAGTACAGAAATAATGAATGTAATGGCTGATATTTTGTCAAAAAAAATAGAAACAATCAATGTTAACGACATATATTACTTTTCTAGGACCTACACTCTTAAAAATACTGGCTCAGTAAATGCACTATACTGGATTATCTGGTTTCTCTTTGAATCTTTGTGTGTCAGATTGTTTTTTTGTACTTTGAAAAGGTTTCTGATAGGTGGACAATACAAAAATCTTTAATGTCTAGTAGGCACTCTAGCAGATATGACAGATCATGAACACCTGAACTCAGTCTGTGTGATTGCATCTTAGGACCGGGTGGCTGGACTCCCATCATGACCTATGTCTTTACACAAGACGTTTTTAATCCTTCTTTTCTGAAGATGATCGACAGACGTACTTGATACAGTGATAGTGGTTCTATTGATATTCTGAACTACTTCATTTGTATATGTTTCATAAGGACTGGGCTGCCCACTGTCAGTTAAAGGTGCTGCATTCCATATGAAAAAAATGCTATGGAGGGTAAATAATTTGTGAGTGGTGTAATGAGGTAACTGACACAATAAGGAGACCACCATCCCAACTAGCTGACCCCCTCACCTTTTGACATGTTTGATGCTTTGGAGACATTTTGGGATTTAACCTTCCCTACTATATTGAGGGTGTGAAGTGTCTCCAAAACATTAGTGGATACTTGGTCTACCATCTCTTTTCTGCAGCCCAGAGTGCTACCAAATGAAGAGCATCCCCACCCATTGCGTTGGGTTCCAAGTAATATCCAGTTGTACACAGTTATTGCTGTCTGGGTGATGATGAAGGAGACACAGGTTCACACTGTGTGCTAGCAAAGTAGCCAAGTAAAGCATAAATTTTGGCTAACTGACATTCAGGATGCCTGCATACTGGGACTGGACTTACTGAATGCTACAGAGATTCACCTGGATTCCAACAAAGGGGAGCTTACAGTAAATGATTGTCCCACTCACCTGACCCATGGAAGGAAGCAAATTAGTGCAACCCAGTCTGCATGTCAGCCAGCACTACCTGATCCAAGCTGCAACCAGTCAATGTCACCATACCAGAGTAGAACCCAACTGCTGCTAACTGTGGCACAGCTTGCCTTACATTTGGTGCCACAGTCTGTCCCGTCAATGGAGACCAGAAAACTGTTAAGCCTCCACCCTGCCATAGTGCAGCTCTGCCAGTTCAGCAAGAATGGAAAAAACATACCAGTCACAATTGGTGAATATAAAACATTTCTTTAGTGTCTTTGCTACTGAAGACAAAGACTGCAGCGACACTAACCTAAACCGGCGAAAAATTGACACAAACGAATCCTATTAAAATCCACTTGCATTACCTGCCAAGTGGGAAGATGATTGTAGCTGAAATAGTGGTCTTTTGTTAGGTCGTAGACTGAGCCAGTTATTATGATCAAAAAGAAAGATAATACCTGGTATTTTAGTGATGAATGCCAGCAACTTAACAATGTTACAAAAAATAACTTCTACCCCATTTCTTGCATCAGTGACACCCTTGGTCCTGGTAGTTCAGCTCCTTAGACTTTAGGAGTATTTAATGCGAGGTGGAGATGTCACCTTAGGCCAGACTTTAGAGGGCATTCTCACTGCCGGAAGGTCTGTAGCAGTTCTGGGTGACACTTTTTGCCTTGTGCAACACACCCTCGATTTTTGAACACCTGATGGAGAAAGTCATTGCCGGTATTCCTTGTATCAAGTGTATTGTCTATTTAGAACATTACCTAGTTAATGCTTCAACATTTGAAGGAGCCATTCAAAACCTATATGAGGTATTCCTGGCTATTCAAAGAGCTGGTGTATGTCTTCACCCTAAAAATCCCTGCTACAAAGGAAAGTTCATTTATTGGTCACTTCATAAGGCCAGATGGAGTGTCAACTTACTTGGCCAGTTCTCTGCAACACAACCCAGGTCAAGATCTTCATGGGCCCAATGTCCTACTATTACCATTGCATGAGAGGCTGTGACACTATTTTGGCACCCCTACACCACTTTATCCTCAAAGCCGGGTGTCACTATATTTTAAGTATTGAAGAAGACCCTGGTGAGTGCCCTAATCCTGACCTACCCGTACCCAAAGCAATCAATCATTGTAGACATGGATACCAGAAGTGTTGGAGTTCAGTTCCAGGAAGATCCTGGAGGTGAGAGAGTTATTGCCTGCTATAGCCTGACATTGTTTTTAGCTGAGAGCAACTACTGTGCCACTAGAAGAGAGCTATTGGCAATGGTCTGTGCCCTAAAGAAATTCTGGTCTTATTTTTATGGGACCAGGTTCCTAATCCTCACTGACCATGCCTCACTGACATGACTGTTAAGTTTCAAAGAACTGAATGGCCAGATTGCCAGATGGAAAGCTCCAGGGGAACGATTTTATACTTCAACACCAAGAGGTACATGCAAATGTGGATATCCTGTCACGATGCCCCAGTGAAGCCAGCAGCAGCAACCATTGCTCCCAACTCTGACAAAAAGACCAACTGCCATTGCTTCTTGTATCCAGTTGAACAAAGATGCCACCATGCTCTCCTTGGGACTTACCGTGCTTGAGCAAGAGCAGGCCACTGATCCAGTCCTCCCAGTGGAGTCTGGCAGCCCACTATCCCAAAATAAACTGTCCCCAAAGCCTTACAAGTTTCAGTTTACCAGCCTTCTAATAGTCTAATAATCTAATTTTTGCAAGTTGATGAAACCCACTAGCAAGTCAACATATTGGCAGCTTGTTGTACATCCAGCACTACAAGGACAGCACTTGAAACTGTTCATGGCCTGATGGGGGCAGCACATTTCAGTGTAGCAAAGACATTGCAGTGCCTCTGTGCCAAGTTGTACTGGCCTGGTTGCCACCATGACTGGGAGCTGTACGTGTGAACCTGTACTACCTGCACTGCTCACAAAGGGTCAACAGGCTGCTGTTAAGACCCACTGCAACTGTATAAGGTGGATGCCCTATAGAGAGAGTCAGTGTGGACACTCTTGGCCATTTTCCAATGCTCATGAATGTCCACAATATTTTACTAAATAGCCAAT
This sequence comes from Polypterus bichir lapradei, assembly GCA_026402145.1. NCBI lineage: Eukaryota > Metazoa > Chordata > Cladistia > Polypteriformes > Polypteridae > Polypterus > Polypterus bichir. The sequence goes on from JANRMT010062807.1 coordinate 48,290,871, forward strand.
GACTAAGGATATAACTTTGAAGCCTGTTTTTTCCAGGAGGTCTATAAACTCACCATTCCATTGCTCCCCCAAAGTGATGGACTAGCTAAATGCTTTGACTGGACTCTCACTGCACAAATGGCAATTTTCACTTCTGCCAACAAGTTTGTCCTGGGTATGATGTTAAACTGCATCCGGCAGTGTAAGCGGTCCTACAACTTGTAGGGAAATCATGGGGGTTGGTGGCAGGATTGGCACTCCGTAAAAAAAACTTCACACAGCTCCCAGATGACAGAAAAGACTTTTTGCTCTCCGCGGGAATAGCTCTGCTGCAGCCGCCCATAGGAAGGGGATGGGGAAAGCCCTCGGGAGTCCCATCCCTGGAAGAGTCAAAACCGTTGGAGAGCCGGTGGGGTCAGGTCTGTTGGGGATCGGAACTGGTGTGGTGCTGAGGCATCGTCCGCTGCACTACAGCACATAGGTCCCAATTTGAGGCGGCCCATACGGGTAGGCGCATGGAACGTCTTGTCTCTCTTGCAAGATGATCATCTTCCTCTGCTGTCGGAGGAGCTGCGTAAACTCCACATTTCAGTGGCGGCACACTCTGAGATGCGCAGACCGGGGACTGGCCATATCTCGGTAGGTAAAAACGCCTTTTATTGGTCTGGTTACTCTGATGGCTGTCGTACTCGGGGAGTAGCTGTTGCTGCAGCGGATTGGCTTCTTCCGATGGTGTCTGATGTCACTCCTTTCAACGAGCGTATTATGAGACTCAGATTACGGCACTCCCTGGGTGCCTTGTCTGTTGTCTCAGTGCATGCTCCGACCGCGGTGAGTGATGTCTCAGCAAGAGAGACATTTTATTTGCAGCTTCGCTTGGTGGTTGATGGGTGCCCACAGGGTGACACTCCTCTGGTCATGGGTGACTTCAATGCAGCCACTGGCACTGACAGGGCTGGCTATGAGGATTGTCTTGGTCCCCATGGGTCTGGTGATTGTGGTGAAAGTGGCTCCATCTTTCAGGGCACCCTGGATATCATTGAGAGGAGTTGCAGCGCACAGCTCAATGGCAATTCTGGTCTTTACCGGGAACTGAGAAGGACGTCTGCGAGGGATCTGAGGGGAGATAAAGAGGCGTTTGTTAGAGGAATCTGTGAGCAAGTGACACACCATCTGTCGTCTAGCAACCCATATCTTGCTTACACAGAAATCAAAGCATTACACACATCTGAATCTGTTCCGCGGACAGTCGCAGTCAGGGCGGCTGATGGAACGGTCCTTACGGATACACTGCAGTTGTGACCCATTCGGCTGACTACTTCGACCAGTTGTTCAAAGCTGATCCTCCGGCTATGACGTTGGATATCTCTGGTTCTATGGTTCTTGAGGCCGATCCTCCAATTAGCTGTGAACCATCCAATCGCATTGAGACTGCACAGGTGGTTAACCAGCTGAGTGGAGGAAAGGCTGCAGGAATCTAAGGTATCCGGGGTGAACTTCTCCAGGCTGGTGGTAAGGTTGTCCTCCTGGCATTGCAAGCAGTCTTTGCTTCCATTTGGGAGACTGGCATCATCCCAACTGACTGGATCACGGGACTTGTTGTCCCGATCTGGAAAGGAAAGGGTGATCGCCTGGATTGCAACAACTACAGGAGGATAACACTGCTCTCAGTGCCAGGTAAGGTCCTTGCTAGGTCCTCAATAGGATCTGTGATCACTTGCTCACCTACCAGTAACTGAAACAGTCTGGTTTTATGCCTAAGAAGTCCAGCATCGACCGCATCCTGGCACTGAGGGTTCTCATGGAGCGCAAACACAAATATCGGCAGACTTTTATTGCAGCCTTTGTCGATTTCCGTAAAGCGTTCCACTCAGTTGATCGAGCTGCCCTGTGGGACATCTTGAGGGTTCACAGGATCCCCTTGAGGTTGCTGGATATCATGGCCAGCCTGTACACTGGTACTGTGAGTTAGGGATGGGAATTGATAAGATTTTCACGATTCCGATTCCATTTTAGATTCTGTTTAACAATTCGATTCTTTATCGATTCTCCTATCGATTCTCCTATTGATTCTTATTTTTAAAAAAGGAGAACACACAGGTCGATTAGCTTAGAACTTTGTTTTATATCTTATCTTTGAACAAGATAGAAATTTAGGAGTAGCATGACCTTACAAACCCAACAGTGAGAACTTAAGAGATCCACAGTCTACGGCTCCTCGATGGGGTGCCATGGGGTCCCCAGAAAAAAATTTGTAAATGTAAAATAATAATAAAATAAATATTCTTCTGTAGCAATAACAAAATATAACATAAATTATTCTGTGGCAATTACACAAGAATGTCCAGTAACATTTACACTCTCCTTTTTAAAAGTATATATGAGCTGAGCACTCAAAAATAAAACTACATCAGCCAGCAACAAATACAATCAACTCAAGTCCAATAGAACTGTGCACTGTGCAATTCTGCAACCATCAACTATGGAGAATTAACAATTCTTTTGCAGAAATATAAGCATATCTGCTTTTTCAGGAAGGATATGTGATCTTTCTGGACTTATGGTCTCTCCAGCTGTGGAGAACACCCTCTCAGACTGGGTGGAGGATGCCTGCACACACAGAAAGCTTTCAGCCAGTCCTGACAGCAGGGGCAGAGTCTCTCTCTTGCTATACCACCATAGGGTGGCGTTATCCTTGCAGGAGATGGGGGTTAGGCTTCTATACAGCTGGATCTCCTGATCCACTCTCTGGGCCAGGGAAAGAATGGGCTGCCATTGTTGGAATGACTGCAGCTCATTGTCCTCCTCTTCAAAGAGTTCCTCCAAGGCCGTTTTTTTTTTTGCTTTACTGGTGGCGCCTGAAATGAAATGGACATAATAAAAAATTAAGCAAAAAATGAACAATCCATGACATCTAAATTATCATCACAATGAGCTAAACTTACATAGTCTTCTTCATCCTCATCTTCATCTTCGAACAACTCTCCCTGTGTGTCTCCTTGCTCCAGGTGCTTGAGTAGAAAGTGCCAAATAAACAAACAAATCAAACTAAGTACCACAGATCCATAGATGAAAGGTCTCACTCTCACAATGGAAATGTGCTACAATGAAAGACACTGTCATATTGAAATACCACATCTGCTCCTGCCTCTGTGTTTGCTGCAATTGCTGCTTCCCTGATCCTGTCCCAGACTTCATCCATATCCATTTTGGATTTAAATCGGGGGTCCAAGATGGTGGCCTCCTCCAGGAATCTCTGGATATCAGCGTCCTTAAATTTTTAAAAGAGAGGAAAATGTGACATCATGACTATCCTTAAGTATTTATAACTGTCATTTTATTTATGATAAATAAATCATCAATTGTACCTGGTATCATTTGGAAAGATCTTTCCAAATGTTCTCCTTTATGCTCCTTGTGAAGGCAGAGTCATCTTCTTGTACGGTGTAGTGTTGCTGTAACTTTTGCAGGATGGGCAAAATCTCACCACAGGTCTGACTTTTGTCACTGGAGACTGCTAGTGTGGAGGTGTAGTGCTTCCGCATGAGCAGTACAAACTCCTCTGCTTTTCTTAAGTCATCATTGCCCATTTTAGCCAGTCTGCAATATCAACAAAGCAAAAATACAACAGATATGTTGCATAAAACAAACAAAAATAAAACCTGAGTTGAAGTTAAGCCATATTATCATTATTTTTCAATACTACTCACCTTTCCTTTTCCATGGACTTTCTTATCCGTGGATCGATGGCTGCAGCCTGGATGCCAGGAAACTGCTTGCAGAATCTCTCCATCATCAAATACAGAGAGTTCCATCTGGTCTTTACATCTAGGAGGAGCATATGCTTGGGCAGCTCTGAGGGGTAACACACCCACAACTTAAATGCTAATGTAATATTCCTTATCCTAGTTTATGAATTTAATTTGATCATGATCTAATGATTTACATGTACACAATCTTAAAAAACTATTTACTATGCTTACTGAGCAATTCTTCCTTCTCCTTCAGGACAACTTTTGCCATGTGGGACCTCTTCATCCATACAATCACAGAGCGAATTCTTGCCGCCCAGTTGGAAATGGCAGGACAGTTGTAGAGCTTCTGAGCTCCAAGGTTCAGGGTGTGTGCAAAGCATGGAAACCTGAGAATTTGTAGCTTTTTGACAGCTACATCCATGTTGGCCGCATTATCAACAGTGGCTTCCACAACCTTTTCTTTGATACCATACTCCTCCAAGATCTCATCAATCTCCTCTGTTACAGCTGTCCCTGTCTGTGCCTGGTACACTGGTTTGGTTTTGAGGACTTTTTCTTGAGCCTGGCCATTCCTGACATAGTGCAGCGTTACTATGAGGTAATGATCTTGACTAAAACTTGTCCATCCATCTGCAGTGATGGCTGCCTTCAACACATGTTTCAGCCAAACAGGGATCAAGTGGTTGGTTAAACTGTCTCTGTTTGGGGCTTTGTACTTAGGGTTCAGAGTCTTTGTCATTTCTCTAAAAGATATATAAATGGAAACGGATGAAACATCTGGTAAGAGGAGAACATGCAACTTTGACATTCCCTGACTTAGCCTACAATTAAACACATTTACTTACCGAAAATCGGGGGCATCTACTGTGGCAAATGGGTGCAAGCCTTTTACCACAAACTTAGTCACTGCTCGGTGACATTCGTCTATTTCTGGCCTGTGTCATTTTACTTTTCCCCGCCTCTGTGAAAGGAGAAGCTACCGGTAGACTGCAGCGAGAACTGCCAGCATCTGAGCCAGCCAGACTCTGTCTGTCTCTCTCGTCATGGTCATCTAAATGCAATGCACAGTAATAGCAGGTTTTGCAGTAAGGAAAATTGCACTAACATAATATGCAATGTTAGTTGATTAGTTACCTGTCGTATTAACGGGAGAGGACGTGCAAACGTTACCGCTGCTGCTGGGTTGAGATTCACTAGTCCGGAGCGGATCATTCATTTAAGGTTCATTTAAGGTTATCGCGTGTTTTGTGAGCAAATGCTTTTGTATATTCGTAGTGTTTCCTCCCATTGATGAAATATCTACTTTGCAAGTATTGCAAGTTGCCCTGTTGTCATCCTTTCTTGTAAAGTATAACCAAACTTTTGAGCCTTTGTGCCGCTTAGGCGCCATGTTTCCTGCTGGGTAAATGATGCTACGCAACGTGGTGACGTCATTCGAAGCAAATGGAATCGATAGGGAAATCGTTTGCAAAAATGCCAAACAATTCCAAGGAATTCAAACAGTGGGAACCGGTTCTCAACAAGAACCAGTTTTCGATTCCCATCCCTACTGTGAGTGCTGTGCAGAGTGGAGGCAGAACCTCTAAGTTTTTCCCAGTTGATTCTGGGATTCATCAGGGATGTGTTCTTGCTCCTACTCTGTTCAATGCTTGTATGGACTGTGTGTTGGGCAAGGTCATGGGGTCCAGCGGCTGTGGGGCATTTGTTGGTAAGGAAAGATTCACGGATCTTGACTTTGCTGACAATGCTGTGATCTTCGCGGAATCAATGGAGGCACTGATCGGGGCGCTCAAGAGACTGAGTGAGGAGTCTGAGTGTCTGGGCTTTCAAGTGTCCTGGATATAAACCAAGATCCAGGCCTTTAATGACCTCTTGGGCACGGCCATCAGCAGTGTGTTTGTCTGCGGAGAGAGTGTCAACCTTCTCGAGAGGTTTACTTACCTTGGCAGTGACATTCATGTCTCTGGTGACTTTTCCTATGAAGTCAGTAGATGGATTGGGAGAGCATTGTGGGTCATGAGGTTGCTGGAAAGGGGAGTGTGGCACTCCCGATATCTATGCAAAAGGACAAAGGTCCAAATCTTTAGAGTCCTGGTGCTTCCTGTCTTGCTATATGATTGCGAGTTATGGATGCTATCCAGTGACCTGAGATGAAGACTGGACTCCTTTGGTACTGTGTCTCTCCTGAAAATCCTTGGGTACCATTGGTTTGACTTTGTGTTGAATGAGCAGTTGCTCATGGAGTCCCAAATGAGGCACACTACCTGCATTGTGAGGGAGTGTCAGTTACTGCACTATGGTCATGTGGCCTCTTTCCCCAGGGTTGATCCAGCTCATAAGATCCTCATTGTTGGGGACCTGAGTGGCTGGACCAGGACAAGGGATAAAGGGTCATTGCCGGAGGGTTGGACTGGACCGCGTTTCTGCCTGGGAGGTTGCCAACTGGGATAGTCGTGTAGTGGGTGCGGCAACGCACTGTACCAGTGCATGCTCCCCGACTTGACTTGACCACAAGTGGGACTGGTATTGGTACTTGTCACTCATTGTTTGAGGCGGTGGACAAATTCACCGGATACATCTCAGCTCTTTGGTTGAGAGCTACATGCACCAGCTGACCACCAAAAGTGGAGATTCTGGGTGGTCTAGTCCTGGAATGTTTGTTCTAGCTGTGGGAAAGCTTGGGAACAGCCATTGAGTTTGACAGATTACAACAGGATGAATCAGGGGCTCACCAAATGAGGGTCTGTGATCACCATCACCGGGGCTGACCATTTGCTTCATTGAATCTATAAATCCCCAATGCAAAAGAGGTGTTTGCTCCAAACTGGAAAGCCATTGGGAAGATCCTGGTGAGGTCTTGGAAAGATTAACTGAGGTGGTCTATCAGGTTAGACTTCCAAAGCAAAACAGGACAGTCCACCAAGACCAACTGACCCCCTTTAGTGCTAAGACATGCCTAGAACACCCTGAGCTGTCAATACCCATCTCTGCATTACCTGAACCTGAGGCCTCTCCTGCCCATACTACCAAAAGGCTGCAACACCATTAACAGCTTGAGTTCTGGCAGCAGCACTAACTTATTGATAAGAGGGTTAGTGAGGACACTTGAACTTCCTCAGGTGGGAGTTATATGTAACAGCGGAAGGGCTGGACTTCCACCTTGCCCCACAATGCTGCAGACTTTTATCAGGATATTTTTAATCTTTCTGTTCTGAGTAGAAGATGTACTTTATATATATATCAATAGTGGTTGTACTGACATTCTAATCTACTTCAGCGATAAAGGTTTCATAAGGACTGGGTTGTCCACCATTTCTCAGAGGTGCTACTGTGCACATGTGCCTGGGTGACATTGGCTATAGGTGGGGTACTCTATTTTTTTTTATTATTATTATTGTTTTTTTTTTTTTTAATGCTGCTTCTTTTTTAAACAAGTCTGTCTTTCACTACAGTTTGCAGTGAGGATCCTTTGAAAATCAAGAACCTTGGGATTTCACAAATCTTTAATCATCTATTCATGAAGCCTGTTAAGGATCCAAATAAATTAAGGGTCTTTCAGAAACGTTGATGTGGATGTTACTTTTGGGAACCAAAAACGGTTCCCCATATGACATCACTCTTTTATTTTTAAGAATGTATACGCTTTCAGGAGGGATGTTTTTAAATATTCGTCGTAGTCAACGTTTTAGACAGACGAGTACATCAATAGATTAAATAAATAAATAGATACCCGATTGGTCCAATCATTATAAATGAGTGCGGATACGTGAGGGTTTAAAATAAACTGGCGTCCCGTCTCGAGCTTTCCGCGGAGAGCAAGCAGGAGCAGAATACGTCCATTTAACATTCATCACCGCATTCAGCCAACGAAATAAATAAATGAAAACTAGATACGTACATATAAGTGTTTGGTGTACAATGAACTGATGTCCCGTCTCGAAATGGTTTCTTGCTTTCTGTTAAGAGAAAGCAGATGTAGAAAGATGGCATTTAACATTCATCGCAGCCTTCTTCTTCTTAATAATAATAATAATAATAATAATAATAATAATAATAATAATAATATGAAGAATGTTTATCCGTCATCTCTTTTGGAAGGTTTATGATAAAAGAAATGCGTGATCGACAGCACGGTGCGTTCTCAGCTGAAGGAAAATAAACCATTCACATTGAAATGTGTCAGGCAGCCGCGAAGTGTCGCTCGGTATGTCCGTTACTTTCCATTTTCTCTTTGACTTGCAAATTTTATGGAGTCCTCTTTCTCCGACGTACACATGAGCTTTGATAAATAAAGGAATGCGCTGGTTCTGACACGGAAAAGAATACGGACTAGATAAAGAAATGTGATTACTGCAAATCAAACGGCGAAGCGAAGAAAATGAAACCTGACTCTACTTGCAGTGACAGCAGCTGCATTTGATTGCTTTTGATGGATCTTTCATTATCGTTCGCATAGTTGAATTAAACATTGATACTATTTAAATGTGACTGTCCACTTCATTCGATCAGTTTCACTGAATGTTTTTCTTCTTCAAATCCAGCATCTGTGCCTTCCTTGCCCCTCAATCACAGATTCTTCCTCACACGGAGAGAAAGTTGCGAGTGGCTTCGTAGCGGAGGTAGGCGGGTCTCGCAATAAGGTGGCTGGCTTTGTAGAAAAATAACGGGTTTCTTTAAAGCAGCATCTCGTCTGTAACACGGTGTTACTACCCCCGAAAGTGATCCGTGGGCAGCTGAGGGCGAATGGTTCCGATCAGAAGAACTGGATTTAAAAGCTTCGCGCGCCGACCAGGTAATCGTGCCTTAACGTTCGGACACCACATCAGCGCAAAAGGAGGCACTTTTAATCCTATACTCAAACGTTAACAAGAAATTATTGGATGTATAGCGACTTTTTGTGCCGACGGCGGACGATGAGAGCGAGCTCTTGAGCTACAATAAGCCAGTTCCACATACAGTTCCATGCGCGAGAAGCCCGTTGGACTCGTACCGGATTAACACAAGTGGCCCTGTACCCACTTAACTTTCAAGGAGACCCCTGACATTGATCGACCACCCGACACGCAACAAAGAAGTCAGCAGTGATCAGACGTTCGTCTTCGTTTAAATGAATGCGTTTATTCCTAAAATGACGTGTTTAAAAAAAATAGTTCTGTTATGTTAATAACACGTCCTAACACATGAATCAAGATGGGGCAGAGATGTAACTGCGCACCCAGCACAGCAGCTTTTACAGGTAAACTCAATTAGTGCCTGCTTCCTTGAAAGTCAATCTTAATAGAAAGAGAATGGGCAGATGGTGCCATTCTTGGTATATCAGCACACCTTCGGCGGCCTTGCCATCTTCTGTGTCAGCTGAAAGAAATGTAATGGCATCTTTTGTGGCATAAAAGATCATACAACTTCTGATTTCAATTTTTTTTGTCCTGCTCAGAATGCATTAATCAGAGTGGTCAGTTTTTCACAAGGAGGTAAATGGCCTCTTAACCACCAGAAGTATGTTAATCCATGGTGACCACTTTTCCCTTGGGGACACAGAGGAGGTGCACCATTGGCACGACCTGCCCCCTTCTACTGGAGTGACAGAGGGACCCATTCCTTTCACAGGATCCCTACTATCAACAGAGACACCACCCACAAATGGCAGCAACTCCACAGATTGCAGAGAAGACATTCTGTTGTATGGCGAGGTGGAAAAAGTTATCATTGGCATTGTCTTGTCTGTCATCACTCTGACCACCATTGGTGGGAACTCACTGGTTATCATCTCTGTGTGCATTGTCAAAAAACTCCGCCAGCCATCCAACTACCTGGTGGTATCCCTGGCAGCCGCTGACCTCTCCGTTGCCCTGGCAGTCATGCCCTTTGTCATTATCACTGACCTGGTGGGCGGGGAATGGCTTTTTGGGAAGTTCTTTTGCAATGTCTTCATCGCCATGGATGTTATGTGCTGCACTGCTTCCATTATGACCTTGTGTGTCATAAGTGTGGACAGGTAAGGATTGAATGTTATTTTTTTTATATTTACACATTGTAATATTTATGGTTTATTTTTTGTACTCCTTTCTTCTTAAAAAAATGCTTCCCAAGTAAAGTGAGGCTTACCTGGATTTTAAATGCAAAGTGTGAGCTCCCTACAGGCCACAGAGTTCCAGTATTTACCCAAAAGGTGGATTTTGAAGTAATGATTATAGGTTTCATTTCAGCGTAAAGCCATATTCAACTTCATAAAAAAATAGTTATAATTATGAACTCTTTTTCAGTCTGCACATGAGGCTCCACTACTCCACTCTTTTATAACAAGCACAAAAACATACCTTTTGTGCCTAGTATTGTAAATCTGTTATTCATATATCTTTTTAATAATTGACTGTACCTGGCCTGCTGTATGACTGCTAACTTCTTCATCATTTAGCAGAGCCGTTCAAGTCATTTACATTTTCTTCATTTATTCTTTCTCTGATTTGATTCCTGGCTGTTTTCAGAGTATTGTTAATTGATTTGTCTTCAATTTGAATCACCTTGTCATCTGCCTTTTTAACTTGAATGATTTCCTTGCTTGCTTTGTAAAGTGCTTTGTTTTGATATTCTCTACTGCTTATATCAGATGAAAACCAACAAGAAAGAAAAGTGTGGTGAGAATGATGGTGCTGAGGTGCATCCAGTTTTTAAAAATTAGATGTGCATGAACGGCCAGCATGAAGAAGTACAGGCATCCAGCTCATCCATCCAGATGGACAGACAGACAGCAATTTATGTATTTATTTTTTTATTTGATTGGTCCCATGCTCAGTTGGAATCTACAAAATCAATTATTTCTTTTGTCTGAGGTGTCTGGGTACTATAAAGCTGCCTGTAGGATCTTGCATACTGACTCAGTGTGTCACAGGTATAGGGGTCCTTTCTTCTTCTTCTAATCTTATCCAGTGGATGTCAGCTAGTGCACTTGTAAATATAATCATATAATATTACTTTTGTCCAGCTCTAAAATAAGTTATTTACCATTGAAAAGAAACTCTATATTCTTCTGAAGCAGTGGATCTCCTTCCTCGTGTAGATTGCTGCTGCTTGTGGAAATTAAAGAAGTTATGAAATCCATCAGGAAAAAGTGCAGTATCACTTCTAGTACAGAACTCAAAAATATGAGGCAATATCTAACAAAATGTGAATGGGCGCATTATTTAAGTACTTAAAAAACAACGAATACACTGAGGAGTTGCATTTTTGAAATGAGTGTAGACATGCATTTTTTGTAAAATATGTCATTTTACTAGAGGTGAAAAGAATGAATGAATTTCTGTAACTTGATACATGCATTTGTCTGAAATCTTTTGGTTGTTAGGTTATCTTCAGATATGTTTTTGTTATATGTTAGGCTCTTATGAAACATCCTACTTTTTGTTTAATCTGATTTAATCCAGTTAACATAATGTGTTATGTTATTTGGATTAGAACGAGTACATTAATGGAAGGAATTATTAAGTATAGGACTGAGCATCAGATAATAAGAACAGGAGTATTTGTGACCACTCAGCATGAGTTCAGATGGAGAAGTCATGTTTTACTAGAGCAAGCAACAAATGGTTATAATTAGTGTGGTGCATATGATATCATTCATCTTGATTTTCAGAAGAACTTTAATAAGGTCCCACATGAGAGACTGGGCATCACACTAAAAGAATTGATAGTAAAGGGTGTAGTGTGAAGGTGGTTGCAGAATTGGCTCAGACACAGGAAGCAGAGGGTGCAAGGTGATGTTAAGAGTGTTGTCTTTCAGGGGTCAGTGCTGGGGCTGCAGTTACTTTTAATAGACATAAATGACCAGAATATCAATATAAATAACAACTGGTTAAGTCTACAGATGATACCAAGATAGGTGGATTGGCAGATAATCTAGAATCTGTTGAACCATTACAGAGAGATTAGGACAGAATTAAGGCTTGAGAAAATGGCAGATGAAATAAAATGTTAGTAAATGTAAAGAATTACATGTAGGAACTGAATACACAATGGGAGCAGGAGAAGGAACTCTGAGTCATAGTGGACTTGTCACGATAAACCTCCAGACATTGTTCAGAAGCCATTGAGAAGGTTAACAGAATGTTAACACTAGGTGTAGAATACAATTCCAAGGAGGTTATGCGTAAAGTATTGTGGCAGACACATTAGCATCCCAATTGGGATGGAGAGTGGTTTCTTACCTGGACATCCCCATTAAAGAAGGACGGCATGAATTGATACTCAGCCCAGGTTCGGATGGTCACTATTCCCTTTCTCAGTTGGGAGAAGAAATAATGGATACACTGGGGGAAGCTTCCTGACAATAACAGTTAATCTCCACAAAACACACATAGACTGCTTGGGTATACCCCCAAGGACCCTCCAAAATCTTTGAGAGGGTAAAAAGATGGTCCAGTAGTCAGTGACCAGAATTAAATCTACATAGTTCCTCCTGGATCCGAGGATTGACCAATAGCCAGACCCTGCTTTCCAGATGCTGGCATATGCCTTCCATGGGAGGCTGAGAAGTAAGAACCCCCACGGGTTGGAGCACACCATTTTGTCCAGCTCCCATGTTTGCCAATCTAGAAGCACTAAAATTGACATCCATACAATGCTGAAGAAGCATATCAGTCAAGACAGCCCAACAACAACCAGAGCTTCAGGAACTGAGGGTGAATATCATCCACCCCCTGAGGCCCTTCCACCAAAGAGTTTTTTTTTAACTATCTCAGCAATCCCATTTCCAGTGATGGGTAAGTCCTTCTCCAAGTCCTCTGAAACAGTTAGATTTAGGAGATCTTCAATGTGCTCCTTCCACCATCCAAATATAGCGCAAGGTAAGGTCAGCAGCACTCTGTCCCTCCTGTAAACAACATGGAGATATCATTGATTTCCCTCCTGAGTCATCTAACAGTTTCCTAAAATCGCTTCAAGGCCTACTGAAAGTCATTTTCCACGGCCCAAACGAACTCTTCTCAAAACTGAGGTTTTGCTTCTGCAACTGACAACACCAGTGTCCATCTGTCAATGCCTGGCAGTTGCCTTCTCTGTTCCACAAGAAAACCAAGCTTTTAAGGCCTCCCTCTTTTGCCTGATGTCTTTACCTCTTGTGTCCATCATCAGGTTTGTGGATTGTCACCACAACAGGCACCAACAACTTTACACTCACAGCTCTGTCTAGCAACCTCAGCAATTGAAGCACAGAACATGGCTCTTTTGGATTCAATGTCCCATCCTCCCTTGGAATGACATAAAAATATTATGCCAAATATTCCCAGCACACCTTCACTATACGTTTGGGTGTACCTAGTTTGTCCAGCATCTTAGCCTTATATCTGATCGAACCCACAATCAGGTAGTGATAAGTTTACAGCACAGCCTCTCTCTTCACCCAAGTTTTCAAGGCATACCATCATATATATGATGACACAACTAAAAAATCTCTCATCGACCTACGGCCTAGGTTGTTCTAGTGCTGTAAGTATACAGCTTAAACACAATGTTCACGATGAACAAACAGTGACTACCACAAAAGTCCAATGGCAAAAGGCCACTCAGATTCAGATCATGTAGGGCATTTCTCCTAATCACATCCTTCTGTGTTTCTTTGTCATTGTCACCGTGAGCATTAAAGGGTCCACTTGAAAGACAGAGCTCCCAGAGGGAATACCTTTCAGCCCTCTCCCCAAGGTCTCCAAGAAGATGGAATATTGTGACTTAATTGTTGGCACATAAGGACCCTGACTTTGTTTTTGACTTTCTATTTTACAATTTTAATTTCATCCATTGTTGATTGGTCATAGTCCATCAATTAATCAATGAACATCAGACAGATATTGTTGGTTTCTATTTATGCAAAATCAATTCCTGCCTTGTTCTCTGTGTTTCAACAAATCTGTGTTTATATGTGTACCAGTTCTCTAATTAGTTTAATCTATACATGTATTTTGACTGAGAATTGTTCACTGCACTCTGTGCCTGCACTCAGTGAAGGGTGCTAAAAAAAAAAGGAGTTTTACAGTTTTTTATAAGCACAGGCAACCATCAGAGTCCTTCCCCTTACTTGAAATTGCAGGAAGACTACATTCTTGTCCACTGAGGTAAACTCCAATGTGCACTTGCACGCTAGTCTGGGCTCCTCTATCACCAGAGTGGTTGTATTCTATGTCCCTAGAGTCCATTTTGGTATCTTGGAATCAATCTGCCAATGAACTTGCCTACAACTACGCCCATAACCACAATATACCAGACCCTTTTGACTCCTGCAGGTGGTGAGTTCACTGGACAACAGTCCCATGCTGTTCATTTGGGTTGTATCTAGCAGGATCTTATGGATAAAAAAACATCGTCCCCCCCAGGCCTAGCTCCAGGATGGGGCTCCAGCTTCTCTTTCCTAGGCCAGGTTCTTGTGTCCTTGGTAAAACTTTTTATAATGATTGATTAAATTACACATAGTCTGGTTTCTAACCTAAGAACAATTTTACTTGGGTGACCCTACCAAGAGTGACAAGCCCAGACAACATAGCTTCTAGGATCATTACCCCTCTACCATGATAAAGTGAAGATTCATGAAGTAGTCTAATGTTATAATATTCCCATAATATAACATAACGCTCACAAAGCTGCTTAATTCAAAACATGGATGAAATCAGTGAAGAGGCAGAGCTACCCATTGTTACACCATGCCTCCTTTATTTCTAATAGTAATATCTCTGTTATTTTGTAGTAGTTTTTAAAATTGTTTTGGTAAATTGTTTTTGGTGAATTGTACTTAATGAACTGCAAGCCAATCAGATGTATAGCAACATAAAGAGGACACACAGGAAAGCAATACCATGGTCGCCATTTTATTCATTTCTCTCCAACAATGATATTGATTATTTTATTAGACTTTTTAAATGTGTAGATTTGCTCATTAGGGACAGGAAAAAAAAAACTTGCAATGCTCCTTACCACCTTGCTGTCCTTGACAGAAAGCAAACATTTTGATGTAAGGTGCAAGGGAACGTTCAAAAAGTTTCCACACTTTTTTTAACTGTTTATTAAGAATTTCAAAATTTTCGAAGTAGATAGTCACCTTTGTTTGCAAGGCAATTTTCCCAGCGCTGTACCAACTTTTTAATGCCCAATTACTACTCCTTCTGCCTTCACCATTTCCAACAAAAATATAAAAGTGCGGAAACTTTATGAACGTCCCTCACAGTTCTATTCAGTAATCATGCAGCCAGGCAATATCAAAGTGTTGCTTCTTGATTAGCACATTCAAATAAGAATTTAAGAGTGCTCTGTACATATAATAAAACCATGTATGAGGATCTGAATATAAGGCCCCACTTCACTCTCTATTGAGTTTCTCCAGTACTGCAGGAGGAGTTCTTCCTCAGTAGATCCACATACAAGCTAAGAGCCCATATCTTGAAGAATGTAGGGTTTGACCACAAACATCCTCCTAGGTTTTATCCCTAGTATTAAATATAATTATATGAAGAATGATAAATATTAAACCCTGATTTTCACTTCAGTCACCATTTTATAATAGCTAGGACATTTTATTAAGAAGGTAGTCTTATGTGAGTCTTAATATTTCTGCAATAGACACCATGCTGTTACTTGACTGAAATAAGTTCCACGGTCTATAATATCCATTCATTTTTTTTCTTACTTTCCATCAGAGTATTAGCCTAATACTTTGCACCTCCTTCAATAAAAAACACATTTGATTCAGTAATACAATAAATTACCTCTTCTCCTAGACTGTAATGGTTATAGCTTTTCATTATACTGTAATACCACACTAAATTGCTTCAGCAACCAAAATCCAATTGCAGTTACAGCTTTCAAAATGATCTAAAACAACACACAGTGGAATGTACTTGTTAACGTTGCAGAGGACTTTGATCAAATATCAAGTCTGCTTAGTTCAGACGGCATGCTCATAAGTCCGTCAGTATGTCCATTACTGACTCAGCTTAATTTAGTTGTTTGTTTCCTGTTTTGAAAAAACCTTCATCTAAGAAGACTTACAAGAACATGACAATTTATTGGTTCTTTTCATAAGGAGGAATACAAGCAAGTTAAATAAACAATTTGCTCAGAATCATGCATTGAAATAAAAGTGTGATTGAAGACAGCAACCATGTAGTTTAAAGTTGTGTACCTCAGATGCTACACTGCATCATATTTAAAAATAAGTGAACCAATCACCTCATATAATTTTATTTTAAGTTGTAATTCTTATATTTGAATCACTGTATATGGAGTTCATTAAACACCTTTCTTGGTAGAGAGTAATTTACATTTTTTTTTATACTGTATATTAAAACATCCATCCATCCGTCCATCCATTATCCAACCCACTATATCCTAACTACAGGGTCATGGGAGTCTGCTGGAGCCAATCCCAGCCAACACAGGGTGCAAGGCAGGAAACAAACCCCGGGCAGGGTGCCAGCCCACTGCAGTATATCAAAACATTTATTTATAAATATTTATTTACATAGAGCATTATAATAAAATCTTATATATACAACATACAGTGCATCCGGAAAGTATTCACAGCGCATCACTTTTTCCACATTTTGTTATGTTACAGCCTTATTCCAAAATGGATTAAATTCATTTTTTTCCTCAGAATTCTACACACAACACCCCATAATGACAACGTGAAAAAAGTTTACTTGAGGTTTTTGAAAAATTTATTAAAAATAAAAAATTGAGAAAGCACATGTACATAAGTATTCACAGCCTTTGCCATGAAGCTCAAAATTGAGCTCAGGTGCATCCTGTTTCCCCTGATCATCCTTGAGATGTTTCTGCAGCTTAATTGGAGTCCACCTGTGGTAAATTCAGTTGATTGGACATGATTTGGAAAGGCACACACCTGTCTATATAAGGTCCCACAGTTGACAGTTCATGTCAGAGCACAAACCAAGCATGAAGTCAAAGGAATTGTCTGTAGACTTCCGAGACAGGATTGTCTCAAGGTACAAATCTGGGGAAGGATACAGAAAAATTTCTTCTGCTTTGAAGGTCCCAATGAGCACAGTGGCCTCCTTCATCCGTAAGTGGAAGAAGGAATGGGCGAAACAGGCCAAGGATAGATGTGCCAAGCTTGTGGCATCATATTCAAAAAGACTTGAGGCTGTAATTGCTGCCAAAGGTGCATCGACAAAGTATTGAGCAAAGGCTGTGAATACTTACATACATGTGATTTCTCAGTTTTTTTATTTTTAATAAATTTGCAAAAACCTCAAGTAAACTTTTTTCACGTTGTCATTATGGGGTGTTGTGTGTAGAATTCTTAGGAAAAAAATGAATTTAATCCATTTTGAAATAAGGCTGTAACATAACAAAATGTGGAAAAGTGATGCACTGTGAATACTTTCCAGATGCACTGTATGTACATATGTAATATATACATACTGTATATATATATATTAATCAATGTAAGCAATATTAAATCTTGGAGAATTGTTGGACATAACTCATCAGATTTTCCCATCAGTGATGAAGTTCTTCAGTTTCTGGAGCTTTGTTTAGGAGCAGACAGTGTGGAGCCAGGTCTAGCACACTTTGTGATCCTCAATGTATCTTAAACTGAATGGGCTTCAATTGAAAATAATTTCATAAACAAGTATTATGTACATAGAGCTTGTAAGTCACTTTGAATAAAGCATTTGCCAAATAAGTGGTAATAATAATCTTCTGTAATTGTGTTGATTCATCTACTTTTCATATCTTTCTTTAAATTTTCTAAAACGGTGGCTTCTTTCCTTAGTTTTTTTTTCTTATTATGACTGAAATACTTTAGCTTTATTGTGACCCTATACGATTTCAGTGTGCAGCCATATATAAGCTAATCTAAAAAGTGACTGACTTGTCCATCTTGCAGTTCAGGGTACTCTGGCTGCTGTCATCATCTGTAGTACAGTTCAAAAGCATCAGTTTTCTTTGCATGCTTTCTTGATGGCTCAGTGCTTTAGCTTTTTAGACCTTTGTTGTTATTATTATTATTATCACTCCACTTTACTTATTTGATGAAATAATTTGAAGTAGTTATTATGCAAACAAGTGTTACCTTTATGAAGATTTGAAAAGACTTATTAATTATTAAAATAGAATAGGAAAGTGCAAATGCTGGTCCAATGCTGCATTATAATATAATATAATATAATATAATAAAATATAATATAATATAATATATTATATTATATTATATAATATTATATTATATTATAATATAATATAATTAATTAAACCGTGACATTTATTTATATGCAACATTTTTATTCAAAGAACATGGATGTGTCAAAGAGAAAGTACAAGAAAAGAAAAAAACAAATAAGATTAGGTAAGAATATTGAAAATAAAAATAAAAAAGTAATTCATATGATTTTATAAAACATAGATAAATAATTAGTAGAAGAGTATTGTTCTTATATACAATATCATGATGTAAGTACCAAAGGATGAGTCCTTTGAAAAGGTCAGATGGCAGGGAGGAGAGAGACAATACTAAGACTTGTGGGATGTGCTCGGATTGTCTTTTTCTGTTAAGATTCATGTTGTTGTATTCTGCACTAATTGCAACCGATTGATGTATTTTTTAGTTTGTCCTGTTAGGAGTGTGTTATAGTAATCTAGCTAACTAAAAACCAAAGTGTGAATTAATTTTGCACTGTCTTGTAATGTCATAAGAGTTCTTAAATGAAAAAAATGCAGTCCTAATAATCAGGTTAATGTGCAATTTAAAGTTTAGGTCAGAATCTATGATTACACCTATAATATAATATAATATAATATAATATAATATAATATAATATAATATAATATAATATAATATCTATACTAATAAAAGGCAAAGCCCTCACTCACTCACTCACTCACTCACTGACTGACTGACTGACTGACTGACTCATCACTAATTCTCCAACTTCCCGTGTAGGTAGAAGGCTGAAATTTGGCAGGCTCATTCCTTACAGCTTACTTACAAAAGTTAAGCAGGTTTCATTTCGAAATTTTACACGTAACGGTCATAACGGTCGATAAAGTTCGACAACGTCCGCCATGTTGAACTTTCTTATTTATGGCCCCATCTTCACGAAATTTGGTAGGCGGCTTCCCTGTGCTAACCGAAACCGATGTACTTACTTATTTCGATGGTATGACGCCACTGTCGGCCGCCATATTGAACTTTCCAACGTCACCAATTTTCCAACTTCCCGTGTAGGTAGAAGAATGACCCCGTCTTCACGAAATTTGGTAGGTGGCTTCCCTGCGCTAACCAAAACCGATGTACGTACTTATTTCGGTGGTATGACGCCACTGTCGGCCGCCATATTGAATTTTCCAAACGTCACAAAATCTGCAACTTCCCGTGTAGGTAGAAGGCTGAAATTTGGAAGGCCCATTCCTTACAGCTTACTTAAAAAAGTTAAGCAGGTTTCATTTCGAAATTCTATGCGTAATGGTCATAACGGTCAACGACATCCGCCATATTGAACTTTCTTATTCATGGCCCCATCTCCACGAAATTTGGTAGGCGGCTTCCCTGCGCTAACCGAAACCAATGTACATACTTATTTCGGTGGTATGACGCCACTGTCAGCCGCCATATTGAACTTTCCAACGTCACTAATTCTCCAACTTCCCGTGTAGGTAGAAGGCTGAAATTTGGTACTTATTTCGGTGGTATGATGCCACTGTCGGCCGCCATATTAAACTTTTAACGGAAACCGATGTACGTACTTATTTCATTGGTATGACACCACTGTTGGCCGCCATATTGAACTTTCCAGCGTCACTAATTCTCAAAGTTCCCATGCAGGTAGAAGGCTGAAATTTGGCAGGCTCATTCCTTACAGCTTACTTACAAAAGTTTAGCAGGTTTCATTTAGAAATTCTACGCGTAACGGTCATAACGGCCAACAACGTCCGCCATGTTGAACTTTCTTATTTACGGCCCCATCTTCACGAAATTTGGTAGGTGGCTTCCCTGAGCTAACCGAAACCAATGTACGTACTTATTTCGGTGGTATGATGCCACTGTCGGCCACCATATTGAACTTTTCAACAGTCTTTGTTACTTATGGGCCCATCTTCAAGAAATTTGGTACATGGGTTCCCAACGCTAACTGAATCCTACTTACGTACATATATACGTACATAGCCTGCAGCTCAGTCACTGTGTGAGGTGGCGTTGGGTCCCCCATCCCAACGCCTCCCACGTTGTTGGCTGCCTGCCTATATAAGGCCGTCCGTCGCTCCAGTGTCTACATTCCCTTCCTTCACGTCTCCCTACTGATAACTACAGCCTTTTTGTTTAATCCACAGCTTCTCCGCTGTTTTATTGTTTGTTTATTACAATTATAGTTATTGTATAGGTATTTTAGACTTACTTTACATTGCTCAGGTACCCATTTCATTTATTATTCCAACCCCCATTACCATGTCTATCAAGGTGATCACTACCGATCAAAAAAACTGTCACTTACCGAGTGGTTTTCATGCCCGGAGTTGGCACCTACCTTTTCCATTCTCTTTGTTACATATTGCACAGCCATATCAGGCTCACTCTTGATATCCGGAGGAACATTGTGTCTTATGTATTGAATGACTGGGACAGGTTCAAGGTGTGGACTGATGATGGTACAGGAGATAATTATACTACACAGGAGCACTATAAGAGTGAAATGCTTAAGCCCTTCACCTATGGTTCTGCATGTGAGTTGATGGCTGCCGCTGAATTGTTCGGTTGTCGCTTTCAAGTG
>JANRMT010062807.1:48316376-48368581 GCA_026402145.1 Polypterus bichir lapradei
GTGGTATACAAAGAGATCCTTAACAAATAATTATTGGCATATTTTCCCTCAGTTTAAAAAGGTTAAATTTTCTTCTTAATAAAAATTTTAATGCAGTACTTCGCCGCTGCGAAGCGCGGGTATTTTGCTAGTATAATATAATATAATATAATATTGCTGTCACAGTGTTTCTGTTTCATGGATCTAATATTATAAGTATGAGTCCTGTGTCTGATGGCTGCCTGTGTCTACATGGAATTAATGTGTAAACATCAGAACATTAGGTGTTTGATTATTTGGTGACTGTTCGAGTTTAAGTGTAGATGCGTGCATGAAAAGGTCCTGCAGTGTGCTTTCACTGGATTTATCCAAGGCCGATTTCTGTCTTGAATCCAGTATGATAAACTTCAGCTCCCTAAAACTTACACAGGATAAGTATGTCAGAAAATTAATGGATTGATGATGAAATGTAATAGAGCACACTGCATTAAGTGCTTTTGGGAGTTATATTATATTATATTATCCATCCATCCAGGGCACACACACACTTCAAGCGATAATTAAGAATCGCCAATGCACCTAACCTGCATGTCTTTGGACTGTGGGAGAAAACCCACGCAGACACGAGGAGAACATGCAAACTCTACGCAGGGAGGACCCAGGAAGTGAACCCGGGTCTCCTAACTGCGAGGCAGCAGCACTACCCACTGCGCCACCGTGCCGCCCATATTATATTATATTATATTATAAAATAACAAGTGTCTGTGTTTTTGTGTGTTGTCTGTGTGTCTATCAGTTTGATATGTCTCTGTTATATCTCAATTGGTATGCATTCGTAAAAGCAGTACTAATTTTTGTGATTCACCATCTGTTACAATTAAAAATGTAATTTATTTGCATGCATTACAAAATACATTCCCATAGACAATATACTGTAAATGGAGGTCTGTATTGTTTATTTATATTTCAGACCATCTTTGAATGGTAGCAGAGCTAGTATAATGTAATATAAGCAGGATTGAAAATGGACAGATGGTTAGTATAGGGTGTAATGATAATGTAGTGGTTTGTGCTGCTGCTTCACAGATGCAATATTATGTATTTGAATACTGTACCTGGATGATTTCTATGTTGAAACTGCATGTTCTCCCCACATCTCCTTGGGTTTTCCTTTGGTAGTCCACTTAACATTCAGCATCCTCAAAGATGTGCAAGTTGGATTAATTAGTTGTTTGAAATTGACTCCTGTGTGAGTGTTTGCCTGAGTGGGTCCGGTGATGAACTGGAACTTTATCCAGGGCTATTTCCTTCCTTCCTTGTGCCATGTTTGGTTCAGCAACACTGACTTAGATTAAGCATGTTTGAGGATGTTATGTTATAATATAAGGGCAGCTTTACTCCTACTTGTGATTGTCAAGAGCTTTTGTATGATCTGACAATACTGGGTTCAAAGCAGGAACCAACTCTGGAGGGCGTGCACTTCTATTGAGTTCCCAGTCATGCACACAAGTATACTCACACAACACATGGGACCTATTTAAAATCAGACACCTTTGGGATGTGGCAGAAAAATCAGAGTACATGGAAGAAAACACTAACACGGGGAAAGTGGGCAATTGCCAAACTGGTTATAGTAAATTATAGTATTAGAAAATTCTATATTTATATAGAATATATTCTATTCTCTTATATTATCAGGTGTTCTTATTTTCAAAAGAAGTGAATGAACTAATATAACTGTTAAATGTTAAGATTCTACATTTAGTCAGATGATTCTAATCAGCTTTTAAGGTTTTCAGAGGCTCACTAATGTGCCAGTCCTGATCCTTCTAAGGAATTCATCAGCCATAATTTGTTGTAGCACCGAGAGGTTAACTGACTTGCTCACGGTGATAATGATCAGGAATGGCTTTGCAAACTCATGGCTTATAGTTCCATGCCGTAATTTTACAGCCATGTTTAAAATTTGTTGAAAGGTTATAGTTCTGATTTGCTCCTTTAAGTTAAGTAAATAGAGAGATTTTTAAACTGGTATATACACAACTACTGCCCTCTTGTGGTCAGCATATGTCTCACGTTGGTCACAGTGCTGTATCTAAGGCAAGGAGACAACATATTTGTTCTATGATACAATTCATATCATTTACTTTAGCTCATGAGCCTTAATTGATTTTACTTCATTGTTTTAAATATTATTATAATTTATTGCAGGTGGTATAGTGGTGTAGTGGTAGCGCTACTGCCACACAGTAAAGAGTCCAGGGTTCATGTCCCAAGTCCTCCCTGCGTGGAGTTTTCATGTTCTCCCAATGACTGTTAAGGTTTTCACCAGGTGCATTCAGTTGTCAAAAGTCATGCAGGTTAGGTGAAATGTCAGTGTTAAAATTGTCCAAGGGAATGTGTGTGTTCACGGTATAATGGACTGGCATCCTTTCCAGGAACAGTTCCTGTCTTGCATGCTATGCTTGCTGGGTTAAGCTCCAGCTTTGTCATGACACTGCTTGGAATTTAGTGAGCTTAGAAAGTGATGTGGTATAATTAATCATTATGGCTGGTAACATCACCACAACACCATTTTGTGCTTGTAATTATAGTAACTTCTAGTTTCTTGTTGGTCGATATTTATTCAAATCTATTTGCTAAAGCATATCTAATTTTGGAACTCAGTGCCAATTGTAACTTGTAGCAATTAAAAAAAATATTCGGATGTGAGCGTCAGTAGGCTTTGCGCCCTAGGAACCAAGTTACCTGAATTATTATATAACATTTCAGCAATTATTTACCGCTCTAATGCTGATCTTTCTGATCCTAAAATAGGTGATTGTGTTAGCAATTGACAAGAATAATTCATAATTAATTGCAGAATTGCGGTAATTGAATGTTCCTTTAGAATGCCTCTTTCTCTTACATGATTTGGCTCAAAAACTAATCAACACATTTTCATCTCATAACAGGCTTAAGATTCAAATTTGGTATTTTTCCATCCAGCTGTTTTAGCTCTAGACTGTGCTCAAGAAACTGTGACACACGGACACACACACATAGACAGCCACACACCCGCCACTAAAATATCAATGTTTTCAGTATCAGGGAAAACCAAAGATCAAAATTTTTGAAGAATCTAAAGCTTTCGTTCCTCTCCCATAGATGATAGGTTATGGTGGGGGAGGGAGCAAAACAAACAAAAAAAAAAAAAGTCGCTTTTTAATCATTCTAATAACATTTCCAGTTTCCAAAATTTTTGTAATCCACAAGCATCTCTCCTTGCGCAAACAACCCAAAGCAATGGTATGGACCATTGTCGATGTTTTAAGTTGACAACGTGAACATTTAAGATGTCACATGGCCCTTAGCATCCACAGCCAAAAAAATGTTCTGCCCTTTGCAAAATACAACCAATGCTAAAATGCTTCAAAAATGAAAACAAAAAATTTATAAAATTAAGAAACTAGACAAAATGGATATCAAATGCATTCCTAACACCATTTTAAGATCAGGGACTTGCGGTCAGTGGAGGCATGAAAAGTAAAAAAAAACTAATAATAATAGCAAAATAAATTTGTCCACTGGTATGTGCTATAAATTTATTTTCTGTATGATTACAATAATTTCGATAATTTTTATAGTCCAAATCGCTGATTTTACACATTTCCTGTTCAAATGCAGCGGAGAAACGCAGGGTGCGGCAGTGATGAACCTCGCCTCACCTCGGACTGCGCTGTCCGTCACACACTGGGTTGATGCATGCAATTGGCGCGTGCGTTTCTGTCTCTCTGTGTATTGCCAATATAAAGTTTGCAGAAACGTTTATTATACACCCTGACTTTCCACGATCTGGCTAATATCTTTAATGAATGTGTGTTTAATATTTAGTCTTGCTGATAGGGCATAAAACCGCAGTGAAAAGGCAGAAGGTGAGGCAGACAGTACCGTGCTGCACCGAAGGGGGCGCATGTGAGCCCAACAGGTTCTTGTTGCTGCTGTTCTTCTTGGCGATAATCTCCACTGAGGCGTAGAGACTTTTAAAACTAAAGGAAAATAAGGAGGACTTTTACAAGAAAGTGACGGAGATTTTCCTGAAGTAGGATAGGTGCATGGACTTCATTTACAAATAAGGGTAAGATCATAAAAAGTATTCACTTTTATAAAAAAATGGGATCAGACTAAGAAAAAAAGAATCCAATATTTAAAAACTTAATTTTGACCTTAAATAAAATAGTTTCTTGTTTTTCTTGTTATTCTTTTATTGAACAGTCTGTATTAAAATTGATTAAAGCATCACAATTAAAAGCTTTTAAAAACAATTAAATATTTCAATCAAGGTCAAAATTTAAATCCGTTCTTTTTTTTTTTTGTACACCACTCTATACTTTCATTTGGATTGAATGAGTATGAATTGTGGAATTGCAACGGCAAATCTAGAACACGTGGAGGGTGCAGAGCAAATGCGCTCTCTATATTCTCTCTCGCTGCTATACATGTAACGTTCTTTCTTACCCAAATATGTGCCTTACCTATGTTTGTGTAAAAAATACTGATGAGATATGAAACATAACCAGTAGTCAATGTGCGTGCGGCCAATTGAATAGTGAATAAGCTACTCTTTTGGGTTCTTATATTTGTAAATCTGACTCTGAAGGAGTCAGTGCCTCACCAGCCGTGAACCTCACTGCACGTCACTGCTTAAGATGTAATTTGCTGAAACTCTTTTATAATGTATTGTACAATATTACACTAGTAATCAAATTGCATAGTGACTCCAGTTTTTAAATAAGCACTGAGTGTTTATTAAGTGTTCTCCAGTATTGCTACTGCACATGTCGAATGTTATGAGTAGACTGTATTATATAGATGGAATAACAGCAGCATAGCTCACTTTGTGGGTGGACATATATACAATGCAACTTGCTTTAAGGTTATCAAGCATATTATAATGATATCTTGTCATACTTTAGTAGCAAAGTAAATGATATACTACAGTACTGTTTGTATGTCTGATAAAGCTCTGATCATGCATAGTTTCATAAGTTGCTTTGTGTTGTAGCTTTAAAATTCATGACACAAATGTGAACAAAATAATAGACTCACCTTGTATTGCCAGACTCAAAGCAGACTAGTTTGTCATAATGCTGAAGGACATTTGACAGTTATACAAAAGTGACCGAAATAATGTATATTTGATAGGACATTATGTTTTAAAGGGTTTCTTTATATTCACATTCTTATTACATGTTGATACATACAGTATGTGTTCCCTAGGCTACAGAATATTATCTGTGCAGGTTGTAGACCGAGACTCTGCCATTCTGGATTCAACAGCTGGCGCCTACACAAACAAGTGCTTTGCCAAATGGGTCTGTGTTCTGCTTTATAGTTTATATTTATAAAAGAAAAATTGCAATGTTGGGATTGTTATGTAAACAATCAGCTTTCAAGACAGTGAAATGAATAAAAACTAACAAGTTTAAAGACATGTTAGAACTTTATGTGTAACAGTTATGTAAATGCTTTGATGCTCTGCTGAGCTGGCAAAGGTTTGCAGGCGGCGGAAATGGTGTAAAGCCACAGTCTTCTGCAGTTAAAAAAAGTGCGGAAACTTTTTGAATGCCCCTCGTATATATATATATATATATATATATATATATATATAGTGGACGCGGCTCGGACACAGACAGGCGGACATGTTGTTCATCACCACCACACGTTTATTTACACTATTATATACAGAATAAAGTCAGTGCACACATGAACCCCCACACAGTCCTGGCCACACAATGCCTTCCTCTTCGGGCCACCTCCACTCTCTCTCCTGCCTTGTCCTGCTTCCACCCGACTCCAGCCTCGAATTAAGGGAGACGGCCCCTTTTATTTCATCCTGGATGAGCTCCAGGTGTTTCCTGGCACTCCTCCCTGGACACGCCCCAGTGTGGCGGAAGTGCTGGCTGTTCTCCCGGAAGCTCTCCGGGTGTCCCTGCTTCTCTTCCCCCCAGCACTTCCTGGTGTGGCGGAAGTGCTGAGCTCCAGGGTACCCAAGGCATTGGGGCGCCCCCTGGCGGTGACTACGGGTCTCTACAGGGTTGGGCTTCCATGCCCTCTACCCATGGCCCCCAAAGCAACCAGGATGGCGGCCCCCACGTGATCCAGGGCGGGCATAGACCCTCTTCCGGTTCCTCAAGGTGTCCCGGTCGGGTCATTGCCTCTGGCATCCCTGACAATATATATATATATATATATATATATATATATATATATATATATATAATCCTAAGCCTAAAAGAGCAATGATTTTAAGTCACTTTTTATGTCACTTTTTTGTCACGTTTTAAATTGGGCTTAGTTTAAAACCTACATATATATGTTTGGTATCATTCTTTTCAGAATGTATCAAACTTTAATGTGTTGCTGTTAGATTTTCAGATTCTTATTCCGTTTTTAAATTATAAACTAAAAATGATCAAGAACTCCTGTCCCGCGAGATGAGATTTTGTGCCAAGAGATTTAACCACGCCCAGGGCCGGAAATAAAAGACAAAGAGTAGGACAGCTGCTGTACAGGCTTTTAAATGTTCAAATCACTGTGCGAGATGCAGATCACGTGGCACGGCGGCAGCAGCAGCAGCAAGCCAGCAGCTGATCGAGCAAAGAGGGGGTAAAAAAAAAAATTGTTTCCCATTGTATCACCATTTAACAGGGGTAAGCCCCCTAGTATATATATATATATATATATATATATATATATATATATATATATATTCTTTGATAGAGAAAAGGTGAAAACTACTATTTTTAATTAAACTTTATTTCAGATAAGTACATTAAAAAAATTAAACAATATGACAGCTTTTAGTTTGAGAAGCATTTTATGTTTCTTTTATACCATACGTTTTATGGATAAATATTTTTATACATATTTTAATAGTTCACATAATGTATTTTTAAGTTTTTTTTTTAATTTATTTTAGTATTTTTATGTTCTCTGAACAATATGCCTACAGTTTCATTTTGTTAATAAAAAGTAACAGTTAACACCTGTGGTCTGCAGTTTACTTATAAAAATACCAAAGTTAACACTTTAATATAGGACATAAGGCTCCTATGCATCTGGTTACGCAGGAGCTTTTCTCCATAAAAAATCGACACACATGAAAAACAGAAAACTAAAACAATATGGAATTGACTTTTAGAACTGAAGGTACACTTCTACCCCTAATTCTTTGGTGAAGAGTCCTGTCTTCAGTTCAAGAAGTAAATCTCAAAATAAAACATTCAAGAGCGTGAGAGGATATCCTCTTCACATCATAGACAGAGCTCTCAGTTGGAACAGAAATAAATCCAGCAGTTTCTTTTGTGTCCTTGGTGTACAAAGGACTCCTCCACTCAGATTGATTGTTTATCTTTTAACTTACACTCAGTTTTTTATACGTAGATTTAAAAAGCACCACAAATGGCAAATATAAATAGAGGGTAAGGCTCTTTGGATGGGCAAATGCTTATAGTGTGGTAATCATCTATTTGAAATATAAAATAAAAATAACTAGGCTTTTCCCAAAAATATTCAATCACAAGGTTGTTCCACCCATACATATTCTAAAATGTGACTTCTGTTATACAGAATTATGATGTAGGTGATAGAGAACTCTTAATCTATTTTGGATTCTCATCATAATATACTTAGTATGCTGGAAGGGATATGGTCCAAAGAATCTTAGAAATTTTCATGATCTTTGCTTAGTAGCCCAATTTAACTTATTGAACATCATTTTAAGTATGTTAGAATATTTTCACATCTGCCAATGACACCATTTTGGATTTTAACATGTGTTGCCATTTTGGATGTATTATGCTTGTGGTTGCTGCAGTATCACTAGGATTAATTGACTGGAAGTGAATGGCGCATGACTTTACAAGCACTTTGAGGTAAAGGGTGGCACTGGACATTTTCGGATTTATGAAAAAATGCAAAGCGTGTTAGTTTGTGTATGTATTGTTTTGAATCTTCAGGTGAAAGAGCCTTTCACTTTGTATACTGTTTTGGACTGGAAGAAATGTAGGACTAATTTTTGGTTTAAGAATTTGACTTGTTTTCTGACCATGTCTCATCGCCTGATACCTTCTTGTAATACCTTGATGAGAAGAGAAAACCCTCCTAATCAACTTATCCTCAGATTAATTTCCAATTCTTTGCCACCAAACACTTTCTTTGAATAAAGGGTTGTCAAATTTTGTTTCAATTTATTCTTATACTAGTCATCCCCCGCAGCTTTGCCCGCGTATTAGTGAAACAGGACAGTGAGGAGGGCCCTGCCCAGCTCTCTACTCCTGACGTCACTCTTCCCATGGCCTGCAGTCTCTGTCTCGGATAAGCGAGAATATATAGCTCCTGTAAGCAAACTATGATTCTTAGCGTGATGAGAGAAGTCACAAAATAAACCAGAATGATCAAGCAAATTATAGAAAAAAAAGATCTAAACCCGTTAAGTAGTACAGTAATCCCTCGCTATATCGCGCTTCGACTTTCGCGGCTTCACTCTATCGCGGATTTTAAATGTAAGCATATCTAAATATATATCACGGATTTTTCGCTGGTTCGCGGATTTCTGCGGACAATGGGTCTTTTAATTTAGGTTACATGCTTCCTCAGTTTGTTTGCCCAGTTGATTTCATACAAGGGACGCTATTGGCAGATGGCTTAGAAGCTACCCAATCAGAGCATGTATTACATATTAACTAAAACTCCTCAATGCTATAAGATATGCATCCCGCGCAGTGTTTGTTTGCTTGTCTCTGCCTCTATCTCACCCTCTCTGACATTCTCTGCGCCTGACGGAGGTAGTGTGAGCAGAGGTGCTGTTTGCACAGAAGCTGTTTGCTTAAAAGATACTGACGCTCCTCTAAAAAATGCCGCTTTATTGCGGTGCTCGGCATATTTAAAAGCACAAAAGCACACGTATTGATTTTTTGATTGTTTGCTTTAATCTCGCGCTCTCTCTCTGACGTTCTCTATGCCTGACGGAGGAGATTTGAGCAGAGGGGCTGTTTCAACAGAGGCTGTTTGCTTAGAAGATACTGACGCTCCTCTGAAAAATGCCGCTTTACTTAAAAGCACACGTATTGATTTTTTGATTGTTTGCTTTTCTTTGCTAGCGCGCGCTCTCTCTCTTAAATTCTCTGCTCCTGATGCAGAGACTCATTTGAAGAAAAGATATATTTGCATTCTTTTAATTGTGAGAAAGAACTGTCATCTCTGTCTTGTCATGGAGCACAGTTTAAACTTTTGACTAAAGGGTGTTATTTCATGTCTAGAGGGCTCTAATAATGTTAACAGTGTGGGAGAGTTTATAAGGGCTTAAAATATATAAAAATAACCATACAAACATATGGTTTCTACTTCGCGGATTTTCACCTATCGCGGGGGGGTCTGGAACGCAACGGAGGAGGGATTACTGTACTCTCGTTCACTAACTAAGCAGACTTAAGGTTATGCCCCGAGGCAGACATGTGAGTAAGGAGGGTCCCGCCCCACAGCCCAATGAGTCTCTCTCGGATTCGGTACCACAAGCAAACTATGATACTTAGTGCGATGAGAAAGTCGCAAAATCATAGAAAAAAACCCAATCTAAATCCATTTAGTAGTTCTCTCGTGAAAAGTGGACAGACATACAAACGGGTCTAAAAAACTATAAGAAATTTTGTGCCTGGAGCACAAACTTTTTAGAAACACTTCTTAGTGAGCACCTATGGGAGGCCAAGGGTAACCTACATTCCAAATTTCAAGTCCCAAGTCCTCATGGTTCAGGAGATTTTGTGATGAGTGAGTCAGTGGTATTTGGCTTTTACATATAGATGACAGGATTTACTGAATGCATGCCCATACAGCTGTAGTATTGAAAGATTACACCTTACAATATTTCCACACACAGCAAAGGCAAAACTTATCAAAATCAGATAAATAATAAAGTGACAGTCTAGCAGAATTATGATATGACTGATAGATTAACGATAATCTGATTTCATTACGTTTCAGTTGTTCCAAAAGTTGACAGCCCAGAAGAGTCATTGACATCAGCCAATGTGTTTTGAAGTCAACTTATGGCATCATAAAGCAGGGATATTATGCACAAAACTACATCATTTCAGAGCTTTTAATATAAGTAATACAGATCTGATTATCACAGAAATGTAAATGATGACAGATTATTTTTCTTAATAAACTTGAAAGATGTTTTGTGAGTGATGAAAGAAGTGGGTTTTTTTCTTCTAAGTAGGGCTTTTCATGCCGTCCCTGCTTTTTGATGTCAGCTGCCATGTAACAACACTTTTGATTTAGTTCCAGTAACAACAGAAATCCAAAGGTTCAGATCCACCAGTTGACAAGACAGACGATAAAACCAAAAACTCCAGTGTAAGCATTCCTTGAGAAAGTAAACCTTGTGGTTTTAAAATGGATGCCTTCCTTTTTCCAAGACATTCTACAATATTGTGAGTATTGTGCATATTTGGAATAGTTTATCCGCAGTGAAAATTAAATATTTTGTTTTAGAACTGATCAAAAGAGTGGATGTCACCTTCACTCAGAAAATGTAGAATATCTTACACCTTAAAAATACAAATGTTACTTTAAAATCTTAGTCAAAGGTCAAAACAATGTGTATCAAAATCTAAATTTATATTTGTTTTTTCTTGTGTTACTTTAGTGCTTGTCTATTACTGGTCTATACTCCGAAGACACAAAGTTTGGATGCCAGTGTGTGCCAACACTACTCACGGTCAACCCTTATCAGCTCTTATTGGAAACAATACAATAAAAATGTATAACAATGATAATAATTCCAAAATTATATAAAACAAATCATGCAAATCTCCAATGACATTCTGAAAAAAATAATAATGACTAAAAACCGTAATAATGACTACATTTAAAATGAAATTAAACAAAACATTCTTCAAAGAAATCTTGACTGTTGAAAATCTGAGTGTGGCACATGGCTTTTTTTGCATGTTTTTTTTTTTTTTTTTTTTTCTTACTTTGAATTATTTTTAACACTATCATGGTGACATTATCAGCATACTGCCATTTTCTGGTTGATTTCTTCTTATGGGTGCTTCCATTTTATAATGGGAATTAATGGGCACAGTTATTTTGTATATACGTTACTGCACCATTGCTGATGTATATTATTTAATAAGACCCTATCATGTCAAGAATATTTAAGATGGTTGAGTGAAAACTTCAACATTGCAGTTTTGGAATTTTCTTCTTAAAAATATTATTTCTTAGCCACATTTAAGACAAATCTGTTTGATTCCTGCTCATGTGTTTTTGGCTTCTGACGATTATTTCTTTTGACTTTCTCCCAATATTCTGAAACTTGCCTGTCCCAGCCCTCTGCCTGCTCTCTTTAAATTGATAATCTTCTTGTCTTGTTTTTCTGTCCCAGCCTCTGAGTGTTTGGTTATCTTTAGCTACAGTAAATCATTACAATCACAACAAGATGCAATCCACAAACAGTGTAGAATGAAGTGAAATGAGAAGGTCTGGTGTTGTGTTAGTAACTGTTGTATCCACAGCCTCCATCATTTCTGTCTCACAGTTTAGAAGGAGATAGCTTCTAGGTCATTTCTAATATATCAGATTTTTAGGATTTGCTTGTTATTGTTGTGTGATTATGACGTCATTGATTTAAGTTTCATTATAGTAATGTGCTTCAATAGGGGAAATGTTTATGTGTGGCGTCATCTCTTTTTAAGGGCAAGTGGTCTGCTCTTTTGTTGTTTGAGCTTTGGTTAGATAAAGGACAGTTTTATTAGTAAGAGAAAGTTTGTTTCATTGTCAATTTCTTTACAAGGGTGTTTTGAATTGAATTTTCAACTACTACTTGGTTTGACTTTAAACCTGTTCTTCTGAAATTCTTATTGTAAAGTCTAGTTTAACCATTTTTTATTTTCCACTTTACTCTGATTAATAAAAATTAACCTTTCACCCTTTCACTACTATGTTATTGAACAATCAAAATGATTTTGACAAAATGGACATAATATATTGTTCAGGAGCAAATGACAATTCCAGGCTTATTGTTACTTATTTCTCTTCTCACAGACTGACATGCTCATTTGTGTCCTTTTACAAAGGGTTCAAAGACATGCGACACTGAAAGACAGCAGAAGCTAATCTCATTCTGAAACTTGATTCAAACATCCCTCCTACAAAGAATGATTTACTACTTTTTTAACTTCTACAAATATCTTCTTATAGGGCTGCCTATAACACAGTCTCTGGCATTTTAACTTTCTTACTGTCCCCTTATTTTACTTCTTCCCTCATTTGACCCATCTGTTGCTTTGATTTCTCCACTACACTGCCTTTTCCATTCAATGGCATACCTAATTAAAACTAAAAAGACAAAAACATTTTTATTTTCTCGTTAATTTCAGAATACCATTAACTTACATCTTTTGTTAATTGACAGGTATCTTGTAACTTGACATAGTCTTTCTCAAACCCTAAAAACATAATTGTTTGTCATAATAGAAACCATTATGAATATTTTAAAAGCCAGCATTGATTAATGTTTATGTGAGAACTTTTCATGTGAGGGGATTTTTGCTGTGAGGCGATGTG
The DNA here is from genome assembly GCA_026402145.1 of Polypterus bichir lapradei. NCBI lineage: Eukaryota > Metazoa > Chordata > Cladistia > Polypteriformes > Polypteridae > Polypterus > Polypterus bichir. The sequence continues at coordinate 48,328,974 of JANRMT010062807.1, forward strand.
AAATATTAATATGTTTCCATCAGTGTTTGGGAAATTTTAGTGCTAAGGGGCAAAGAGAGTTATTACGTTATTTAAGGAATATGCAACACAGCAAAGTAAAAGGAACAACATACAATATAATGGGGGTTTATGGAGTGTGCCAACAGTAACCTACAGTAATAATGACACATTTCAGCTCTACTAGAGAGGGAAAACTGAGTATTTAAATTATTGTTCAATAACAGGTTGAAATGTTCCTTTTGATTACTATTTTTTCCAAATCTGGACTTTATATTTGATTGTCTCTGATAAAATATAATTGGTAGTTTCACATTCCCTTTTTTCAGCTTGTGGTCAGGTCAGGTTGGGGAGCATGTACTAGTACAGCGCATTGCTGCGCGCACCACATGATGAAACAGCTCATCTCGATTAGCAAACCCCTAGACCAGGGGTCCCCAACTTCAGTCCTGGAGGGCCCCAGTGGCTACAGGTTTTCATCCTAACCCTTTTCTTAATTAGTGACCTGTTTTTACTGGTAATTGCCTTCTTTTGAATTAATTTTAATTGGCTTGTTTTTTAAGAATTGTTCCTCTGAATTGCTTCATTTCTTTCCTTAAATGGCACCCAAACACTACTAAATCAGGACCTCAAACTCAAACAGTTTCATTCCAAACAAGTTGCTTAATTAGGTGCCGATTCTTGTTGTTAATTAAACTCGTTCTTTAATTTCATGGCTTGTTGCTGCTCTCATTGTACAATAGCAGACATTTCTGAATTGTTGATTTTTTTCTTTGCTTTTCTAAGAGCACTGTTAAAATGATTTGGGGACCTGAGCAGATCAGCATTCCTGACCTTCACCTTCCTTTATTTTCAGATATTGTAAGATCAACAATGCTAGCCATGTTTTGCTGGTCATGTTTTCGTTCATTTTGTATATCATTATTGTTTGGCAGCTAATTAAGAAAAAAAGAACAATTAAGGGGTCTGAGTCTTCAAAAGCAAGTCAAATAAAATTAATTCAAAAGACGTTAATAAGGAGCAAAAACAGGTCACTGATTAAGAAAAGGGTTAGAATGAAAACCTGCAGCCACTGGGGCCCTCCAGGACTGGAGTTGGGGACCCCTGCCCTAGGCAGACATGCGGTCCAGTCCAACCCTATGGAAATGACCATCAATCTGCCGCAGCCTGGTGTTACCTGGACATCCCCTTGGCCTCATCCAGCCATTCTGTTCCTCAGAAATGAGGATCCTGCAAGCCAAATCACCCTTGAGGAATCACTCCACATGGACATAGTACTTTAACTATCGCTCCATTACAATGCAGGCAATGTGCCTCATTCATGATTCCGTGAAGAACCGCTCATTAGACACAAAGTTAAACCAGTGGTACTCAAGGATTCTCCGAAGAGACACAGTACAAAAACAGCTCAATGAATAGTGTCCATGTCTCACAACCATATAGCAAAACAGGAAGCACCAGGACTCTAAAGACTTGGAGCTTTGTCCTCTTGCAAAGATATCAAGAACAACACACTCCCTTTTTTCAGCGACTTCATGACCCACCCCATGCTCTCCCAATCAGTCTATTGACTTCATAGCAAGAGTAACCAGAGACATGAATGTCACTACCAAGGTAAGAAAACCTCTCGACAAGGTCGACACTCTCTCCACAGACAGACACACTGCTGACGGCTGTGCCTAAGAGGTCACCAAAGGCCTGGATTTCGGTTTTTATACAGGACGCTTGCCAGCCAAGACACTCACATCTCTCACTCAGTCTCTCAAGAGCCTCCTTTGACTCTGCAAAGGTCACAGCATTGTTGGCAAAGTCAACATCAGTAAATCTTTCTTCACCAGTAAATGCCCAGTAGCCACTGGACCCCCACGACCTTGCCCAACACCCAGTCCATTGAAGCATTGAATAAAGTAGGAGCAAGAACACACCCCTGACGAGCATCAGAATCAACTGGGAAGAATACAGAGGTTATGCCCCCAATATGCCTTGCACTCAATGTAGCAGTGTACAGGCCGGCCATGACATCCAGCAATTTGAAAGTAATCCCACAAAGTCTCAGGAAATCCCACAGTGCAGTTTAGTCAACTGAGCTGAACGCTTTAGAAAAATCAACAAAGGCTACAAAATATACCAACACCAATATTCGCTTTTGTGCTCGATAAGAACCTGCCGTTCTGTGGGAGCCTCAAGCATCTGCCCACGAGGATGTGATCAATTTCAATTCACCGCACCACCAGTATTGGAGTACTATCTCTAATGATGCAGCTCAGGGTGCTGGAACCAAGATCCAGCGATCTGCAGCCCCTGATCATTTTCAAAGTCAAGGCACATGGAGAAACATTCACCACCATTGCTAGACCCATGGGGACCAACACAATCCTCATAGCCAGCCCTATCAGTGCAAGTGGTTGCATTGAAGTCATGCATAACCAGAACGGTGTCACCTCACAGGCACCCATCAACTACTGAGTGAAGTTGAGACATCACTTACCGCAGTTTGAGCATTTACCGAGACTACAAACAAGGCACTTAGAGAGTGGGATAGCGCAAAACTTCAAAGCAGACAGACCATTCCCAGTCCAAGCTTCAGATATCACCAGTTGTGTGGTAATAGGAGTTTTGATACAAGGTTTGACACATTGACCTTAATAAAATTGACATGAGCTTTGAAACCGTCAATGTCAATCGTCCTATTCCTAGTTTTGATTTTTTTTTTTGTTTCTTTGGATTTTGAATATTTGGCTTCAGTGAAAGTGATGTAACAAGTCAATACAGAGCTTACATATCCAACAGCCGTACCACCTGCACTTCAGAACAGGTAATCCAACTGAAGTTAAGCATGTTTGGGCCTGGCCAATAATTGGATGGGAGACCAAACAATAAAGCTTGGGCTGCTGCTGGAAGAGGTGCTGGTGATACCAGCAGGGGGCACTTACCCTGCAGTCCGTTTGTGCGTCCCAATGCTTCAGTGCACTGATGGGGACGCTGAGCTGAAAACAAAGGTGAGACATAAAACCAAAATCCTAACTCGCTATGATCATAATAGATCCCTGGGCAACTTTCGAGAAGAATAGGGTGTTTCCCAATTTCCTGGCTAATTAGTCTGTCATGGTCCTTTCTGGTCCCCTAATCAACCCGTGTCTCTAGTTGACTGTCTATCTCTCACAACCCTTTCACCACCTAATAGCTAATGTGTAGTGAATGTACTGGCACAGGAATAGCTAATATCACATCTTCCATGTGGATGCTGCACATTGGTGGTGGTTGTAGTGTTTCCTCACTGTCTATGTAAAGGACTTTGAGTAGTTATAAAGCACTGAATAAAACATAATTCATTATTACATAATCATTAGATTATTAGAAAATCAAACATGTTATAAATCAATTGGCTTTATTAATAAACTAGCCGTCCCCTGTAGCTCTGCCCACGTAGTAGTGAAACAGAACAGTGAGGAGGGCCCTGCCTGGCTCCCCACTCCTAACGTCATGCTTCCCCCTCCTCTCAGCCTGCAGCCTCTGTCTTGGATTCACACAAATATATCACTCTTTGCGCGATGAGAAAAGTCGCAAAATCAACCGGAATGTTCAAGCAAATTACAGAAAAAAAGCTGATCTAAATCTGTTAAATAGTTCTCTCGTTACCTAGCTAAGCAGAGATAAGGAACTCTCCAAAGCTGGCGCGTGAGTGAGGAGGGCCCCACCACCCTCTCCTCGGCCCGCTGTGTGTCTCTCGGATTTGCACACATAACTCGGTACTGTAAGCAAACTATGATAAATAGCACAATTAGAGAAGTCGCAAAATCAACCAGAATGTTCAAACAAATTATAGAAAAAACAGATTTAAATCCGTTAAGTAGTTCTCTCATGAAAGTAGACAGACATGAAGACAGACAGACAAACGGTGGATTTTATATACGAGGTGCGATCCAAAAGTTTCTGGAATGCATTTATTTAAAAGCATACAAAACAAATAACAATTAATTGTGAACAGTTCCTTCAAAATAGTCACCTGAGTTGATACACCAATCCCAGCGAGATTTCAACCTTTCGAAGCACCTCTGGAAGTCGTTTTTTGTCAGTGTGTTCAAGACGTCGGTTGTTACCACTTGGATCTCCTCCACCGTCTCAAATCTGCATCCCTTGAGCCTCATCTTCATCTTAGGAAATAAAAAAAAAAATCATGGCGCTAAATCAGGGGAATACGGAGGGTGGGGAATGGCAGTAAACTTTGTAGAAGCCAAGAATTCGCGCACAATCAGAGATGTATGAGCTGGTGCATTGTCGTGATGCAAAAGAAATGACTTGTCAGCCCACATCTAAGGACGTGTTTGGCGAATTTGATTTCGCAAACACCTTAGAACATCCCTGTAGAATGCTCCATTCACCGTCTGTCCTTGTGGCACAAATTCCTTGTGGATGACACCCTTCACATCAAAGAAGCAAATGAGCATTGACTTGGTGTTGCTGTGAACTTGTCGAGCTTTTTTGGGTCTTTCAAATCACTAATTTTCATGAACAATCCTTCACAGACACAACCGAAGTTTAAACGAGAACTGCGACTTGAAAAACAACTGCGCTGATGTTATAATGCGTGATAACTGCTCTCAAGGACAACTTGAACTGCTTTCTAGAAGCGATTGATATAACCAAACCCTTCTGGCTGCAGAATAAATGCATTCCAGGAACTTTTGGATCGCACCTCGTATATAGAGATGAATTGATGATGATAAAGAGTTAAATTTAGGGTGTTGTAATGTGAGTTCATTTGTAAAGAATTCTGGAGGTTCAAGTTTGATTGGTTATTTGGGTAGAGGCACAAGCAAAGTGAAAATGTTAAAGTGAGGTTGCGGCCTAATTTAGAGTCACCTAATACTTTGCTTTCCTTCGCTCAAGTTGGAATAATTCAACTTTTTTTCTGCTTGATGATCTTTTTTTTTAGGATAATGATTTAATATGTTAATAAATTTTATTTTTCATGTCCATGCCAGTTGAACGTAACTTGATGGCTTGGATTAATAAGAGCAACACAAATACTTAAATTTTATTTCTAATTTCTTGTGAAACAATGTGATTCTCTATTGGATTTTTACAACAACAGTTAGGATCCAGGGCTTTAACAGATGCTTTTATTATGGCCATTATGGAAAAAGACTTGCAATCATAATCTTTTAGAGCGAGTGTAAAAAGAAAATGTGCTCTGAAGTATTTGAACAATTGCCACTACTGACAAATGAAATCCCCCTCCTGTTGTTTTCGCCGTAACTGAAAATCATGTGCCCATGCCAGCGTAGCATGAAAAGGTGTGACGTTCTTTATACATCAGGCCCAACACCCTGCCATTTGGGTGTTAGAATGGTGTCCCTTTGCATTATCTGGGATATAAGATAATTGCTTTAAATATTATAAATCCTTTTACTGTAACAACTTGTGTTCCCATTTCTGCAGGTCAGCACAGCTAGAGCCCAATTCTTGGTTGGTAAGTGAGCTCTAATCTCTAGAACTTTTTAGAAAATTCAAGCCCATGTAATACTTGAAGCCATTCGACCATGATTTGATGACTCACAGTTTAATGACAGCACACAGCCTGTTGTGCATTTCAAATGTGTATTTCATTAAGACCCATTAACTCTTTATTGCACACCTTGACACTTTTCAAGGCTGCTGAGGCAATCGTTGCTGCTAAAAAAAAAAAGGATAGCTAATAACTGAGGCTTGGACTTGACTTAGATCACTAATGCATTGTTTTATAGCACAAAGTGGTTACCACAAGGTGCTATGTCTTGGTAGGGTTCAATATTACTTTACTTTCCCTTTTTGTATTCTTTAATGTGTACCTTTTTATTAGAATCCCTCAAATCCCATAGACTTACCCCTTTTATAAGGAATTGTACTTTATAATTTCTCCCCTCCTTCCCTTCTACATGTGCAACCTTAGGCAATTAGATACAGTAAAAAGACATCGCGAATACAAGCGGCTGAAATGAGTTTCCTCCGCAGGGTGTCTGGGCTTTCCCTTAAAGATAGGGTGAGAAGCTCAGTCATCCGAGAGGGGCTCAGAGTAGAGCCGCTGCTCCTCCGCATCGAGAGGAGTCAGATGAGGTGGTTCGGGCATCTGATCAGGATGCCTCCTGGATGCCTCCCTGGTGAGGTGTTCCGGGCACGTCCAACCGGGAGGAGGCCCCGGGGAAGACCCAGGACACGCTGGAGGGACTATGTCTCCCGGCTGGCCTGGGAACGCCTTGGGATTCTCCCGGAAGAGCTGGAAGAAGTGCTGCTGCCCCCGCGACCGGACCCCGGATAAGCGGAAGAGGATAGATGGATGGATGAAAAAGACAGGCAGGAGCTAGGATACAGCTTATCAATAATGTGTTATTAATAATAGATATAAAGTAATAACAATAAGCAAAATACAAGTGAAAATTGGCAGCCATACTACTTGATTAAGGCTGATGTGTAGTTTCAGGTGGCACACAGACTTGTAGTTACTTTAAATGTCTATAGTTAAGTCTTCATGTCTAGCTTTCTTCAGGACAGGCTTTATTCTTGTCTCAATATGGCTGCTCAGCTGTACTCTTCAGTGTGATGTCCTTTTCATGGCAATGGCATGAGAAAGAGGGGTAAAGCAAGCAAATCTGTACATTCTCTGTCCTAACCCTAACAGCAATAGGGCATCGTGGTACAGAATGGCCTCTGATTCAAAATCAATCCCAACCAGCCATACTTCAGACCAATGGGGGAACACAATACCTTTCACACCTGTTCCCGAATCCATTTGTTGAGCTGATGCTTGCCAGCTAGGAGTTGTTATAGTTGCTTTATTTATGGCTTTTAGGCTCTCAGTCCAAACGCAGTCACTCTTGCCAAAGATGGTCTGATGCTCCATCCCACACACTGCCTTTTCACATCTGCATCCAAGATCATTTGATAAGCTGAAACTTTCCAGCCTTCCTGTCCTGCAGAGAATCTCTTGCCAAACCAGTATGAGGCATTTCTCTCAACTCATGCCTGACTCAGTCCTAAAGGCTCAGGGGGCAGGGCGGTCAGACGTGAAAGGATGTCAATGAAATAAAACACTAATATTACATCTGCTTCGTCTGACTTACAAATAAAGACATACAAAATATTTATCAACTTGCACACAAAGTTTCACACCACAACAGAAGGGAAGAGATCTAGTGTACAGATCTTTTTGGGGGCAGAGTTGTACTTTCATGTGATTTAAGGCTCAATAGAAATTAGAGGTCTCATTACATCATTTCATTTGTGTTGCTTGCAGAACTTGTAGAAATAAAGACTTTCAGGATAGCAAAGAGGTACAAATAGAATACTTTTATTGAACATATTAACACATTGAAATGATCGCATGACTGTCGTGTAGTGTGGCTGATCAGCTATCATATTCTGTGACATTTGTGTGTGAATGTTGCAGGAAAACTACCACTGCTTAGTAAAGAAGCTTAAAGTTTAAACAGTCAGTCATTGTCCAACCCGTTATATCCTAACTAGAGGGTCATGGGGGTCTGCTGGAGCCAATCCCAGCCAACACAGGGCGCAAGGTAGGAAAAAACCCTGGGCAGGGTGCCAACCCACCACAGGACACACACACACACATGCACCAAGCACACACTAGGGACAATTTAGGATCGCCAATACACCTAACCTGCATGTCTTTGGACTGTGGGAGGAAACCCACGCAGACACGGGGAGAACATGCAAACTCCACACAGGGAGGACCCGGGAAGCAAACCCGAGTCTCCTAACTGTGAGACTGCAGTGCTACCACTGCGCCACCATGCTGCCCTAATGTTTAAACAGCAGCAGCCAAACTTTAATTAGTGCTACTTGTCAGTCACAACATTTAAAAATCATCACTGTACAAATTTTAATAAATGTGACATAAACTTAGTTAATGTTTTTCATTTGATGCTGATGGCAACTCCAGCCCCTCACCTTTTTCAAGCAGAGTTGAGATTGGATAGTAATGGTTGTAGATGAAGATGATGTCACTGATAAGGCTGCGAAGTGGTGCAGTGGTTAACTCTACTGCTTCACAATCCAGCATCCCTGGCTCACATCCTGCACCTGAGTAATAAATGTATTGAGTTTATACATTCTTCTCATAACTACAGCGGCCTGTTAGAAGTTATTTACTGGCTTGTACCCTCCAATAAAGGTTCTGCCTCAACATGATTTCCATCCATCCATTATCCAACCCGCTATATCAAAACTACAGGGTCATGTGGGTCTGCTGGAGCCAATCCCAGCCAACACAGGGCACAAGGCAAGAAACAAATCCCGGGCAGAGCACCAGCCCACCGCAGGGCACACACACAAAACCCACACATCAAGCACACACTAGGATCACCAATGTACCTAACCTGCATGTCTTTGGACTGTGGGAGGAAACCCACGCAGACATGGGGAGAACATGCAAACTCCACGCTGGGAGGACCCGGGAAGCAAACCCAGATCTCCATACTGCAAGGCAGCAGCGCGACCATGCCACTCAACGTGATTTTGGATATGAAAATGTACATATGTCTATTGGTAAAGTGTAAGCATACAATACGTTTCTGAAACAAGTGTTTTCAATTTCTTGTCGTTATACAGCATAATGATAAAGATTTATTTTTATTCCAACTAGTACTGAAACATGCCATAACAACAAGGAAAATGGTAGAGTGAAATAAAAAGCACATATTTCAGAGCAGTGACAATTAATAATACAAATAAAAGTGCGTAAACAACTATGTAACTATCTAAAAGTACATGAGGCTGCACAGTTAATGAATTTATGGCTTCAACACCACTTTTCTTTGACATTCTCTGTTATGATCTGTTATGATTAATCATGGCCCAAGACTCCAGAGATTTATATATTCTAGCGATGCTGCTGACTGGAGTTTTGATTTTCCTGTCCACAGTTTTCAACTTGCCATAATTCAACAATTAGCAAACAGATATTGTTGGACTACAGTATTATACCGCTCTGTTTCCTGTCAAATTAAACAAATCTGTGTCTTTATGTACTCATTATGCACTTACTAATTTATAAAGCTTGTATTTTTATCTAAATGTGACCTTGTCACAACATTCTGCACCTGTCATTAGTGGAGAGCGCTATACAAAAATAAACTGAACTATGTATTGTCACACACGTGTGCATGGGAAGCAGCTAAAAGGCCATGACAGTCCAGGGGGTGGCGGAGTGTGCTGATCCCTTCTATCTTTCCACTGCACACCGATTATGGGAAATTCCGCCTGGGTCCTTTGACCTGACTTCTGTTTCTGACCCGGATTACCTCACTTCCTGTTCCGGCCATGATGACCTCACTTCTTCTGCTGTCCCTTAAAACCACCATCCTTGCCTCCTTAAGTCAGTTCTGTTTTGAACTCGTAACTGTGCACAATGTACTCCCAATTTAACTCTTTCGGAGCCATGAAAAATTATACGGGTGGCTGCCCCAAATCTTTTTTGACTTTATAGCTTCATCGCATTATCATTTAATTGTGATAAAGTTGTGTTTTTGGTTATTTAAAATCACAAGTTTTCCATTTAAATTGGTTTGCATAAAATTATGAAAGTATGAGATTCTTTAATGAAATAATGATTTTCTATGTACCTGCTAATTATAGATTTAACTCATAAGTGTTATGAGATATGGATTGCATATACACAGATAAAAGATAAATGCATTCTGCTTATTAAGTTTTTATTACTTGAGATGTCACATTCATTACTAAGGATATTAATTGTTGTGTTACTTTTTACCATAATGTCAGATTCTCACAGCTACTGCCAGTTTTTTTCAATGTCAATATCATCCTGACTTAGATATACTGTAGGAATAAATATGGATGGCTGGATGAATAATTCAAAAATGGTGATTATTATTTCAGGTATACCATTAACTGGTTTATTATTTTTTTTTCCCTAAGCCTGACTTCATTTGAAATTGAGCTGAGTTCACATAAAAAGCAAATCCTCCACCGCCAACCACCCATAATTTGCAAGGACAGCAATGTACTGTAATGTGTCATTTAGATTTGTTTTAAAGTCTGACGGCAACTGGTATAAAGGCACCCCCATAGTACTCCCTGGGACACTGGGTTAGAATTCATCTTGTGTTAAGGTGTTACACTGGACTACCAGGCCGTCATGTAGAGAAATTGTTAATCATCACATTACTGCCTGCTTCTTCCTCCATGGAGTCCAGACTAGTACCCAAAATGGATCCAAATTTCCCAATTAACTTGCTACGTCTATTGGTGTATCCTGTCTTCATGCTACTGACCCAACATGCCAATGCATTAAAGAACATACTGGCAACAAAAGACCAACAGAACACACACACAGAAACGTTCTGCCCACCCCAGATGACCTGAGGCATTTCAAGAAATAATTTGACTCTGGTCATGCATAAAGTGTTTCCAGCCCAAACCAAATTTCTGTCCAGGTTCATCCCTAGATGCTTTTCTGCTTTAACCGCCTTATAGCAGGGCCACATAAGGGATTTTATTTGTGTGTATGTATTTGTATGTCCTGTTGAGTGATTGTTAAATGTGAAAAACAACACTGGTTGCACCGATTCCTGTTTGTAAATTGGGGTCAGTGAATTTAAACAGGTTTACAATGATGCGGAGGGGCTTGTGGGATTTGTAGTTTGTGGTTTGTATGCACTGTACTGATTAAACTGGAAGAGAAGGATGTTGCGGGACTTTTTGATTGTGGCATTTTCCAAGCAACTTCATCATCAGCAGCTCCTTTCATTAAATGGGCATTCGTAGTGGAGAAGGATGGTGCTCAGCCACCGGATTTAAGGGTGGCAGTCGGTTCCTTTACCTTCCTCTCCGATCCACCGAAGCTCTTGGAGAAGAGATGCGCCTCCCTAGACTATTCTTCTAGACTCTGGTAGTAAGGACAGTATTTCACCATCCCAGTTCCGGGAAGCAGTTTATTAAAAGGGAGCATTCTGCACTTCTTTCCATCCTTAAACCATAATTCACGTTTCCAGAACCACTTCCATCACCTACTGTAAGGATATTTCCAGGACTATAAAAATTGTCATTTGGGGGTTTGTTCATGGTGTTTGTTTAGTATTTTTGTCATTATTCTGCTTTACCATGTTTGTAAGTAGTTATTCTAGTAAATAAAGAATATTTATATGTTTGTGTGTTGAGTGCGTTTAGTCTGTACGGTCATTTTCCCTGGGTGTTATTAATATTCGGGTGGCAGGGTGGAAATACGGTAGGGCTTAGGTGTTGGTCTGATTCTGTCCATCCCTAATTTTAAAAGCGTAGCGGCTTCTTTGCTACATAAATCTGGTGGCAACCTCCGCGCTTGCTAGAAGTCAGGGGGTGCACTACAACCTCAACATTTAATCCTTAAATTAAGTCTGAAGGCAGAGAAACCTTGCTCTTGCTAAAATCCAGTGCCATCACCTTGCTTTTGCTAATGATGAGCTGAAGATAGTTCAACCTGTACTAGTTAACAAAGCCATTCAACAGGCTTCTGAATTCAACCCCTCATACACAAGTCATCTGAAAGTGTCATGTCCCAGAACTTTCTATATAAAGCCTTATGTAGGGTGAACCTGCAGGGATCCAGGATAGGGCTTCTATTTTGCCGACAAACAGCTCTGTAGCCTCACTAACTGTGGTCTGGCTGCCATGTAGATAACCAAGCTACAGTATGAAGCAGAGAAAACAACTTCAATCAAATTTTAGTAGTTTCAATGGCATTGTAAATTTACTTCCCGAGATCTATTTATAACGTTTAAAATAAAACAATGACCTGGGGTTAATAAAGTTTTTGTCAAAACTATTCCTCCTTCTCTTTTGAGATGATAATGAAAAGGTGCTTATTGCTGACCCATTTTTATTAATATCCACAGTTACACAATCAGCTCTGACAAAGAAACCCCGACAGATAATTGCCTGTCACCATGCACTGCTCTTCTACTCAGCTGGATATAATTTAAAGGTAACCTGAAGCGGATGCTGGTTTGCTTGGCGACCTGAATGAGTTTTTTTTTTAATGGTGTATAGTGCGTGTTCAGACAGTAGTTTAAGCCCACTGAGTTGGAAGCCCCAAAACTCTACAATAATTTAGCTAAAACTGGTTCATGTAGAAAGCAGCTTTTAAAAATTATCAAAGATGGCAAAACAACTGGTAACAATTTTGATCGCTTTTATTAGATATTTAAGTCCATAGCTTTATATATTTTGTCAATAAGTAAAAAAAAATGTACAGATATTTTGTCAATTTAGGCAACCCCTCTAGGTGTCTGGAACAATGGTAACTGCTCCAGGACACTGGGTTCTTATCCTAACCTGGTCTGTGTGGGCTTTGTTCCAAGTGTTCTAGTTTTCCACTTTCACATACTGAAGACCTGTCTTTTATTTGATAGGTGATTTTCTAACTTGGCCCTTTAGCTGGGTTTGAATATATGTGTGTGAGTGTGTGTGTGTGTGAGTGTGCGTGCGTGTGTGTGTGTGTGTGTGTGTGAATGAGACTTGCAATGGACAGTCACCTGGGCCAGGGTTGGCACCTACCTTGCACCCGATGCTCCAAGGATATGAGTGGCAGCTGTGCAACTCTTAATTAGGTGCGGACACTTGATGTGGGACCTCAAGGTTGTAAGTGCATGGAGGGAGCACAGGCATTCTGGTTAGATCAAAGGATGATTTCTTGTCCAACCAGGATGCCATATTGAATGGACCCTACAAACATTAATGTTGGGAGCTGTTCATTCCCCCAAATGGCAGATGGCAGTGAACCCCATTTAGGAAACCTAAGGTTGCATGGGAATTGGAATCCAGAAACACAGCCCTGTTGGGATCCTTGGGTGCCGCCAGAGGGCGCTACCGTGGGGGGGACTGTCCTGGTTTTCGACACGACCAGTGAAGTACTATGGACTTCCTGGGCATGACACTGGAAGTAGTTCCCATGTCTAGTTCAAAAGAAGCCCACAGCCTCACCTTGGGGAGTCAGAGTCATGTGGCAGTTGGTGACACTACATGGGATATTGGGGGGGGGTGGATCTGTTTGTTTTTGAGTACAGTGGAACCTCGGTTTGCGAGCATAATTCTTTCCGGAAACGTGCTCGCAGTCCAAAGCACTCGTATATCAAAGTGAATTTCCCCATAAAAAATAATGGAAACTCTGATTATTTGTTCCACAACCCAAAACTATTCACATAAAAATGATTAATACAAAATATAAAGTAAAAATACATAAAACAAATTAACCTGCACTTTACCTTTAAAAAGAATCATGGCTGGTGTGAGTGAGTTTCTAAACTCATGTGGGATTCCACCCAACGGGACGACATGCAGAAGAGTGTCCCAAAGCAATCACAGTCTCCCAGTGTAGCAGTTCGCCGTATAAGCGCATCCAAAAAGATCGCAGACATGCTATAAGCGCCTGCCGTTGATGGGTGATACAAGGAACATTATAAAGATCCCACTACAATAAATAACCGCGCTGTTGCTGTTTCAAGCTGAATAAAGCTGGTGTTGTTAAAGTACTGAGACTCAGCTTCGTGTTTTGGGGCGCAAGATGGGGACTTGCACTTCACAGCACACACGTGCTCGCGCACACACACACACACACACACAGTCACAATGCTGTAGTAAACAGTATACGCGCGTACGGATATTGACTATATGAGTGAGGCACACAGTCTCAGATGGAAAATAGGAGACGATTGCCCTGAAGAGAAGAGAGAGAGAGAGAGAGAGAGAGAGAGAGAGAGAGAGAGAGACAGACAGACAGACAGACGCGCGCGCGAGAGAGAGATAAGGAGAGAGAGAGAGAGAGAGATGCGCGCGCGAGAGAGAGAAGAACCATCAGCTCAGTTGTGATCACATGACGCTCAGCAGACAAAGTGTATCCATACTACTCATATTGCAAGACATCGCTCGTTTATCAAGTCAACATTTATTAAAAAAATTAGCTCGTCTTGCAAAACACTTGTAAACCAAGTTACTCGTAAACCGAGGTTCCACTGTATTTTGGTTGGTGCTTGTGTGGAAAAATGTTGGTAAAAGTATAAAAACCTTTCATTTGAACCCAGAAGTGTGTCAGGTGACATTGCACCTCCGATTTGGGGCTCAGTGGCACCCTCTTGCAGTTACAAAGTATGTTTTACTTCTGTATATGTTCATAATAAATAACTGCCTTTTTAGAGTGCCTTTCATAATGAAAGGTGATACACTACAAAACAATTAAACAAGAAATAATTTGTATATTTTACTATGAGACATGCATCCGCATACCTCATAACAGTGTTTGAAGTGAACAGCTGCTCATGGGTATACAGTACCAGCACCTTTTCAAATTTCTACATAGAATGCTGGCACCTTTTCTTAGCACACCAATACATATTGTTAGCATACCACTGTGGTGCCTGAAGAGGACGCTCAAATTTTATGTTACAAAGAGATCTGACATCAAACTGGAGCATGCAACTGGAGGCATGAATTGTAAAGTCTTGGCAAAGTTCTTTCTTGAAAATGTGCCATTCATTAGGTACTCAGGACTAAAGCATTGGGTTAGTGGATAAGCATATGAGTGTGTATGAAGGCAGATTTGGAATATGGACATGAGTAGAGCTTCAGACCAAAGCCTATTTGTAGATTTGCAAACCCTTTTGATATTGTGGGCCTTGATATCAACTTGACATAATTCAGTGTTTTGGAGTTTGTTGAGTGATGTGGGACACAGAACGGGTTCACTTCCCGGGTCCTCCCTGCGTGGAGTTTGCATGTTCTCCCCGTGTCTGCGTGGGTTTCCTCCGGGCGCTCCGGTTTCCTTCCAAAGACATGCAGGTTAGGTGGATTGGTGATTCTAAATTGGCCCTAGTGTGTGTTTGTGTGTGTCCTGCGGTGGGTTGGCACCCTGCCCAGGATTGGTTCCTGCCTTGTGCCCTGTGTTGGCTGGGATTGGCTCCAGCAGACCCCCGTGACCCTGTGTTCGGATTCAGCAGGTTGGAAAATGGATGGATGGATGGATGGATGTTTTCATATGTTACTGCCATGAGGCACACAATAAAGCAAAATTAAGGACCAGGGATAATGCTGGAGAATGTAATTTTACAAGTGATTCTTCTTCATTTATATATATTTTAAATGTGTCATCCCCTTTTCTCTCCACGGTGTCGAGAAACCACTCAGTGAGGGCAAAGGACTCCGTCTCTTTTGGTTAAGCCTCCATAAAAGTCCGTGATTTCCAGAAGGTGTCATTTCTAGCAAGAGTTCTGCTATGGAAGTGACCTTGCTTGTGGCTAACCAGCCAGATTACTTTGATTTCAATTTCATTCCTTCTTTGTGGAATACACACATCAAAGAGTGTTATTTTTGGTTCCTATTTTGGACAATAAATGGAAAGACCTGGCTAGCACCCCAGATTTTTTTTTATTTAGTTCAGCTGTCATTCCTGCACCCTATCACACTCTATCATTTTGAATTTTCCCTGTGTTTCTCCTTCTTTCTTTTGATGTGTTTTGATCTCCATTTTAGTTTTTTTTTCATACAACAGAAAGTGTTTCTGTTGTTCCTTTAGTTTTAAAAGAGTTAACAAATTTTCATGTCTTGTTTTTGTTGTCCCACAGCAGTTTTAGGCTGCTATCGAATAACTTTTTATAAAGATGTGTTCCATGAAGCTAAAATTGTTCTAAGTCAGTATACAGTACCTCTAACAATAAGTGCCATAGTTATGTTCAAAGTAATGCAATGTGCACAAAAGCATGTGACATGTGAAGATCTCTCTGAATCAATTATGGGGTTTGCCGTTTCTTTAAAATCTTATTGAAATGAGAGCTAACATAATACGCAGTGTAGATGCCACATGAGCTGGACGAGCATCAACGGCCAGAAGAGGGGATGGTTCCTTACCCAGACGGGAGGCTCCCAACAGGCATATAGGCATCCCGGCCGGGGAGGAAGGTGGGATCAGACCCAGAAGTAAGAACCAAAAGGGATGGACGGATAGCCCACTGGAAAAGAAAGATATTGCTGGAGGTTTTTAATCCCCCAGCACGCTAGATGGCAGCAGTCCCAGAGGTCGATGCACAGTAGGAATTCAGCAGGGCATGCCGGGAGATGTAGTCTGGCAGAACAGCCCTGCTGGGGTCACTGGGTGCCATGAGAGGGCGCTGGAGGGGGACAAGCTCCCTATTGTAATGGACTTCCATATGACCTGGAAGTGCTTTCATCAGGCAGTCGTTCTGGCATGGAAGTACTCCCGATCTATAGTAAAAGGGGCCGCACTTCCTTATTCAGGCGAGTCGGAGCTGGGAGGTAGTGGAGCAACACTTGAGTGGAGGAGGGTAGTGAGGTAGGAAGGAAGAAAGTATTGTGGAGATGAATACCTGTGTTTATGTTTGTGTCACATTGGAGGTATTTATAATAAAAATCTTCCATTATTTGAACCTGGGACTGTACAAGCGTGTTCGTGTTGGGGTTTGGGGCTCACTGACGCCCTGGGTTTATCACAGTAGTTATTTTAATCCACCAAAACAAAGAATGATTAGAAAGGAAGCCCATTGTTTTTTTTTTTTTATATGGTCAAATGCATGCACACTGGAAGCAGTATAAGAGCTCTGGTGATGGTAATTACCCATAGAACCAGGGGTTGGCGCTGTGGACTAATGCCTTCTCTCTTCCTCCAGCTGAAGAACAGAACACTGACAGGCACTCCTCTAGTGATGTCACTTCTGTTTTAAGCCCTCCTGGACCCGCTTACATAACCTGGAATCAGCCATTTTGCTTTATTTGATTTTGAGCTCCCATCTGGAAAAACATAATCAGGAACTTTTTACGTATTTTTTTGTTTTCCAAATTTTGCAATTATATGGGGTCACCAAGGTGGTGCCTCAGCTCTTGAAAGTGGTTGTGTATCTTCTTTTACATATATATATATATATATATATATTGATGTACATTTTAGACATATGTGTCATGACAATATTGGTATACATATTGTAAAATATCAAAAGAGTAATGTATATTAAACCAATACAACTGCCCCGTATCAAAGTCATATAATAGTCCTTAGACCCCCTCAGTTTGCTAGAGAGATATTAAAAAGAAAAAATGTTTTGCAATGGAGGATCTGGCACTAAAATAGAAATGCTCAAGATAAAACTTGCTAAGTGCTGCCTGGTACTTGTATTAATTTATTCTATCCAGATATTTGTGGGTTACATTAAAAGCATTAAAAGTCAATCTGCTTTCAATAACCTTGTAGGGTGATCCATGGTGTTTATATTCCATGCAAATCTGATGGATGGCAGAGGTCAGACTGAATGTTGGGGTTTTACACCACATGTAAAAAATTCTATAAAATGACAGCACACACCCATTGGAATTTTCTGATTGCTCTGCAATAAATTAAAGCCATATACTGCCGAGTCAGCCACAGAAAATACCTAAATATTGTGCATCATCTTGCTTTTCTTTGCATCTGGTATGTTTCTGGACAGTGTTGGTGATGTAGAGAATCCTGGAAAGGCATTGGTGTGTTTCAGAAGGGATGCAGAGTGGAGGATCCTTTGAGCTAAAACTGTTTATAGGCCGTCATGCAATCAAGGAGGTTGTTTTATTTTACTGAAGTTGCTCTTTACTGACTATGTAAAATATAAATCATCCTATAGCATCAATGCAATATAAGCCCCTCTGAATTAAATTGACATGTATAGCCAGTCATATTATGGAGTTAGTCATTCAGATAAAAGCAAACTCCTCAGCAGCAGTGGCATTCAAAGTTTGGGTCTCCTTCATTGGTGGAAGTGGCAGTTTTCCTTTTGGTTGGTAAATGTGCATTGTATGTTTGCATACAGTGTAACTGTATTGTATATTCTAGTAATTCTGAGGTATATGTATATCTGTACTTGAGAATATACATACTTGATCCTAGTGTATAATTTTCTTATTGAAAAGCATGCTTCACATCACTCACATTGCTACTAAATATATACTCTTATTAAGTCTGACATTCACAAACAGTTACAAACTGGTGGTGGTGGTTTAATAGTGTGGGGAATGTTTTCTTGACTCACATTTACTTTAAAACTCTTAATACCAACTAAGCACTTCATCCCTTTACAGCACAGATTATCCTTTTCAAATGGATATCTTCAGCAAGATAATGCACCATATCTCAAAATGCATATAATCTTAGACTGCTTTCTTGAACTTACATGAATTAGACATTGGCATGCACATCTCAATCTAACAGAGCAATTTTGATGATGAACCGATAGCCTCTAAGCATGAATATGTGGATGAAATGTCTATAGGAACTGTGTGATGCAATGGAGTCGGCACAGGCCAAAATCCCTAATCCAGGCATACACAGCAATTTTTAGAAATCCTGGTCAAGCAATCCTAGAGTCGCCAATCGTGTATATGCTCAAATTGTATGAGTACATTCCATCCAATTGACATGTGGGTGCTCAGACTATACAGTACATGTTCATGGCACCAATGAACCGTTTTAACCATTGACATTTTGCAATCAATCTTTAGACATTCAAAAAAATAATGACCACAGTCTTTTCAAAATGTCAGCAAAGAAAAGAGTTATGTTTTTTTACCGTGCTCTGAAACCGCAAACTGGACACATTGATGGTTTGGAAGGAGTGGACAAGACAGAAAGAATTGAACGTAAATACAGTAATCTATGTATTTAATGTTGTGTGTGTTTATTTCAAGCTCTTCCTGCAAACATTTTCTAAGATACTTTTCTCATTGGCCATTTAGTTGTATTTGTTTTGCATTTTGAGAGTTATTTATAGTTTTTAATTTAAAAAGAAGAAAATCAGGAGGACAACATCAACACCCTATGTAGAATACACATTCACTGCAGTCGCTGCACAAAGAATTTTGGGCAAGTTGATAGTCACTTGTGAGACTGCTCACAATACAAGATAGCTGACTGAAAATTCCTCTAAACATACAATGGCAAAAACTGTAAGATGCAGTTGGACATCTCAGCCTCTCTCATACTGCACATGAAACGATGGTGGATGAAGCTAAAATCTGGGTTGTTTCAGATCAGTCAATGGCTACAAATCAAGTTTAAATTCATGCCAAAATCACACAGTGTATGCCCGGCTTAAGTTATACTTCCAGAATCCTGTTGAATCTTCCTTCTTCTAGAGGCAAATGGGGGGATCCAGCCTGGCGCTAGGCAGGTGGACCTTGTAAAGCGGTCGCAGATTCTGTATATTATGAGGGACGGATCGGAATCCCAGTTGGGATGGACCCTGTTCCCTTGAACAGCCAGGAGGCCTTGATAAAGGAAGGTTAGGGAGGGAGCAGCAATATTCCAACTGCTGTTCTAGGACATAGTTATGGAAGGACTCCGCAGCAGCACCTACACCAGGGCTGGCCTCTCAACAGCCATGGAAGGGCACACTGGATGGGCTTGGGAGTGCAGAAGCACAGGACAGTAGGTGACTGCCTGCTATAGGAAGAGCATCCCCCAGTACTCTGGGTGGCAGCATCTCATCTGGTGAGCCCCAGGATGGATGCCCGAATGGTAGCATAGCAGCCAAGGTCCCATGGGGCTGGCTGCTGTGTCAGGTTCTATGGGGGCCACCAGGGGAGCTGTTGATTATTAATGGCACAAGGACCGTTGTGGTCCTGTCTGATCCAGAAGTGCTTCCCGGTGACAACAGATTGTGCACCAAAGCACTCTCAGGTCAGGCTTTAAAAGAAAGCCCTCCCCTTGAGCATGGGATTCGGAATTAGGAGAGGAGCTAGACAATACTACTCTGGGTAAAGTGGAATGAAAAGAAAATTAAAGGATTGGGAAGGACTGAATTGTGTACTACTGAAGAACTGTCTTCCAATAAAAATAACCTTTGGCTGAACCCGGGACTGTCTTTGTGTAGTTGTGTCTGGGGTTTAGGGTGCTGGTATGCCCCCTAGTGGCCACAATATATAATTCTTGCAAAACACTTTAACGTGCTATGCAGTGAAAGTCATCAAATAAAACTCAAAAGGTATAGCATATCCTTTCAGCTGTTCTCATCTTGAAATTAGAAACCTCTCCACCTAAAGTTAATTCTTCTGGGAAGCTGACCACAGGGATCAAATGTTTAAAAACTGCTTAGCTTTTCAAAATGTGTCTCTCTGATCCTACCCACACACTGCAATGGGTTACACAAAAGCCAGTTCCAGGTTGACAATGTCAACTTATTTCAAAGATGCTCTGTATTAAAATGTGCGAATCCAGTATTCTTATCTAGTATTTTTTTTTCAGTGCTGCAGCATCAATTTATTCACAGCTTTTAATATACTAAGAGATAGCCTGGAATTTCAAGCACATCTTGCTAACTATAGAAAGCTTGAAAATGAAAAAATGAAATAGTCACGGTATGTCTGTCTCCTGTGTTTCATTCTGTGGCCAGTAACGGTGTATATTAAAAATAACATCAATCCACTAAAGTGAATTTGTAGGATATATTTTTTAACTTTTTAAAAATTTTCAGATTATCTGTTAAGCAATTTTATTATAATTAAAACATACACAATAGACAACATGACATAGTGGTTAGCTTTAGGATACTATTTTTAAAACCAGTGGAATTTGCCCATTCTCATTATATCCATATTGCTTTTTTATGGTTGTAATTTAGACACCTTTATGATTAGCATTGTTGCTTTGTCACTCCAGGACACTAAATTCAAATCTAGGCTTGTTCACCATCTGTTTGGAGTTTCCTCGTTCATCCCAATCGGTGTGGAATACTAATTTCCTCCCACCTCAGAAATCTTGCAGATTAGTCTCATTAGTGACTCTAAATTGTCCTGATGTATATCAGTGTGAGTAGTCCCTGTAATGGAGAGCCATCTTTTCCATTACTATCTATCTGTTCTGTTGGAGAAGGTTCCAGCTCCATGAAACCCTGTAAATCAAAATATCTAAAAATCAATCTACATTTTCACACTATTGAAATTAATTTAGTCGACTCAGCTATTAATTCTCATCTCACAAATTTAGATCATCACTCTCTCAAGCCTTTACTGGCACAGACCTGAGTGACTCAAAATGGAGGTGTCTTTAGTGATGTGTTTCTTCTACTCCTACTCAACCACTACTCACCATTTCACCAGTAAACATCTGTTTTGCAATGATGCTGATTGTATGAACAAGTGTGAATTCTGGATTGTATTTCTCTATACAATTCACTGCCCTACTAAGAGCATCAGAATTTTAATCTAACAATGAAATATGAGCATACCTTGAATTATGTACCTCAACTTGGATCTGTGGTTTTCTTTCCTCCTCTAACACAAAAAAGTGCAGCTGGGGCTGATTAGTGACTCTAGATCTCTCTGTCATTTCAAATTGCTGATGTTTACATGACCATGTAGAGAAAAAAGGAATATGTTATGCAAGTTCATAATCTTGGCTTCTGAGGTGGCTTGTCATGTAATAGGTACGGCAACGCGATGTATCAGCACATAATCCTTACCTCTCTCCTCTATTGCCTGCTGGTGCAGTCGACTGCGAGCAGCTACAAAGATGTTTAAAACAGACCAGCAGAAGTGCACATTTTTGACAAAATGGAACAAAAACAGTTCAAGAATTTTGGAGTACGGTAATCCCTCCTCGATCACAGGGGTTGCATTCCAGAACCCCCCGCGATAGGTGAAAATCCGTCGAAGTAGAAACCATATGTTTGTATGGTTATTTTTATATATTTTAAGCCCTTATAAACTATCCCACACAGTTTATAAATATTCCCCACACAGTTATACAGCATAAACCCTTTGTATTCTCTTAGATATTAGGTAAGATTCATTGAAATTATGTATATAAACACACGGTTTATATACAGTAAAACTTAAATATTATTTTAAAGATATCGACCGTCTCCGATATCACATATGTTACAGCCATTACGATAGACAGGCCACTAGCAATAAATACATACAATGCAAAAAAAACTGTATACAGTAAATGTGTGTACGGTGACACTAAACGTACGTACATGTACTAAGTACTGTACGTAGAAAATTAATTATGGTTACTCACCAACAATGACATGATGACTTGTCCGATAACGATGAGTTTAGTTTTACTGCACAACAAAGGAGAGTGTTACAGCTCTTCTAAAGGAGCCTCTTCAGGCGACTGTGTAGCACTGCCGTTGTTCTTCTTCCGGCAGTCTTCAATCCAAATCCCTAAAGCAGCTTCCATCTGGACTACTGCCTTATTACGTAAACTTACAACTCATTTGGCGCCCTGGTTAAAAGGAAACTGCAGCCATAGATCTTATATTCTTTTCCTCCTTTTTAAATAAAAAGAATCGTGGACTCATTGATGCTGTAATGGCGTCCTACAGCAGTGTAGCTTTTCCCTTTCTGCAACATATCCAAAACTTTTAACTTTTTGACAATCGTTAGCATCTTCTGTTGGCGCTTGGGCACGGCCCCTGAAGCAGTAGTAGGTGCAGATCATTTTGGAGTCATAATGAAGGGCTTGACTACGCACAAAAATAAACAGAAAAGAGCACAAAAGTTAACACAGCAAAACACGTTGATGCTGAATGAGCGAGACGAGACTTCCTGGTTAACGCCGCAGAATCGAATTCGGCGCTCCATCGCTGAGCCAATCAGCACACAGGAACTTAACTGCGTGCTCTGATTGGTTAGCTTCTCAGCCATCCGCCAATAGCGTCCCTTGTATGAAATCAACTGGGCAAACCAACTGAGGAAGCATGTACCAGAAGTAAAAAGACCCATTGTCCGCAGAAACCCGCGAAGCAGCGAAAAATCCATGTTATATATTTAGATATGCTTACATATAAAATCCGCGATAGAGTAAAGCCACGAAAGTCGAAACGCGGTATAGAGAGGGATTACTGTATTGTTATCAAAAACAAAATCCAGTGGGCTAAACTGAAAGTGAAGTCAAAACAAAAATCCTGCCAAAATGGCTAGGATTATCACCAGAACCGAAGCACCAAGACTACAAACCAAATGGAGAAGTGAAAAGCTATGACTTGTTAACCAGAATGAGTACAGGAGTAACACTGTTAAAGGTTTAAATCCATACTCTCGGACAAAAAGCTGATGTCTGAAGTTTGCCAATTTTTTAATAGGATGGATAAAACCCTGCATTGCAAAACCGACTGCCAAACAATATGAGGTTGAACAAAACATGCCATGAATGATGTCAGCAATGAGTAACTGAATTTATCCTTGTTCACCCACTTCGGACTCACTAGTGTTTTCAAATCCAAAATGAAATTCAACGAACAGTCTGACAGTCATCAAATCTCACAATAGGCATCGTCTTTCACAAATGACACAATTCTTCCATTGAGGTTGAAGTTTAGTTGTTATTGTCAAGGGCTCTATATTACATAACATAAGACAATTGACAAGTGAGAGGAAGCCATTTGTTCCACTGGATTCATTTGGTTAGCTAATAGCTGATAAGCCAACCCTATGTCTTATACAGATACAGTTTTACATTTGTCAAGGTTTCCAATTCTAATGTTTTCATGTGTATGTTACACAGATTATGGGCCGCATATATAAAACTTGCTTACACACTTGCATTGGATATGGATTGTTTGCAAAATTAATTTGAACAGTCAAATAAGATAAGAGCCAAAAATCCCAAAAATAGTCACTTGTAAATGCAGTCATTGTAATCATTTTGAGAAAATGTACTTTCTGTCTTAAAATTGAGTTTCGCCTTAGTTTCCACTTTTTGTTCTTGAATAAGTGATTTGCTAAAGAATTCTAATAGATCAACTTTATTGATCAACTTATTGATTTTGAAGACCTGTATTTGCTTCCCGTGTAGCCTTTTCTGCTCGAGACCAAATACATTTAATTATCTTACGCTACCAGGGTAGGACATGTCCTTTAGACCTGGGGTACATTTGGTTGTCCTACTCTTCATGACTTTTGATTGGTCTGGACAAGATATACTCTAATTGGATCTATAGCACACTCTTTTTAGTTGGCCATTGTTTAAATTTCAGTTCATTTTAAAGTTTAGGCTGTTCATTTTTTTCTGCCTAATGACCCTGACCCATCAAGGTCTGCTGCTATGCAACTCTAATTATGCAGCAGTCATATTATGGGAGAAGCAGGTGAAATAAAAAAGAGGCTGAATCAATGGTGGAATTGTCCAAACATGATGTGATGTTGAGCCGTTGCTCTTCTGTGCTCTTGTTAGGTTCTCTTTTTAGTGCATTTTTGATTACTTCTAGTTTAGTATTTTGACCTTTTCTGCCTGATGTTGGACGTCCCTTTGGAATGCATAGTGCCTTTTGGACATGTTTTGTCTCCTGGCAAATTATCTTCTGTCTGGTTTCTCAACTATACTTCTGGTCAAAGACTTTGAATATGCAATTTTGTTTTTTTACTTTTGATTATGCCTTTCCTGCTATCGGCATGTCCTGATCTGCACTCAGACAATAGCATGCGCTGTCCACTAAGCTTAAGAGGGTTCCACATTGCTCAGGTTTCTTGTCTGTCATGCTGAGAAGATGGATAGTTTTGAAGATCCCATTTTGGGTGCATGCTTTTGAGACATATGTGACAAACGCAGTGGAATTTTTATTTGTGCTTTCAGAAAAAAAGGCTGCAGGAAATCGAGTCGACAATATTAACATAAAATATGTAATAGACTATTACAAGTGTATACAATAATGAACACTCAGTATTCCTGGTGTGAATGTGCTCCTCTCCCCCATTTGAGGCTTATCTTAATATTTGTAGTTCAAGGTGGGTTACTGTAGATATTGGATTATATAATTATATTATTATACATAGCATAGTGGTTAGCACAGCTGCCTCACAGTTACTAGGTTTGAATCCCATGCTCAATTGTTATAAATGTGGAGTTTTCTCTGTATTTGCATGAATTTTACTCTGCTACTCTGCTTATTCCAAATTGGCCTCTGTGTGTAAGTGTGCAGACCCTGTGATAGACTGACAGACTTGCTCCTACCGGTAGTTCAAGGCTGGTTTCTACCTTGCATCTGATGTTACTGGAATAGGCTATAATCCTTGCAAGCATGAGTTGGATTAAGCTTTTTTAAATGACTATAAGCACACACACACACATCAACTTTTTGAGCCTGCCAATCTTTATCCTAAACCAGCATTGTCAAGCCAAAAGTAAGAACTAACTCTAAATGGAATACCAGTTTATCTCAAGGTAACTTCACTGGGCCAATTTAAAGTTGACAATCACCTCAAAAATAAGTCTCTGGATTGTGTAAGGAAATCTGAATTTCTATGTCGATGACACCTTTTGCAAAACTCAAACACTACCGACTGCATCACTGTACAGCCCACCCACATATGCAGAAATTTTAATATTATTTTATTTCCTTCACAAATAAGAGAGTTGAACAATCCCAAAGGAAAAGGCTGACGTATATGCAGAAACTGTAAAATATAAGCTCAGCAAATCCTGTCAAACCAGAGGTGCAGGAAAAAAAAGAGGCAAGGTTTCTATATAGGTCACAGATTGAAACTGGAGCTCTTCTACATTTCTGAGCATTTCTAAATTTAATTGGCTAAAATGTGAATAAATAAGACGTGAACTTCAAAACTGAAAGGAAACGGCAAATATGAATCATTCATTAAGTATTTTATGGGTAAAATGGCACAAACAAATAGCAAAGTCACAGAATGCAATGGGAAAAAATATAATGACAAAAAACAGTGTCAACTGGAAACAGCAGAATAAGCAACAATATTATATTTATAAATAAATATGGCATGAAAGTGAATTTGTAATAATTACACGTAAAATTCATCTATTGGCTAGAGAAGTAACATACAAGATTTCTATCTATCATGATTTATTTCAAATGATTTGTTTCTACACTCAATAATAAATGTGAATAAATACATTTAATTATACTATTGCTCTTCTGAGGGTTTCATGGATCCAGCATCCTGATCTGCATTTGAATGTTGTCTGTGTGAAGTCTGCATGTTGTTCCCATATCTATGTAGACTTCCCTCCCACATCAATGGTTAATTAGCAGAACTTAAGTGGCTTTAAGTGTTTAATAATGAGTTGGACCCTGAGATGGACGGGACCCTTGTTCAGGGCTGGCTACTGCCTTATTCCTATTCCTAATGCTGACAGGACAGACTCCAGCTCCCCATAACCCTGAATATACAGATTGATCAGGTAAGTCTGATAATGTTGTTGCAGTATGATCATTGCTCTACTATAGTGTTAGTAGAGTCATTTCTTCATGTTTCAAGCTCAGACATTTGTTGATATTACTGAATTCCATCAAAGTCTTCTGCAGGACAGTTGAAAAATTGGTCATGATATCTGCTTTTAGTACATGATTATATTTTTGTAGCTTGTAGTGAGACTGAAGCCTAACCTATAATGACAACATGCTGAAAGCCTTTGAATGCTTTATTTATTTAAAAAATAAATAAGAACTTAGTTGTAGGTTATTAAAATCCATGATTTGGTGTTTTTTAACGAACAAAATAATGTATCAATGATGAAAATGCCAAAGTGCAGAACAAACTGGAAGTCAAAAAGAATAACATTTCTTCACTTTATTTTAGTTAGGGTAGCCATGTGGTACTGTTAGGAGTACTAAGCCCTCACAGCTCCAGAATATTTGTTTCAGATCCTGGCTGAGTTGCTGTCTATATTGAGTTTACATGTTCTCCTCGTGTCTATGTAAATTTTTCCCATAGGTTTTCCAGTTTTTTCCAACATTCCAAATGCACTGTAATGAGCAGATTGGATGGTGCATTTAGACAAAGGATAGTGATAAGACTGGATAATAAAAGTCAAGTCAAATGTTATTCAAAGAGCACATTTTAAGGCCACAGAAGTGGTTTCTAAAGTACTATACATCAAAATCTAATATATATGTATAAAATCCTAAACCCAAAAGTGCAACGATATCATTCAACGATTTTATGTGACTTTTTGTGTCACTTTTTTGTTATGCTTTAAATCGGGAATATATATGTTGTCACGCACACGCGCATGGGAGGCAGCTAAAGGGCTCGAGTGAAGGCAGTTCTGAGGCATGCCGGGATGTGGCAGAGTGCACTAACTCTTTTTCTCACTTCCCTGTAGACCAAACCCGGGAGGCTCCACCTGGCTCTCTTGACATCACTTCTGGGACCGAACCAATGGAAACAGACCTTACCAGCTCCGGCCCCCCTGATGTCATATCCGGGCCTGATCCAATGAATAATGAACACGTGCCCGATCCTTATGACCTCACTTCCTGTCTTCCCCTTTAAAAGCCTACCCTTTTCCCTTCTCCCACAGTCTGGTTTTGGACTCTGTTGTATGCACTTCAGTGCCAGTTGCGTGAAAACGACTTTTGCAGCCAGGATACCAAATTATATGGATGGCTGCCCCAAACCTTTATCTGTCTTTGTCTCATTTTGTGACAATGTTTAGTATCATTCTTTTCAGAATTTATCAAACTTTAATGTGATGTTGTTAGATTTTCAGATTTTTATTCTATTTTTAAATTATAAACTAAAAAATGTCAAGAACTCACGTCCCACAAGATGAGACTTTGTGCCTAAAGATTTAACCACGCTCATGGCCGGAAATAAAAGACAAAGAGTAGGACAGCTGCTGTACAGGCTTTTAAATATTCGAAGTGCTGTGCGAGATGCAGAACACACGGCATGGCAGCAACAGTAAGCCAGCTGCTGATCGAGCAAAGAGGAGGTAATAAAAAAACAGTATTTGTTTCCCATTTTATCACCGTTTAAGAGGGGGTTTTGGAGGAGCGACCACATCTCCTTGAGGTGCGTTCAGCCCCCCTTTTCACAACATGAGCGGCAAAGACAAGAAGTGGCTGGTGCGTAGTGCAGGCCAGGGGGGTTAGCAACCGAAGTGAGCAGGGGGCAAACCCCCTAGTATAGAAATAAAATCAAAGACTGATAAGTAACAATTTAATAAAAAAGAAGTAAATAAAACAATAAACAACTGAAAAATAACAATTAAAGACACATCATAAGTGACATTCCAGAGTTGACGAACAGTCACCACAAAAGCACAACCACCCCATTTCTTTCATCAAGAAGGGGCATAAGAGACAAGGAGGTCAGACAGATAAGCTGGGACCAGACCATTTAAACATTAAAAGTATGCAATAACATTTTAAAACCAATTTTTAGACCGATGGGAAGCCAATGAAGTGAAAGCAAAATAGGAGTAATGTGCTCACGCTTACATGACCAAGTTAAGAGCCTCACAGTTGAGTTTTGGACCAACTGCAGGCAAGAGAGAAGCGTTTGACTGATACCACTGTACAATGAGATATAATAGTTAAGACGGGATAAAACAAGAGCATGAAGAACTTTTTCCAAATCAGCAAAACAAAGAAAAAGCTAGATTTTTGAAACAATTCTTAATGGGAAAAAGCAGCCTTTTACAACAGAGTTTATCTGCTTATCCAATTTAAGACTATTGTCAAGGGAAACACCCAGACTTTTTGCAGATGTCTTGAAATATTTCACTAATGGGCCTAGCAGGCATAGCAGATGTACTGGATGGACTAAACAGTGTTGATTGAGGGGTGAAACAAAGAATGTGTGATGCGTGAACCTCATCCTTGGGCATCTTGTAGTTTACGAACCAAGCTTAACCCAGGGTGAGAATAACAGACATAGTAAAAAAGTATGGGAAAAAGCAAAGTTTCTTTATTACCATGTGTCAAAACAAAATCCATGTGTAATGTCATGCATTCAAAGACTAAAAGATATATATTGCATTACATATATAAAAATATATTAAAAAAAGTTATTTCCACAAAAAAATGTTGATTATGGAAGCAATAGGTTCTGCAAAAAACAAAACTATATACAGAAATAATCAAACAATGAGCTCACCAGTTCAACCCCTGAAAAGACTGGCAAAGTTTTTACTTGGCCATGGGATTTTCGTAGCCAATCCCAACTGACGCCAAGCCCGACCCTCCAATTTTGGTACATATACCAGATTCAAACTTGAATGTATGCTTGCATGCCTACAGCCAGATGAGCTTCAACCTCCTTTTTTCTTCTCCCGTAGGTACTCCTAAACAGTTTTCCTGGGACCTTTAACTCTCTTATGACTTTCTCATTGTCTTTCCCCCTGTTGTTTGCAGCAGTAGAATAGCAATGGGCTTTCAACTTCTTCTGTCCAGATGTGCATATGGGCCATGTAGTACTGCACGACTCACATGAACCACGGGCGTATGTGCCCAGGAAGCAGCACAGTCACTCTTTTACCAGAGCACATTTTCATACAATCTCATATGCCTAAAGTATATGCCTTATAATCACTTACATAAAAAAATGAAAGTTATAACTAGTTTCTTGTATTCTTAGGAAATCAAGGCTGAGGGGACTGTCAGAAACAGGGCATGTTAAAACCTATTGTGGTATTCCTTAAGTAACGTTTGGGCTGTATAAGAAATAAACCGTTGTTGTTGTTGTTATTGTCTTTTACTACCTCAAACCAAACCCTGTGACACATTCCATCACAGAATGCTGAGGGTCAACACCAGGAAGTGCAAGAAGAGTCATTTTCAAAACCAAAAAATTAGAACATTACAACAATCTAGATGAGAATAGGCCAGTCAGTGCACCAAAAGTATCCATTCCCATCCAGTTAATTCTTCAATAATAATATCAAGTCAAGTTTTGAAAGTCCAAAAAGTCCTACCACTTGGTTGCTTATTCCATGTGTCTATGGTTCTCTGAGTAGCAAAACCTCCAAATGTTTGTGTAAATTTTACCCTTAACAAGTTTCTATCTGTGCCCCAGTGTTCTTGATAAACTCATTTTGAAGTAATAGTCTCGATCCACTGTACTAATTCCTTTCATAATTTTAAACACGTCAGTCATGTGTTCTCTGAATCTTCTTTTGCTTAAAACTTTTAATCTTTCCTCATAATTCACCCACCTGTGAAAAGAACACAAAATTGTAGTAGAGAATAAAAAAAGCAAGAACATTTCGTGGCTATCTGTAGACACTTTTACTCTTTTACCAGAAGATTTAATTATTTTTTGAGTTTTTATATTTCTATTCCAAAACCATTGCCACCATAAATATGGCTATGTCCGTGACAACATTTTTAAAAATGTCACCAAGTATAATTTATAAAAATGACACCATAATGATATCACAAACAAAATCATAAATACAATATAATATTACAACAAAAACTGGCCAAAAATACTCCTAGGAACATGAACCTTATTTTAGATCTACCTTAATGGCCACCTCATGAATGAAACCCTGGCAACAGCAGTTCCTTGAGTTCACCTTCAAGGGTTTATTATCGATCACTGTCTACAACCTGGGACTTTGACATGGAAACCCATCAAGGTTTGAATATTAATGGGGACTGTCCTTCTAGGTAGGCAGGGTCAAGCACCTGGATTGGCAGGAGATTCAGTTAGGGACAATGTATGGCACCCAGAGAAGACACCAGGTGGAGACCTGCAAGTTAAACCAACATAAAAGAGGCAGCAGAGCAGTTTATAGAGCAGCAGTAGCAGAATTAGCTTGTAACACAGAAAGAGACTTAGGAGCAGTACAAGTGTGACAGAGCTGTGTTTACGCTGGTTTTTTGTCTTCTGTCTTAGGGCACCTTCCAAAAGGTATAAGAGTGGGAAAGGTACAGGCACTCAAATTAAGAAGGTGCTTTTCAATAAACCCCTGTTTAAGACTTCTAACTCACTATTTCAATTTGTCTAGCAACTTCTTATTCTTCTTTCTTACAGTATTTTTTACATAAGTATGTGCATAAACAAGAATGTGATAATTGTAAAACAAAATTAATGGTAATAAGTGGCCGTTGGCCATAGGTGATCCTCCAAATCTTTTATTTTGACAAATCAGGATCAGAATTAGAATTATTTTTATTCACTAGTATTTAATATACAGGGATTGATCTTGGTAGCTTTGGTGTTCCAGCCCAAAACACTTTAAGTGGCAGTGGTTTGGAGCAACTGGCTACTGAGCGATTACAAGATATAATAATGAATTTCTATTTTTTGCTTATTGTAACAGGAGACCGCAAGTGAAATCACATTAAGAAAATGTCTTCTGAAAAATCATCAGATTCAGATATGCCTGTAATGTTGTGAATTTAAGCAATTGGTCATAATACGCAGTTCACTTTGATAGCCATTGGATAGTTGAATGTAATCCTGAATATAAGGAGTAAGTGTGTACTTTGATTTTGACAGCAGGTTCAAATGCTTGTGAAAAAGAAATATATTTTAAAATTCTTCCAGCATGAACATGGTGACTATAATTTAGACTGCACTTGAAAATCTGATGTCATCTCTCTCTTTCTTTGTCTCTAATTGTATATAATTTGCATTGTGTTATTGTAAGAGTGGCAGCTGTCAGGCACAAGCGAAAGAAGAGATTTCCAAGAAGCAATGGCGGTTTTTAACAATACAGAATAAAGTGAATGCCAAAAATATACCCAGATTTATCCAAATATAGTCACCTGAGCCCATAAGAAAAAAAAGAATTGTCATTTTTATGGGCACAGTGATGGTTGGCATCCTTCATTAGCAACATCGATGAAATTTAAAACATCAAGTTTTCTTAATAACATTATTTATGTTCATATTTATAAAAAATAAATTATTGTGAAGAAATTTGCATTGAGCATTAAGAGACTATCAGTAACATTGATTGATATAAATATTCACAGACTCTGAGACGAACAAAAAATGATTGGGGACTGGAAGATTCTTACTCTTCCAAAAATAATCATTTTGATTGTCAAAACACTTCTTAGGTGCTATTAGATGATGTACTATAGATATTTGCACATATCAGTAGTACTTACAACACACACTTAGGAGTAAGTGAATACTTTAAATAGTTGAAGAATATGAACCAAGCACACACAGTTGAAAGGAAAATGTTTTTGACTTTCTATTTTGTAATTTTATGTATTTTAGCATTATGTCTTCTAAATTGTAATTTGATCTACATTTAAATTGTAAAGACAGTCAGATTAAACAAATTGCACATACAACATTATATATCAGTGTACCATTAAATTCCATATGTTGTTATATTGTAGTCTTCATTGAAGATATGCTCACAGTTCTTATACATATTTAAAAATACAAGCCTTTATATACATAACCCACAGTTTAGTCAGTCATCTTCTAACCCGCTACATCCTAACACAGGGTCACGGAGATCTGTTGGAGCCAATCCCAGCCAGCACAGGGCACAAGGCAGGAACAAATCCCGGGCAGGGTGCCAGCCCACCGCAGTGACCCACAGTTTAAGCCAACAATAATAGAGATTGCCAAATTTTCTGACAACACAACACTGGAGTGGCTTTGGGGATAAGTCTCTGACTGTAATTGAGCGGCCCGGCCAAAGCCCAGACTTAAACCCAAGACCTGAACTTTGCAGTTTACAGATGGTCCACACCCAGTCTACAGCACCTTGAGATGATCCACTACAAAAAATAAAATAAACTGCCCAAATCTAGGCGAGCAAAGCTTGTACAGACTTACCCAAGAACATTGCTGCCTAATTGACTTATAGAAAGCTCTAAATTAAGGGTATTAATACTTACAATAATGAGAAATTTAAAGTTTTTTCTCCAAAAACATGGATAAAAGTGAAAGCAATTCAAAAAGTAGTGCAAATTTCATTTCATTTTTTTTTCTCATAAATGTTTTAACTGCAATTAGAATTCTGCTGTGAATGTGTCCAAAACAAAGAACAGAAATGAGCACCTGGTGGCATAATGGAAAATATGAACAAAATCTGCCTCTTAATCCTCAGTGACTTCTCTAAATTCTTTGCTCTATTCAGCAGATCTCAGTTTGGGAGCTGTGTCATGACGGATATGGTTCCCCTGACTGAGACACCATCTACTGGAGGCCTTTGGATTTATATCGTCCCAGCAGGAAGAAGGCATGGCTTAGTTGAGTGGGAATGAGACTGCGGTGCTCTTTTTGGGTGTCTTCTCAAAACTAGGGAGGAGAAGAGAGGTGGTGTTGTTAGTGTTGGTGCCCCCTCTTGTCCTGGCGAGTTTTTGCGTACCTTATCCAAGCCTGAAAAGTGATCCTCAGGAGCCCCAACATGATGGCAAATAATAGAAAATATTTTTTTCATTTCTGACTTTTCATTTTTTAACCTGTTTTCAGGAATGGAATCAAATCGAGTAACGAAGGATGTCTATATTAACATGGTACTAGACACTGAGGTTTTAGTGTGCTACTGCCTCAGACTCATGGGATTTGATACCCTGACTCATTGCAATTCAAAGTGCATGTTATTGACCCTTTGGCCTAAAGGGGACACAATGCCTCAGATTATTCGGTTACTATCCTACTATTCCTATTATTAGGGATACTGTGAAATATTGTTTGCTTTGGTTTTCTGTAGGATGTCTATTTTAATAATGGTTTTGGAACATTATGTTTTCAGTTCTGGACTTGGAATACACTTGTATTTTGTTTCTGTAATACTTACATTATTTTGTTCATTACACTCACAACACCATTTTGTGTTTTACTCCTGCTAGTCTCATTCACCTCTGTTTTTGCTTGTCCAGCTTGGTCTTTTAACTTCTGATCGCATCATGTCACGTGGTCATATAACAGTGTCTATCAGTGCTTTGAGATGCATCATGTCATGCATCTTCCCATTCACAACTTGAATTCAGAGTTGTGGAGTCTGGGGACTACCCTCACAGCACAGGAAGCAGAGTTCAAAGGACAGAACGCAAGTCCATTAGTGTCTCACTCACTCATACTCACTCATATGTGGAACGTGTAAAACATTTCCACACTTTTTTTAATTCTATTTATTAAGAATTTCAAAAACAAATTACATCACTTTTTTACATAGTCACCTTCGTTTGCGATGTAATTTTCCCAGTACCATACCAGATTTTTAATGCCCAATTACTACTCCTCCCACCTTCACCATTTCCAATGAAATTATAAAAGTCAGTAAGTTTTTGAACGTCCCTCGTACTAATGTATGAAACATATGAGTACTTCTTAACCTGGGGTGGCGGGGGTGCATTCCAACATAGCTTTTCATTGAGTGCTCCAATTACTTTCCATATCTCAAAAATGTGCATGTTAGGTTGATTGACCTCACTAAATTGGACCATTGTGAGTTAATATACAATACAGTGCACTGGTGTGGCATTCAGAGTTGGTCAGTGTCTTCTGCTTATTGTTAACAGGTTGTGGCTAGGTATGACCATATGTTCAAGAAAGCAAGTTTCAAAAATAAATTAAAAAAAGGAAGGAACACATGTTATAAACCATTCATATTAATTATCAAAGAACTCTAATTCTGTTTGAACCTACAACTACTCCTGGCAGGAAATACCCCAGGGGTGCCCAGATTCTGGTAGCCCCACTTCATTGGTGACAATTTATTTTAAGTCAGTCACGCCCAGAAAGTCAATATCAAACCCCAGGTTTAACCTCCCATATTCCATCTACCCAAACACAAAACACCCATGCCACTACAGTACCTATAAAAAGATGCATTGGAATAACTGTGCAAAAATAGACAATGTCTATAAGTTATACAATTCTGCTTTCAATCACCCCTCTTACATCACATATGTAAATATATAATACAACATGAACACAATTCTTCTTCTCTCAGCTGATCCTGTTAGGGTTGGCCACAGTGGATCATCTTCTTCCATATCATCCTGTCTTCTGCATCTTGCTCTGTTAACAACATGAGCACAATAGAGAGACCATATTCCTAATATTATTTACTGTCCAGAATGCAGCAATAAGATAATGGAGTTGACAAGGAAGACATGAAAGTTCCTTGAAAGGTAAACTGTGTTTTTAACAGTCCTGGTTGCAGAGGTAGAAATTTGTTAACTTCATAAAGGCTGCTGGACATCCACACCAGATGAATCAGGTACCACAGATAGAACACAACTCTTTCCCCTGCTGCATTCTAATTACCACTTTTTAAATATCCACCTGCCACTGTAGCTCGAGTGTAGACCCATACACCACTTTGGGACGAAGATCTTAAAGGGGCTGAAAGCCTTTTCTTAACAAGACGCCTGCATGACTATTTAACAAGATTATTCTGTCTGCTTATTGTTACACATTGAAATCTATAAACTAATATTGAAGAAGTGTTTGATGTTCAGTGTAGTGACCTTCATGAACTGCTGCTGAAAATAATTCTGGCTCTCCAGTTTGCAGAAAAAATTATTTAGCTCAGCTGAAAATGTTGCTTGTGTACCCATTTATGGAGTTGCAAGGAAAGTAACAAGAAATGTAACCTTATTTGTAATGAACAATGAGTAATAAATGAACTATGATTGCAAAGATAATTACATTGCAAAGGCATGGCCTATTTTTCCATTTTTATGTTTTAATTTATTATATTTTAGATTGAGGTTTTGCCAAATATTTTTTACTTTGGATTCAAAATAGTTAATAGTCTTATTAAAATGTAATGGCAATTTATAAATGGAATTAACCCTTTTTAATATGGGCTATGCACTTCTAATAATAATAACATTTACAGGTATATAATGTTGAATAATAGAATAATATGATAAATGATCAACACTCTTTATACCACTGGTTGTGGTGTGTGCATGTGTTTTTTCATAGTTTTTTAATTTTTTTTTTATAGTTTTTTTTATTATAATTTTTATAACTGTGTTAATGTTTTTTTTCACAGCCTTGCCAATTCTTGTAAGCATAGTCAAAATTATCACCATTACACAACAGCAATAACAATCATGTATTTCTTGTATAGCACAAAATCACACGAGAAACTGTACTTCAATGGGCTTTAACAGGATCTGTTTTTGACAGCCCCCCAAGCCTTGACTCCCTAAAAAAAAAAAAAAAAAAAAAAACTCCCCACAAAAAACCTTGTAGGGAAAAAAAGGAAGAAATCTTGGGAAAGACAATTCAGAGAGAGACCCAGTTCCAGGTAGGTTTGACGTGCAATGGGTGTCCAAAAATGGGGTAAATACAACATACACCAAATGGAACACAAATAATCCTCATCACAGAGCTAGATGGCCAATCTACCATGGCCACCTCAGGAATGCAACACAACAGTGCAAACTACATTCGTGCACAGCACTCCTCACCAAGTGTAACTCCCAAGGCAAAACGCAAGAGCAGATTATACCACTCGCTAAATACAGAATTATCACATATGAAGATACAGATTTGGTAACGTACAAAGAAAAAAAAATCTAGAAACTAATTAACATAAATGAAAAATAACAATATCTGTCCATCAAGTAATTGTAAAACCACAGCCTGATTGCAGAAATGGTGTCAGACAACCAGACACTGTCAGAGTCCTGGAGATCTCAGCCAACTAGCTGCCTCCACCCTATTGGCCATTCCACAACTGAGTCAGTGCTGGGCCAGCCAATCTGATGAAAGGACACCTCTACCCAATGATGCCAGTGCTTCTTAATCTAAGATTACTTTTTCCATGACAGACAAACAATTTGGCAGTACAGCAGTGGCACCAAGTGCCACATATGGATACCAAGAACAGAAAATGAATAGGAGAAGGTTAGTAACAGTCTATAAATATCATATCATATATATTTTAGTAATAATGACTAACAACAGAGATGCAGTATGCACATCTAATCAGCAGCTATTGTCAGGGACTGCTGAGCTAAAATAGTGAGTCTTCAGCTTGAGACTGAAAGAGCACTTCTTATAGTAGCAGACAGATCATTCCTTAGCTTTGGGACCCTGTAACTAAAAATTCAACCTCCCACTGTTATTTTGTTAATACTTGGAATCATAAGCAGGCCAGCATCTTGAGATTTTAATGTACACTTAAATAATCTCATTGATAAGATGACAAGAATGGCAAAGCAGATGCTTTATCAAGGCTGTCTGATTCAAATGAAAGTCCAGAAAATATCATTTCTGCAGGGACAATGTATGTTGACAGCCTCAATAATTTGGGCACAAAAATAAAAGACTATTTACAAGCCCAAAATGTTTCCCAACATTTGATTCATGTTTTCAAAGTATTCAGAGGTGAGGTTTTAGAGTACATCTCTAATGATAATTTAAGATAAGTAAGCAGGGTTTGGGCCATTTAACTGAAAACTGCATAAGGAATGATTTGAGCAGCCAGTGTGCATCGCAACAGCCAGTGAACTCTGTTGTGCTGTGATCGGCTTTTTTTCAGTGCAATAATAAAATTATAAGTGAATGAATGAGTGATGCTACTTTAATAACTGAATGAAGATTTCTTTAGTATATAATACATTAGACGTCAAAAACACACCAATAAATTTCTCTTTAATTAAAGACCAAAGATCACATAAAGTTAGATACTTTTACTCTCCTTGTCTTTTTCTCAGGAATGCATTATGTGTTGTGCTTGGCAAAAAAGTAATTTTTTGTGATGGGATGAAGTACCAGCCTGACAGTTATCAATCTCAAGGCTATGTGCACAACCAGCTGGATGATGCTATAAAAATTTTGCCCTGGTTTTATAGCCTACCATTAAATTACAACACTGATCGTGCAACTGTTAAGTCAGACAGTACATATTATCCTTTTAATAGAAAGCCCTGGAGGAGTGAGTGATAACAGATAAGTGGGCTCTAATGTCATTCCCTGTTTAAGTGCTACCAGACTAAAGGAAGAGAAGAATAAATCAATGTCATAAGAAGGCCAGCAATTAATTATTGTTAGCCTCCCATTTTCCAGTAAGGCAGATTTTGAAAAATCACTCAGAAAGCTTGGATAGTAACCCTAATTAAAATGTAGTTTAAGATCTCCGATGAGCTTTCAGTATTCTTGTGCAGTGAAAAAGTGAGACAAGACCTGGGGAAATGAAAGATCCAGCACCGGACGAAGAGGAGAGAGACATGCATCATTAATTTTAGTTCTACCCAAACTCTACTGAAGAGATATACAGCTGTTTTATTTCTTTTTTAATCTTGTATTGAATTTATTAAAAGCTTGTAACATTCCATACAATTAAGTCAAACTTTATAATACTAAATTCAATTCAACTCCCATTCATGAGAGAGAGGAAGGCCAACAGCCAGAGAAAAACTTTGAGAGTAGCAACAAGAAAAATGCTTATTCCAAAATATTATTGATTAGATACTGCCAGGTTTTAAAAAAAGTTTTGAACAGATCCTCTAAGTGAGAATTAGATTTTTCCCAATTACACCTATTTTGTGTCTTCCACAAAATCCTTGGAGATGACTTTAGTCATCTTCAGGCACAAATACTCTGCTTTGCAAAGCATGTGATGAATGTGTGAAATATATACAACTTTAAGAGTCCCTACCTAAAGTTAAAGTGGGGTTACACTCATTCATTCTTCTGGTACAACAGTATTCTTCATTGAAATCCTATTCTCCACATTTTTCTCCAGAGTTTCTAGATTCTTAGTTTCCTTTCCTAATCAGTTTTGTGGTTTGTAGAGGTTATTTCTATCCGACTTATTTTTAGCTGCAAATTGGTTGCTGCTTTTTGTGCACACAGTCCTATCTTGAGCTTTCCCAGTCAATGGTAGATAGTCCAGGGAGAGATAAGCAACAAAAATCCAGCAGCATTTGTTCCATTAGAGATTTCCACAATAATTTTCAAACAAGAAATGAGATCTTGAACCAGGAACTGTTTAAGCATGTTTTGCACCTTAGCCACTTAATAAGACAAGAACCATTGGCATTCGGTGGAGATATTTACTCTGAAAAGCTGCCTAAGAAATCAAGTGTGTGCTCCTTCCACTGAACTTGAAAGTAAGGCCAACAGATATGCCCCCTTATACAGAAAAGTGGCTAGTTTCAGTAATATTACAAGTTTTTAATCTTTGTCTAGGAATATTTCAGGTATTTTAATTATTTTCTCTTCATTTTAGGGGTTTCTGAATAAATGGAATTGGTTTTCTTATCTGGGGTCATTTTCAGTACGTTACAAATATTGTGAGTCTTGGTACAACAACATTTTCTTTTCATTATGAGCTGCTTTGCTTCTAGTTGCTGTGGACAATAGGAGTTCACGACCCCTGATGTCACTATGTGGACAATGGGAGGTCATGACCCCTGATGTCACTATGTGGATAATGGGACCCCTGATGTGTGTGACTACATATATATATATATATATATATATATATATATATATATATATATATATCCATCCATCCATCCATTATCCAACCTGCTATATTCTAACTACAGGGTCACTGGGGTCTGCTGGAGCCAATCCTAGCAAACACAGAGCGCAAGGCAGGAAACAAACCCTGGGCAGGGTTATATATATATATATATATATACAGTTAGGTCCATAAATATTTGGACAAAGACAACTTTTTTCTGATTTTGGTTGTGTACATTATCACAATGAATTTTAAATGAAACAACTCAGTTGCAGTTGAAGTGCAGACTTTCAGCTTTAATTCAGTGCGGTGAACAAAACAATTGCATAAAAATGTGAATCAACTAAAGCATTTTTTTAACACAATCCCTTCATTTCAGGGGCTCAAAAGTAATTGGACAATTGACTCAAAGGCTATTTCATGGGCAGGTGTGGGCAAGTCCGTCGTTATGTCATTATCAATT
>JANRMT010062807.1:48368981-48426286 GCA_026402145.1 Polypterus bichir lapradei
ACAGCCATTTTTAGGTCTCTCCAGAGATGCTCAATTGGGTTTAAGTCAGGGCTCTGGCTGGGCCATTCAAGAACAGTCACAAGTTGTTGTGAAGCCACTCCTTCGTTATTTTAGCTGTGTGCTTAGGGTCATTGTCTTGTTGGAAGGTAAACCATCGGCCCAGTCTGAGGTCCTTAGCACTCTGGAGAAGGTTTTTGTCCAGGATATCCCTGTACTTGGCCGCATTCATCTGTTCCTTGATTGCAATCAGTCGTCCTGTCCCTGCAGCTGAAAAACACCCCCACAGCATGATGCTGCCACCGCCATGCTTCACTGTGGGGACTGTATTGGACAAGTGATGAGCAGTACCTGGTTGTCTCCACACATACCGCTTAGAATTAAGGCCAAAAAGTTCTATCTTGGTCTCATCAGACAGAGAATCTTATTTCTCACCATCTCAGAGTCCTTCAGGTGTCTGATGAGACCAAGATAGAACTTTTTGGCCTTAGCTGCCATATATATATACAGGTGAAATTCCGTTACAACGAACTACCAGGGACCTAAAAAATATTTTGTTGTAACGAAAATTTTGTTGTAATGAGATTCTGTATTTATCACTATATTGCTTTCTTTAACTTACACCCAGGCATTTGCAATAATTTCAATAGCTTCTTTCGCATTCATTTTAACCTCCTCCTGCCTACAAGTTATGCTTACGAGAATTTTTCCCAGCATTTCTTTGCAATGATACACTTTCAGGGTTCGAATGATGCCCAAATCCAATGGCTGAAGCACTGCTGTACAATTGGGTGGGAGGAATTCAATGCGAACATTATCTAAATGTGGAAGCTTGTATTATCAATCAGGATCCGAATCATCCTTTTCTTCTTCATATTGTGAGGTTTCTGAACTCTTTTGAGATCTCCTTCCCACTTCCCACCCAACGGGAACGACGTGCTGAAGTGCGTCCCAAAGCACGATTGCAGCATCTGTGGAAGATTGTTTGTCCATTGCTGGGGCAGGGCAAAAACAGGCTCATAGCGCTGCAATGAAGCGACACAGAAGCAAATCATAAAAGATCATAGTCGCGCTATAAGTCTCTGTCTTGCACCCCAAAACACGAGGCTGAGTTTCAGTACTTTAGCAGAACCAGTTTTATTCAGCTTGAAACAGGAACGGCACAGTTATTTATTGTAGTGTGATCTGCCACTCTGCTATACACAGACACAGCAGTTAGTCAGGGTCGTGGCCAGATCAGTGACCAAGTAAACCTGTTATCTGAATTTACAACGTACCTTGCATCACTCATCGAGATCTTTTCTGTTTGCTTTAGCGGAGAGACGCAGCATAGCTGAGAGATGCATCATAGCTTTGAGCCTGCTGTTGCGCCGGCAACAGATAAACAGTCTTCCATAGATTCTGGACGCTCTTCGGCGTGCTGTCTAGTTAGGTGAGGTCCCAAGAGAGTTTACAAACTTCACATTTTCTTGAATGAGTGCCGCATTAATAGGAATATTTGTTGAATGAGCATCACTGAACCACATAAAAACTGTTTTTTCGACGTCTTCAAATGCAGCAGTTCACATACGTTTGCTACCTGAGATTTTTCTTCTTTTTTTGCTCGGTCTTTCAAGAAAGTTGACAGCATCGATGGTGAAATTCCGATTTCACTGGCAACATCTTTTTTTCTTTTTGCGGCAATCGAGGGCTGCAAAAATGTAAAGTTTTTTTTTTTTCTAATATGAACTGTTATCGTTGTTTCGTGTCTGATGTTTCTATAGGAGGGTGACAATGAGTTAAATTCCAATGGATGTTTTTCAAATGTTGACAAGCAATAAGCAAAAGGTATCACTAAAAACCGCAGGAAACAAAAAAAAAAAAAACAGTACGAGGAAAGTTTGAAGAATCTGAATTTGGGGATCGTTGTGCACAACTGAGCTGCGGCCACAGAACTAGCTGCTGTGTGGATGATTCATTCAGGCATTTCAAGGTCTTTTGTACACTTCATTGTAATGAAAGTATCTGCTGAATGTACATCGTAGTAACGGGATTTCTATAGACTCGCTTCATATGGGGAAACTGCCGGGACCATAAAAATACTACGTTGTAATGAAAATTTTGTTGTAAAGATATTCATTGTAACAGAATTTTACCTGTATATATATATACATACATATATAGTAAATACACATACATACACATACAATTGCAAGTGAAGGAAATAGGATGTATAATTGCGGCACCAGCCTCATTGGGAGTAGATCAAACAGCATCTTTGAAATGCTGTTCTATTTAGCTGCTGCCTTCTTTCTATGAAGACAATCAAGACATCTTTACTAAGGAAAATCTACTGAACAGGTGTATCTCTACCCAAAGGAAAAATCTTTGCTCTGTCTCATCCTGAAAGTAATGTTATTGGTGAATATACCATCTAATATTGCTGTAACAGTTTTTCAAGATAGTTTAAATAAAATCATTGTTAAAAATAGTTATTCTTTTCTTTTAATATCATCACCATTGACTTATGTCACGGATTCAACTATTTTTTTACAAAGTTAGATCTTCAAAGTACATATAATTTAATTTGAATATAAAAGAGATGAGTGGAAAACTGATTGTATTATGCCCACAGGACATTATGAGCATAGAATGCTGCCCTATGATTTAGCAAATGCACCAGCTGTATTTCCAGTCCTCTATTAATAATACTTTTCATCATGTTTTAGATATCTTCGTCCTTGTGTATATTGATGGTATGCTTATCTTTTCTAAGAATCTGGAAACATATACTGTATCAGTCATTTAAAGGATGTACTCCAACATCTTACAGATAACTATTTCTCTAAGTAGAGAAGGGCAAATTCCATAAAGATAAAATCTTGTTTCTTGGAAATAAAACGACCTGTAAAGGCTTATCAATGGATTAATCAAAGGTTTAAGTAATTCTAAATTGCAAACCACCAGAAAGTCTTAAACAAGTGCAGAGACTTGTGGAATCTGCTAACTATTACAGACGGTTCATAAAAGATATTAGGTCTGTCGTCTCACCTATTACAGGTCGAACCAGAAAGCACATCACAAATTTGTGTGGATGTCCAAGGCTCTAAGGTCATTGACTATTTTATAGAATTGTTCACCTTAGCTCAAGTTCTTTGCTATTTAGGCACCTCACTACTGTTCATAGTTGAAATTGATGCTTCTTAGATTGGAGGGAGATCCATACTGTCACAAGAATTTCCTTATACTAAGAAAGCTCATCCATGTGCATTCATTTCCAAAACACTCACCGAAGCAGAGCAGAATTATTACTATTACTAGAAGATTGGAATCATTGGCTTCCCTTTTAAGATATTAACATGGATCTTAAAATTCCTGTCTACATCAAATTTGTCAAAAGACTGAATGCAAGACAAGCAGGATGGTCACTATTCTTTTGCCATTTTGATTTTATAAGTACATAATTACATTGATAAGGTAATGAGGATGGCAAAGCAGATGCTTTATCATGGCTGTTTGATTCAAATGAAAGTCCAGAAAATTTGTACTGTATGTTGACAGCCTCA
Organism: Polypterus bichir lapradei; assembly: GCA_026402145.1. Taxonomy (NCBI): domain Eukaryota; kingdom Metazoa; phylum Chordata; class Cladistia; order Polypteriformes; family Polypteridae; genus Polypterus; species Polypterus bichir. Next base: position 48,372,524 of record JANRMT010062807.1, read on the forward strand.
ATGATTTGATCACAAAAATAAAAGACTCTTTACAAGCCCAAACTCTTTCCCAACATTCGATTCAAAATAAATATTAAATTGTCAAAGTATTTAGAGGTGATGTTTTAGGTTGGGCACATGCTTCTAAGATTTTTTGGACACCCAGGTATCACTCAAAGTATTGAACTTATATTGATAGTGCTTTATTAGAAGGCCTGCACAAGAATTTAACAAATTATGTGCAGACTTGTAATGTCCGTTACAGATCTAAATCTGCCTCAGGGTCACCTGTGAGATGTGTTCAATCTATTCCCTCCTGCTGTAGACCCTCTGAAGCCATTTTAATAGATTTTATCACCAGCCTTAGCCCTTTAAAATAGTGTGCTACCATCCTACTAGTTGTAGACCAGTTTTATAAATACGCTCACTTTATTGTCCTTAAATAATCACTCTCAGGCAAAAGGTAGTCAGATATTTTTATTTCTGAATAAACAGTATTTCACAACATTCTTTCCAGGTCCTCTAGTCTCAGATGGAGGCTTTCCATTCCTTAATGCGTGATTTCACTGGAATATTTGGAATATTCAGTAATTTGGATATTTTCTTTTCTCCATCTCCATACTTGAGCTTTTTCAGCACCTTTTCAAGATGTTTAGTGTGTCTTCAAATTAGGCCGCCATGCTAACTCACCTCTCTTCCATGTACAGTCAGGCTCCTTTGTACTGTAATCAATTGAAACCCCAGACAGGAACCTCCAATTAGCTATTTTTGTGACATCCTAAACCACTGTAAAAAATCTCACACTGAGCCAGTGTGGTGCTGAGGTGTCACCCTTTGAACTATGGGTCCCAACCTGGGTGGTTCGTCATGTGGTGGGTGCGGCAAAGCACTGTAATCAATGCATGCTCTGTGCTAAACCAATTGACTGCAAGGTGATTTAGGGGTGTCATATTAAGTGGGTAAATACTTTTGACATTTTCTATTTTGTTACTTTATATTTGTAATTAATTTGAACCATTTTGCAGAGATTTGTTTTCACTTGGTATTAATGAGTCCTATTTTGATGATCAATGTAAAAAAAATCCATTTTATTGTATAACAATAAAATTTGAAAACTTCCAAGGAGATGAATACTTTATATAGGCACTGTACCTATCTTATCTTGCGTAAATGGAAAAATCTTAATCAAACTGGTATAAAACAGCAAGGAAAACATGTACAATTAGAAAAAAATAGTCTAATTCTTCCATCCAAAGAAACACCTAAAGATTCTATAGAATTTAGGAACAATTTATTAATATTTTCCTTAAGCAAACATACTGGGCCCCTATTAACACTATAGATGTGTTTTGAATGACAATATAATTAGAAATATGGCATTGCCAATTGTATACTCAGTTATTGTACACCATACTTTTTGTAAAGTAGTCTTATAAAATTAATTAAAAAAATATGGAGGTGTGCCCCTTTGCAATGGAGGTGAGTACAATTCAGGGGGGGTGATGTATGGCTGACTACTTATATTCCCCTTCCAGACAACTCTTTCAATGTGCAAAGGAAACATATGGCAAAAAGTAAACAAATCTTTATAAACACATGCTTTTATATAGTCCAATGCCAGTGGGGCGTCCTTCATGTTGTGTTTCAAATTTTAATTGCCCATTTAGCTACTAGCTGATTTCCACAGATAATTCTGATAAAACTGAAAATTATTAGACAGCCTGTGTTTTTGTGATCGCCCAGTGTAATGTGATGTGCAAGCATTAACATTGACAAATCCATGCAAAATTGCACAGAAGCAAGAAGATTTTAAGTTGAAAGTATTATTTTTTCCATATGTGATAAACCCAGGGCATCAGCAAACCCCAAAACCCAATACGAACACACTTGTGTTGTTCCCGGTTCAAATAATGGAAGGTTTTTATTATACATACCTCCAAATGTGGCACAAACATAAACACCGGTCTTCCACTCCACAATACTTTCTTCCATCCTACTGCACTACTCTCCTCCATTCAAGCATTGCTCCACTACCTCCCAGCTCCAACTCGCCTGAATAAGGGAGTGTGGCCCCTTTAATCACAGACCCGGGAGTACGTCTGATGCCAGGGCGACTGCCTGATGAAAATACTTCCAGGTCACATGGAAGTCCATTACAATAGGGAGCGTGTCCCACTACATTTCCTGTCATGCCCTGCTTGTTTCCTACTGTGCACTGACCTCCGGAGCTGCTGCCATCTAGCGTGCTGGAGGGATAAAAAACCTCCAACAATGTCTTTCTTTTCCAGTGGGCTGTTTGTCCATCCCTTTTGTTCTTCCTTCCAGGTCTCATCCCTCCATCCTCCCTGGGTGTCTATATACCTGTTGGGAGCCTCCCATCCGGGTAAGGAACCATCCCCTCTTCTGGCCGGGATGCCTGTCCAGCCAATGTGGCATTTACACATATTGTAAACATTGAAAAAGTAAAACCTCACTGCAGTACTATTTTTGGAGAGCCATTTGGATAGACAGTAAAATAGAACAGAAATAAAATGAAAAACAGTGAGAGAAAATATACTATATTCCATACTTTGTAGAAAGCTTGGTATTCTATGGAGTCAGATAAAAAAAATGCAGGTACAGCATATGTTTCTGAAGAATAGACTACTTAACTTTTTACCACAGTTTGTGCAGTTTAAGAACTGTGTATCTAACATGGTCATGAATAGCACAGGGGTTCCACAGCAAACTGTACTTGCTCCCTTCCTGTTTATCCTGTACACCTCAGGCATTAGATACAATACTGAATCAGGTCATCTGTAGAAATTTTCCAATGACACTACCATAGTTGAGTTAATCAGAAGTGGGCAGGAAAATGAATACAGGTTACTTCTGGAGGACTTTGTTGAAAGATACAGATTGAACCACATGCATCTTAACATCAGTAAGACGAAGGAGATTATCATAGACTTCAGGCAGGTTAAGCCCACTCTGCCCCTGATTCTCATTGATAGTGAAGATGTGGATGGTGGTGAGGACATACAAAACCCTTGGGGTACATATGAATGACAGGCATGAGTGGAGCACCAATGAAGAGGCTGTATACATGACGGGTCAGTGTTGCCTAAATTTCCAGTGAAGGTTTAGGTTGTTTGGGGTATGCAGACCATTCTTACAAAGTTTTCTACCAGTCTGTAGTGACCAGTGTATTCTTCTATGCCGTAGTGTGCTGCAGAAATGACATTAGTGCAGGTGATGCCCACAGACTAAATAAACTGACCGAAAAGTAAATAAACATGCATTCACTTGTTAGAGCTATCATCTAAATCACAGATACTGGAAGACTCTTTGTGGTGGATTTAAAGGGTTGCGCTGATGACACAAGGCGTGGCATCATACTATGCAACTTTCATCGTGATGGTAATGGTAATAATAATGTGGCAGTGCCCGACTGTAAAATAAAATAATGTCACAGCACCATATAATTAATTATTATGTTCGAAAACATAACTGTGTGGAGACCACACAGAATGGTGCTACAGAAAAAGCAGCCAAAACGCCATTGTAAAATATTGCTCCGAAAATATTTTGAAAGAAAATAAACATTCATGGGTGGCACGGTGGTGCAGTGGGTAGCGCTGCTGCCTCGCAGTTAGGAGACCCGGGTTCACTTCCCGGGTCTTCCCTGCCTGGAGTTTGCATGTTCTTCCCCGTGTCTGCGTGGGTTTCCTCCGGGCACTCTGGTTTCCTCCCACAGTCCAAAGACATGCAGGTTAGGTGGATTGGCGATTCAAAATTGGCCCTAGTGTGTGCTTGGTGTGTGTGTGTGTCCTGTGGTGGGTTGGCACCCTGCCTGGGATTGGTTCCTGCCTTGTGCCCTGTGTTGGCTGGGATTGGCTCCAGCAGACCCCCGTGACCCTGTGTTCAGATTCAGTGGGTTGGAAAATGGATGGATGGATAAATATTCATAGTGCACAATTCATAACACTTTACACTTAGAAAATACCTATACTTTGTTAATCAACTTACAGATAATTCATGTTACGTTTATTTGTATCTGGTTAGCATACCTAAGATTATTAAAATTCTTATTATTTGCATATTTGTGATTTTTATATCTGCTACTGTAACCTTACAAATCCTTTGGGATAGTACAGTGTCTATCTATCTATCTATCTATCTATCTATCTATCTATCTATCTATGCCAAGATTATAGCAATGGTTTTCATATTTGTTGGTGGTTTGATTATGACATCATACAACATGGTGATATTTTTCAAATGATGTGGTGGACATATACCATCACTGAAGAGTGGCCAGGTGGACTTGGCAGCCATTCTTGTATAACTATATATAAGCAGCCTTAATGTTTTGGGTACATTATTAGCAGATTGATAGCCTGGGGCAACTGGAAGTTGCTGTGTGTGATGTCAACATCACAATAGTGTAACAGTCAGTGTTACACACTTGCTTGTTCTCCAAAATTCTGGATAAATTAAAAACTTTCTAGCCCAATTATCAGCATTTACAATGATTATTTAAAAATTTAGCAAGGTTTATTTGACTCTTCTGTTGATTAGTGTTTTGGGATTTATATATTGACTTTGGCATTGTAGTGGCAGAAACACACTGCTCAGAGAAGGCACTCAGAGACCTCAGGATGTGCATGCAGAATGGTACTCTTTTATTACAAAAAGAACATAACCATCTCAATTCAGTGAACTGAGCAATTAGCAACAGGGGTACCTTACATTTATTACAGTTCTTATCAAGAGTTTACCTCACTCAGCTCATCTGTCACCCCATCTGACTTCCAACTTCCTGTTGCCTTGGCCCTTCTGTGATATGCGGGTCGGTGGCTCCAAACGAAGGACCAGTTTTTAGTAAATGATCCATTTGGCTGTGTCAGTCTCCGTGGGCGCGCTCACACAACTGCGGGGAGTTGATGAGGTAATTGGGAGAAATGCACCTGCATGTGAGGTATGGGCTAGCACAGAAAGAGAGGAAAAAATGAAAGAGGAAAAAAGGGAAACAATTCAAGAGAAATGAAGGGAGGCAGAGAGAGAGAGAGTGTGGCATTGGGGAAAAGAGAGAGACAATGAGCCAGCTGGCTGAAAAGAGAAAGAAGGCAGCACGGTCAGGGGATTGTGTTTTTGTCAGTGAGTTTTGTTATTTAAATAGAAATACAACAGCTGTAAAATCTTACCAAAATAACCCCATATTCTTTTTTGGGTTGTGTCCTTTCTAAATTTTCGACAAAAACAAATATGTTAAAAATTGTCATATTAAAAAGAAGATTATTGTTGTCCGTCGAAATTCACCTGTCTCTTTCACTGTGAATTTTCTGGGTTGCCAGTGATCTTGTTCACCAAACATTTTACTGAAAATTGGTATTGTGGTCAGCTTACATGACATTTTTTTCCCAGCGCCCCATGATGCTTTTCAAGGCCAGTTGTAACTGCTGATATTGGAAAGAACAGCCCACTGAGTACACAATGTTGAACCTAGTAGGAGATGGTATGCTAGATTAGCCACTATACCAGATGAAATTCTTGTTCTGGTATGGATTTAAACAGAACTTCCTTTAAATTTCCCTCTAATCAATTTCATTATCACTTCCAACATATTCTTTTATGATACTTTACCAAGACTCTCCTTTGTCAAGTTGATCACCAGCCAAACCAAAAATTGAATCCTTTTGTCTTTCCCTTTCTCCAGCCTTTTATTTACCCATTTGATATGCCTCCTAAGATAATATTACATTCCTAAAGCTATAACCTTCCTCTTGCCCAATCTTATTCTTTGGACACATTTTGTTTTTGTCAAGTTACGGTAATCGCATTGTTTTTGTACTGGAAATAGGCCAATTCAGGCTCTTTAATTAATTGTCTAATCCCTTTAGTTGTATTCCCACATGTCTTACTCCACTCCATTTCATTCTACAGAATCGTATCTTCATTTCCAGACAATTTCCCACTATTCTATAATATTTCTCTTGATATTTACACAATTCCATTTTTTAAATGCACCTATTCTCCACGTGCAGTATGTATACATAGGTACCCTTGGGACTACGTTTATCCAGTGAAACCATGGCCTTGTTACTAATAAAAACCAAAAGAAAAGACAATATTGTTTCAAGCCAACAGACTATTTTGCCCAAACAAGGCAAGTGCAGAAGCAGTAAAGACATGTCAGTAACCGGCGTGCTGTTAATGATGGCAGTGTTCTGATCTCCAGTCAGCCAGGTTTCTAATGGGAGTGAGGTGAAGCAAATGCCCCACCATCATGACGAGTCGAAATGAGTTACCATGATGGACATAAACATACAACATGATCAGATATACTAACATTTTTTTTTTTACCAGACTGCACTTTGCTATGTAAATAAGATTAGGCCTGAAGTTACTATAGATGCAGAGATCAGCAGGGAATTCCTACCTTTGGCAGTCAAATAATTTCAACATTTAGAGCCCCCTGTGGCTACCAGCTCTATAACATGCAATAGCTTTATATATTATGGGAATTCAAGAAACACTTCGGCCTTGCATTTGCAATGCATACTAACATTAATAAAATGAGCAAGGTTAAAAGGAACCTAACAATTCTTTCTAATAATATCTGCCACCATTTTTCCCACTTGAGAATCAGAACAAAAACATCAAAATTAAAGCATGACTCCATTTCAGTTCAGACCAGCCTCTGGGGAACTTTCTTCATCACTCCTAATGTGTAATGAGCAGGAGCTACACGCTGTTAATTTTAAACAGAGCTAGCAAAATCAACTAATTAAAAAATAATGAATAATTTAAAGAAAAAATGCACTTAGTAAGTATTTTTCCTTACCAAAAGGCTATGTTGAGTCAGCACATAGAAATTGAAACTGATCAGAAAGTAACATTTCCAAGTTTGAAAACGTGGGCTTCTGCTCTTTCCATAGCCCCTCTGTTTTTCCAGAAATTTGCTTCTAGGTCCTCCTGTCAGTGTCTGTTGTGGTTGTGACATTAATGTGATGGCAGGTATATGCTGGGAGGAGAACATGAGGGAACATAATTGCCATTCTTGACTCAAGTTCTGTAGATCCTGCTTGTGTGAAGGCCTTTAGTCTAGTCTTTCTGATTTTGACATCCTCATGTTTGCTGTTTATGTGAGTGGTGATGGTCCAGGCCAGTCCTGAGAGCCTGATATGTCCATACTGTTGGCTGTTTTGTTTTTGTCAGAGTCTTGTGTATATCTGAAGCACTGTTCAATAATCCAGGTTGTTCCTCTTTAATGAGAGGCAGACACGTGGAAACTTGTGCAAAATATATTTCACTAAAAGGTATTTCTTCACACTCTACTAGATGTATGGAACATGTTACTTAGTAGTGTGGTAGACAGTAGGATTTTAGAAACATAAAAAATTTGACTTGATTATATTTTGGAGAAATTGGGTGAATAGTGAATAGGCTTGTTCTAATTAGTGATGAGAGAAACAACTCACATTTAATTGAATTTCACTTCACAAAAAGATTTGTAAGAACATCCAAATTCATCTGTTCAGACTCTCTCTTAGCCAGAAGATTAATTTATTCTATGACCAGATAGAGCATTTCCTTGACTTGGTGTTTTTTCATCCATTAAGTGGAGTTTGGACTAGAGTTCATGTTCCTTGAGCCTTCTATTGATGATCCACAAAGTAAACTTGAGCTGACAAATAATTTTAAGAGATCCTAGAGATACTAAGAGACCACACAAGGCACCTCATTGTCTGGGTTGTAATTTCCACTTACAGTCTTCAACAAAAGAGCAATGAATAATTTGCAAAAGGTAGATTGCTTATTGTAATAATACATCTACTATACACCATCACCTGAAGTCCATGCATCCTATCATTACAGAGGGAGAGAGCAATCAGACCTTTATCAGCTCACACTGAATCTATCCCACCACTGCTCCTGACCTGAGGCTGTGTGATGGCTCACGTTAGAATGTATGTTTCTGATACTGTCCACCACATGATGCATGAAATCCCATGTTAAACTCTTTAAGTTTTCCTGGTTTTACCATTTGCAGTTGATAAATAACTATAAATTTAAAAAGCAAAATGAATAAATCATGCTATCTAAAAAACAGCAACTGTAGCTATCAACATCAGCTTCAGCTTCTTTACTATACTGTATTTACCAGTAGCAGCAGCATCATCTAGAGATAATTTGTTGAAAGTTCTGGACTTCTGCGTGAATGAGACACCAAAGGTCCACAATGCCTCTATGGAGGTTAGAAGATACCCCACTGATTTGGACAAAGGTCAGCATGAACAATGGACTATTGGTCAAGAAAGAACAGTTAAATATGCACATCTGTACTTATATCTAAGATACTATCAGACTTTGCCAGCAATATTTGTTCATTATGGACACATCTATCTATCTTTTAGATATGTTAAATTTTATTTATCATATGCATATAATTTAATGTTAGAACAAATTGTGTTATACTGTGGTACAACTACCATGCTGGGAGACATGGAGACAGACATATTTCAAAAACATTACTAGAATTAGGATTAATGTTTTCCTTTGCATCTTTCTTTTCAAAGGAAAGCTCCCACCATGAGTAGAATGCTATTTTTAAACTAAATTTCATGTCAATAACAAATTCCAGAATTTATACAGAAATGTTAGAAATTTACAAGGACTAATCATCCTGCATCCATCTATTTCAGTCCCCACAAAATTGCATTAAAGGTTGCTTTACCACAGGATACAGTGCAGGAAGTTACCTGAATTGGAACACTTGTGCATTGTGGGTCTAATGCAACTTATCTCCACACAATAACAGTCGCTTTCCATCTTGGACAACTAACTTCTCAGTGTGTCCATAAGAGCCTCTAGATCAGGGGTGGGCAAAGTCATTCCTGGAGGGCCACAGTGGCTGTAGGTTTTTGTTCCAACCCAATTGCTTAATAAGAAGCACTTATTGCTCAAGTAACAATTCTGCTTCATTTTAATTGTCTCGATTGCTAAGATTTTAAACCCTTATTGCTTATTTTAGTCTTAAACAGCTGTATTTTGGTTTTTAATTGCTCCTTATTAGCAATAAGACACAAACAACAAAAGAAACCAGCATTTCTCCATTTAGTTTGTTTCCATATACACCTGTGTGTTTTTATCATGCACTATTTGGTTTAATTAAATACTTGGAAGGAAAGTGAAGAGAAAAAAGTGAACGACTGAGAATTAGTCATTTGTTTTAGACTTCAAATGATTTGAGTGATATCCTTATAAAGGAAAAAAAAATCTAGGATATGAGAATAACCTAACATGGCAGATTTAAAGCCCTAAAACGCCATGAAATTAAATTATTGGCAAGGGGTTTTTCTTAGGCATAGGCAATTAGGGTTAGAACAAAAACCTGAGGCCACTGCGGCCCTCCAGGACCGACTTTGCCCACCCCTGATCTAGATTAAGGTCACACAGAATCCTAAACTCATTAAATGAAACAAACTAATATAGCTTCAAATGTCCAAGTCTATTCAGATGTGATTTTATCACCATCACTATTGTCGTCATTTAAGAAGACATTTTCTGAATTTAGTTAGGTTACCCAATTACCCTCCTCCACTCTCCACAGCCCTGGGAAAATTAGTACTTATATCATCTGAAACATCTCTGACCTGATGTGAAAAACAGTCACATTTCCCTCTTGTATGTCATAAAAGGTTGACTAAAGAAGGTTGGCTTTAGGAAGAGCACCCAGCTTTAAAAATGTCTCCTCCAACAACCTGTTGATGAAAAGATATTTAGACACTTTTATATGTCATCAGCTTCTTTCTGGATTGATTGTAGTCAGAATCTGGGCAAAAGGCTGTTGCAATTTGTCATCATAGTGCACCCCTAGCAAATACTGACACAGAGTGTGGCTCTCCATGTGTTTTAAAAATGGGTTAACAGGTAAGACTTTTGCAGAAGTCAAAACATATGTAGACAACATGGTTTATCCCTCCCTAGATATCATTCAAATGCTGTATGACTCTAAGGAGACCCTAGATGACCATGTCATGTCTCTGGTTTGCTTTTACTTTTTATTGCATGACAACAATCTTATATAATGACCTTTCCTTCATTTGGCAGGTACCTGGGAATCACCCGACCCTTGACATATCCAGCACGACAAAATGGAAAGTTGATGGCAAAGATGGTATTCATTGTTTGGCTTCTGTCAGCTTCTATCACTCTACCGCCCCTTTTTGGCTGGGCCACCAATGTCACAGAACAGCATGTGTGCCTCATTAGTCAGGACTTTGGCTACACTGTCTATTCTACCGCTGTGGCCTTCTACATTCCCATGACTGTAATGCTCATCATGTATTATCGGATCTACAAGGCTGCCAAGATTAGCGCAGAGAAGCACAAGTTCATGTGCCTCCCCAGGCAGTTTGACCATGAAGTATACAGTATGGATAGAGAAGTGAGAGCGAGGCAGCACAGAAGGCTGTCTCGCAGGGACCGAGTGCTTGAGGAGTGTGCCACCTTGTCCAAGCTTCTTCGGCATGACAGGAGGAATATTTCTATTTTCAAACGGGAACAAAAAGCTGCCCGCACCCTAGGAATCATTGTGGGTGCTTTCACTTTTTGTTGGCTTCCTTTCTTTCTTCTTTCCACTGCTCGACCTTTTATCTGTGGCATTGCATATAGTTGTATGCCTTTGAGGTTGGAACGGACCCTGTTGTGGTTGGGCTATGCCAATTCTCTCATCAACCCACTCATCTATGCCTTCTTCAATCGAGATCTCAGGACTACCTTTTGGAATCTTCTCAGATGTAGATACCGGAACATCAATAGGAGACTGTCAGCTGCCAGCATGCATGAAGCACTGAAAGCAAAAGAACGACAGGAAGGCATACTATAAAAAAAAAATTGACAAAGACATCCATTTTACCAGCCTGCCGGTGAAGATAAGTACTGCTTAATACTGTGACCTTGCAGTTTAAGGTGCTCGATCACCTAGTAGCCTGTTTGTGGCTAAATGAGGACCACACTTTATTTCACCAGCCTTGCTTCTGCTGTAAAGCCTCAAATAATAGAGATTGGCTCAATGACCCTCATCTTGGCAATTTCACAGACCTACTAATCTCATCCAATTCTGCTGTCATTATTAGGAGAGGGGCTAGGACCAAACTTAAACTAGTTGACCAAAGTCATCATGCCTTCCATGAATCACCAATAGCTTTCTTCTTTCTTGTAATTTAAGTTTAAAAATGTGTTGTGAACCAAAATGATCAGCTTTTTCTGTGGCCTGTGCTTACTCTGTAGTAATAAAGTGTATATACAGGAATCTATTTTGAATCTGCTTCCATTTAACTAAACCTTAAATATTTTTATTAAAAACTGCTTAAAAAAGATAATTCATTTAAACAATTAATATGTGAAATATATATATATATATATATATATATATATATATATATATATATATATATGAATTTACAAAGCTAAGGGATATAAAACTTAACACAAGTCAAAGATAAACAAAGACAGAATACAATGTACAAAATAAAAGGGACAACCCCCTGAGGGTTCAATATTCTGACCAATATGGCTTGACTTACCTCAAAATACCACTATTTGCTCATCTGCCCTTTGTCTCTTTACCTTTGTCTAGACCCAGGTGTCCCTTTCTCCAGCTCACCTCTCTACACCATACTCCCGTTTTCAACTTCATTCCTAGATCAGTTCTGGGGTCAGATGCAGTGTTAATTTTGTGCCATGGACAGCTGGCTAGAACTTCTTCTAACAGTTCTTGGAGTACCTGTATCCCTAACCATTTAATTACCCTTAATGTGCTGGGTCACAAAAGAAATCCCGTAGCAACCAGGAGAGTCAGAATGATGCTTCTGGTCAGGGTGGAGATGCTCTGAATAGCTGCTAGTCTTTTGTGTTATCACTCTCTATATAAGGTGACATTGAAGAGAATTTGACAATTGTTGGATCATTTACCCCAGTAGCTCCCATAAAAATATGACATGTGTCTGCAAGGGCCACCACTTACTTTTGTTTGTGTAGGTGCACCTCCCTCTTTCCCCTTCACAGTATTCACATACAGTAGGGTGTGCCATCCCCAGTGGTGTCAGTCTATCAGTATTGGCATGACAAACTCTATTATCAGCCTGGTTCCTGTTTCTCTTGTTCTTTTGATCAAATCTTCTGAGTTATATAAAGGTAAAAAAATCAATTACATAATGTTTACCTTATGAAAGAGATTTAGTACATCTGTGAAATTTAATACAAATATGTCTTCATTGTGTATAAGAATGACATTGAAAGTTCTTCTCAAGTTGATGATGTATTGCATTAATACATGAACTCAAGAGATATGGGGACATTTTTATTTTGATAAATTTGCCATCTTCACATGCTCCAATCTTTCCACAATTACACCAAGTTGAGAATGTTTGTAAGGCTCCAAGACTTATGAAGTGTTTAATTTATCTTAGCCCTCCAATACCAGCAAAAAAAAAAAACACTAAGTAAAAAGAAGAGGGGATCGCAGATTTGAAAAGAAATAAAAATATTTCAAATCAAATTCATCATGAGGCATTGAGATATGAATAAGGAATGACAATGTAATAATTGTCCAAGAATCAGTGGCAAATACACCCAGCGCCTGAACATATTTTAAATTAGTGCTAACATGTCACCTCCTGTGCACTGATATCAAAAAGGCTGATGGTTAAGATGACTTGGAAGGGAAGGATTTCATTTGAACTACTTAACTTCAAATTCAAACTAGTGAAGGCAGCAATAGAATAACAGATTAATGCACAGTGGATGAGAAAATAGAAATAAATAAATCAAAATTCAAATTTCAGTTTGTTTTATAATAGGTCATTAAATGGAGTATAATGGGTGCTTATCTACTTTCTCAGTCTTTTACAGTGCTTGAGACATATCTAAAGGACCTCCTCTTCTACTAATCTTTGAATTATGTGGTCCACCAAAAAATTCAATTTTTTAAAGAAGTGTAACTAAAGAATGGTTTAAAAACATGACAAGCTGTAAAAAATGCCTAGGAAAAAGGGCTAAAAGCAAGTATCCCTACAAAGAGTCTGCAAGGACTTGCTTCACCCAGCTGACTGTGCGCTGGTAGTGGGAGCAGCTGCCCGACTTTCACAAGTTCCTAGTGAGTGCTACAATGGCGAAACAAAAATACGGACAAAAACGGGTATGCACTGTGCCAAAAGGTAATTTTAGAAAGCATATTAGGATTGTAGCAGTGCCTCAACCTGATTAATTTTTTCCTTTGTATTTTCCTCCCCAATTGCTTCCTGCAGTCTTGTGTACATCTTTATTTGTGTTTAGAATTTTTCATTAGTTCCTCGCTTTCCAAATATGCTCTGCATTTGCAGAGGCAAGCTAAGCGTTTCTTATTATGAACTAAGAGTCTTTAGCGCCAATGTTGATAGGGCTGCAGCTATCTGAGTGGCCCATTTAAGAGTAAGCAGTGTGGTGTAACGGTTAAGGCTATGGACTTCAAACTCTGAGGTTATGGGTTCAAATCCTGTAACTGACACTGTGTTGCTATGAGCAAGTCACTTCACCTGTCTGTGCTCCCACTGGAAAAAAAAAAACATGAAATGTATCTCAAATATATCTCAAATTTGGTAAGTCACCAAATAATAAGTAAAATTAAGATGCCCGCCTGCTTCAGCACTTGGTATTAGTTTCTTGGCTGTAAAGCTAACATCCTCCTGCTCTTTAATTACACTTCGAGTTCAAAAACCTTTAGGGTTTAAATATACATTAGATTGTTTCTGATTGTTGCAACAATTCTCCCTCTTTTGTCTTTTTCGTATTTTGTATCTATTAAAATATTGCATTTGTTCTGTAAGACGTAGTCCTTCTCTCACTTTAGGCCTTTACTTTGACTTCTGAAATTGCTTTGTTCACTTTAATTTTATCACTGGGTTTATTGTTTTCTTTCTTAAAAATTAATCCTTTTAAAATCTTCTAATTTTATTTGTGTCAGTTATAAATTCATTGCACATTTTCAAAAGTAAACTCATAAACAAGTTGTTTTAATTGTGAATAGTTATTTTTAATTACATTTATTAACACAATAAAAATAAAATTAGAATGTTTTCCAGTATGTCAAATTTGAGTACATTTAAATGAATTTTAATAAAATGTAACAAATTACATTTATTCATGTACACAATATTGCTCTGAATCAGTTTCACATGAGAACATTTAGTCAATCTAATAATTTATAAATATGTATGTGAAGGAAACAGCAATAAATGCTGATTGACTTACATCAGCGGTGTCCAGCTCTGGTACTGTGGCTGCAGGTTTTCATTCTAACCCCTTTCTTAATTAGTGACCAATGTTATTGCTGCTAGTTGCAGTGGTGCTTGAAAGTTTGTGAACCATTTAGAATTTTCTATATTTCTGCATAAACATGACCTAAACATCATCAGATTTTCACTCAAGCCCTAAAAGTAGATAAAGAGAAACCAGTTGAACAAATGAGACAAAAATATTATACTTGGCCATTTATTTATTAAGGAAAATGATCGAATATTACATATTTGTGAGTGGCAAAAGTATGTGAACCTTTGCTTTCAGTATCTGGTGTGACCCCCCTTTGCAGCAATAACTGCAACTAAACGTTTCCGGTAACTTTTGATCATTCCTGCACACCGGCTTGGAGGAATTTTAGCCCATTCCTCCGTACAGAACAGCTTCAACTCTGGGATGTTGGTGGGATTCCTCACATTAACTGCTCGCTTCAGGTCCTTCCACAACATTTCGATTGGATTAAGGTCAGGACTTTGACTTGACCATTCCAAAACATTAACTTTATTCTTCTCAACCATTCTTTGGTAGAATGACTTGTGTGCTTTGGGTCGTTGTCTTGCTGTATGACCCACCTTCTCTTGAGATTCAGTTCATGGACAGATGTCCTGACATTTTCCTTTAGAATTCTCTGATATAATTCAGAATTCATCAATGAAGGCAAGCTGTCCTGGCCCAGATGCGGTAAAACAGGCCCAAACCATGATACTACCACCACAATGCTTCACAGATGGGATAAGGTTCTTATGCTGGAATGCAGTGTTTTCCTTTCTCCAAACATAACACTTTTCATTTAAACCAAAAACTTCTATTTTGGTCTCGTCCGTCCACAAAACATTCTTCCAATAGCCTTCTGCGTTGTCCATGTGATCTTTAGCAAACTGCAGATGAGCAGCAATTTTTTTTTGGAGAGCAGTGGCTTTCTCCTTGCAACCCTGCCATGCACACCATTGTTGTTCAGTGTTCTCCTGATGGTGGACTCATGAACATTAGCCAATGTGAGAGAGGCCTTTAGTTGTTTAGAAGTTACCTTGGGATCCTTTGTGACCTCGCAGACTATTACACGCCTTGCTCTTGGAGTGATCTTTGTTGGTCAACCACTCCTGGGGAGGGTAACAATGGTCTTGAATTTCCTCCATTTGTACACAATCTTGTCTGACTGTGGATTGGTGGAGTCCAAACTCTTTAGAGATGGTTTTGTAACCTTTTCCAGCCTGATGAGCATCAACAACTCTTTTTCTGAGTTCCTCCGAAATCTCCTTTGTTCGTGCCATGGTACACTTCCACAAACGTGTTGTGAAGAGGAGAGTTTGATAGATCCCTGTTCTTTAAATAACACAGGGTGCCCACTCACACCTGATTGTCATCCCATTGATTGAAAACACCTGATTCTAATTTCACCTTCAAACTAACTGCGAATCCTAGAGGTTCACATACTTTTGCCACTCACAAATATGTAATATTCGATCATTTTCCTCAATAAATAAATGACCAAGTATAATATTTTTGTCTCATTTGTTTAACTGGTTTCTCTTTATCTACTTTTAGGACTTGAGTGAAAATCTGATGATGTTTTAGGTCATATTTATGCAGAAATATAGAAAATTGTAAAGGGTTCACAAACTTTCAAGCACCACTGTAGATTCGTTTCCCATCATTTTACCTGACTTGTTTTTTAAGACTCAGTCCTCTGAATTGCTCCATTTTTCCTTAAATGGCACCCATAAAGAAATGCGATGTGAAGTACGTGAGCCAACAGATGACCAGCTAAGTTGGGGCCTCAGACTCCAGCCACTTTCACTCCAATAGGTTTCTTTGTTAGAATCCAATTCTTGTTATTAGTTAACTCGTTATTTATTTGCATGGCTTGTTGCGTCTCTCATTCTGCCACAGCAGACGTTTCCAAAACTGTTGATTTTCTTTTTCACAAAATGTTTTATGGACCTGAATAGATCAATACTACTGAGACCTTCACCCTTCTTCATTTTCAGATGCTGTATGATGGATGCAGGTTAGCTGGTCGTGTGTTTGGCTCATTTTCTATCTCATTATTGTTTGACTGCTAGTTAAGGAAAAAAAAAAAACAAGGAGTTTGACTCTTAAATAGCAATTCAATTAAAATGAAGTCAAAAGAAGTTAATCAGAAACAAAAACTGGTCACTAATTAAAGAAAGTCAGGCGTGGTCTCCCCTAAACTTTCTCGTATACTCATATTTGATATTTGAGGAGTAAACCACTAGGCAATGATTATATTTTTATATTATGTACATTAAAGAACCATCAACAACAAATCAAATTAAATCAAATGAATAATATCTTACCTTGCCGATCCGCATTAGCAAGGCTGTAATTCAGAGGCACAGATTCGATTAAAATAGCCACACCATCAGAGCTAAGCCACATTTCACTTAGTGCAATAAAAACGATTTTCTTATCAGTAATAAGATTGTTGATGGAAAACGTCTTGTTGGTTAATGTTCTAACATTTAATAAAGCCATATTTAATGTCTTGGAAGAGTAGAATTGAATTGCAGGAGTGTTATGGGTATTTGAGATAGAAATTAAGTTATTTTTATTAGAGCCGCTCAGGTGTATATTTTTTATTTAATTTATAGACTGTTTTTATAGTTTTAATACATTGTTCATCTAGAGGTGTAATAAGCATACTTTGTCATGAGTAGGGTCACGGGTGGCTGGAGCCAATCCTAGTAAGTACATGAAGCAAGGCAGGAACAATCTTTGAACCAGACCCCAGTCAATCACAGGGTGAATACATTTACATACACCAACTAGAGCCAGTTTAGAGTCACCAATCCTCCTAACCTGTGTTGTTTAGGTTTGTGGGAGGAAATTCATGTAGATATAGGGAGAACATGCAGACTCCATGCAGAGAGCGCCGGGAATGTTAACCATAGTCTCCTTACTGCAAGGCAGCAGCGCTACCACTGTACCACCATATATTAGAAAAAATTAAATTCAAACAAATCATCATGGTGGCAGCGCTACTTCTCAAACAAAAATCCTAACCCAACTGATGGAATGAAAGGTAAGGTGAGCTCTGGTCAGGATCACAATGAATTGAACTACAATGTAACAATGGCTCCAAGAACTTTACTTGGAATTAAAGCTATTCCCGACCTCTTTGACAGAGGTATTTGTGCTTTCAGTAGTAATCTCTTCTGGTGAGAATTTTTGGGGATCAATATGATCTTGTAGGGTATCCTGATTCTATGGGTTAGATCTAAAATAATCTTTCATCTATGTTATGATGTGACCAAATTACATAAATAAAAGTAAGGCAAAGTTTTTTCATAGCTACAAAATAACATAGTCAAATTGTCCTTGCATGCTAATTATAAATTTACTATGAAGAACTAAAACTAGTGCAAATTGATTACGGATTGTCTTTTCATTAAGACAGCTCATAGAGAAGCATCAAAAACAGAAAGGATTGCATTTGGTGTTCATTGATTTGGAGAAGGCTTATGACAGAGTGCCACATTAAGAGCTCTAGAGGTGTATAAGAGAGAAAAGAGTACCAGAGAAATAGGTGAGGATTGTTCAGGATATGAATTAGGGAGTGATGACTTGGGTTAAAAGCAGTGCTGGAGTAACAGACAAGATCCCAGTTAGAGTAGGTCTGCACCAGGGAGCTTCTTTAAGTCCTGACCTCCTTGATCTGAATATGGATGTGTTAAGTCATGGCTTTTTGCTGATGACATTATAATGTATAGCACCAGAAAAGAAGAAGTGGAGAGGAGGATGGAAGAATGGAGAAGGGCTTTGGAAGACAGAGGGCTAAAGATGAATAGGAAGAAGAAAGAATATATGAGGTTTAATGATGATTAGGATTCAGAAGTTAGCCTGTAGGGAGAGCTACTGAAAAGGGTGAATACATTCACATATCTAGGATCAGTGGTAGCCCGAGATGTAAATCTAACTGCAGAGAAAACCCATAGAGTGCTGTGTGGATGGGACAATTGAAAGGAGGTATCAATGAATTAAGGCAACAGTTAGAGGTAAGGGTTTTAAGACAGTGGTAAGACCAGTAAAGATGTATGGAGCTGAGACATGGGCAGTAAAGGGAGTAGCAGGAGAAGTTAGATGTGGCAGAAATGAGAATGTTGAGGTGGATGTGTGAAGTTACAAAAAAGGACAGAATAAAAAATGAGACAATCAAACATGGGAGAAATATCTAAGAAAGTACAGGAAAGTAGGTTGAAGTGGTATGGATATGTGATAAGGAGAGACAATGAATATGTTGGCAAAAGAGTGATGGGAATGGAAGGGGAAGAGAAAGCAAGGGAGGCCAAAGTGGAGGTAGATGGATAGAGTAAAAAGATTTGAAGGAAAAAGGTCTGACTGGGGAGGAGGTGCACTACCAAGCTGTTTGGAGAAAGTTGATCGAGCACATCAACCCCACAAGAGAAGTGGGGAAAGATAAAGAGGAGAAAGAAGAAGAAATTTATCCTCAAAAATTTTAAACTGAATTTTTAGTGCATATGAAGGAAAGCTACAAGCCAGTATTCTAGTTCATGTTATGAATGGGTAAACCTCAAACACTTGGTTATTTTATCTTATTTTCTTTTGTTGTGCATATTTGTAAAGATTATTTATCATGTATTGTGATTATGCATTGTGCCTTCAGGAAGTATTCAGACCTTGACACATTTTTCACATTTTGCTATATTGTACACTTGTGCTAAAATCATTTACATTGATTTTTTCACCACATCAAGAAACAATCAACACCCCAGAATGACAAAGTGAAAATAGTTTTGGCAAATTTATTAAAAATGAAACACTGAAGTATGACATTGATATGAGTATTCAGACCCTTTGCTATAACACTTAGAATATGGCTCAGATGCATCTCATTCTATTGATCATCATTGAGATGTTTCCAAACCTTGTTTAGTGTCCGCTTGTGGAAAATTCAATTAATTAGGCATGATTAGGAAAGACACACACCTGTATATAGAAGGTCCCACATATGACAATAAGTAAAAAGCAAACACCAAGCCATGTAATTGAAGAAATGTTCTGTTTAACTGTTTAAAGATCTTAGAGACATGATTGTGTTGAGGCACAGATCTGGTGAGGGGTACAAAAAATCCTGCAGCACTGAAGGTTCCCAAGAACACAGTTGCCTTCATAATTCTTAAATGAGAGGAGTTTAGAAGAAGCATGACTCTTCCTAGAGGTGCTCTTATAGCCAAACTGAGCAGTCATGGGAGAAGGGCAATGGTAAGAGAGGTGACCAAGAACACAATAGTCACCGTAACTTAGCTGCAGAGAACCTGTGTGAATGTGGGAGAGACTTTCAGAAGTCAAACCATCACTGCAACATTCCACCGATCTGGGCTTTGTGACAGAAAGGCCACATAAAAGTTTTTCCTCAGTAAAAGACACATGAAAGTCTGCTTAGAATTAGCAAAAAGGCACCTAAAGAATTCTCACATTGTGAGAAACAAGATTAGCATTATGTCTAGAGGGAAACAGGCACCATTCTTCACCTTTGTAGTACTATTCCAATGATGAAGTATGGTCTTGACAGCATAATGCTGTGAAAGAATTAGTAGTTTCATCATGGTTGAGGGAAAGCTGAAAGGAGGAAATTACAGAGATGGGTTTAAATGAAAACCTGCAACAGCTCTGGACCTCAGACTGGACTGAAGGTTCACCTTCCAACAGAACAGTGACCCTAAGCACAAAGTAAAGACAACACAGCAGTGGCTTATGGTGAGCTCTGTGATAGTACTTGAGTTGCCCTAGCCAGCGCCTGGACTTGGACCCAATTGAACATCTCTGGAGTGTCTTCAAAACAGCTGTCCACTTTTTTTTTCCATCCACTCTGACAATGATTGAGAGGTTCTGCTGAGGAGAATGGCAGAAAATCCCCAAATCTTGGTGTGTTAAGCTTGTCATGTCACACCCAAGAAGACCCTGGGATGTAATCACTCCAAAGGTGCTTAGGCTAGAGTAAAGGTTCTGAATACTTGAGTCAATGTGATATTTCCATTTTTTATTTGTAATAAATTTGCAAAAGAAATCTAAAGTCTGCTTTCACTTTGTCATTCTGCAGCATTAAGTGTAGCAGGATGAGGGAAAAATAATTCAAAAAATGTTAGCACTAGGCTGTAATGTAACAAAATGTGCAAAAAGTGAAGAGGTCTGAATAATTTTTGAATCCATCGTATGTGATTTCAATTATGTCTTTAGTTACGGGAAGATGTTAATATTTTTGTTATCTGAGGTACAGTGTAACACAATTCCATTTTTGTATCTCATCATCTTTTTAATGTGTTGCACCACACCATTTCTAACAATTGTCTCCCAGGAGGCACTACATGAAGAATCGACTATAAAACTCACCACAACACTTCCACCCTTTGTCCAAGATTATGGATTTAAATCTCGAAAAATGCTACAATTGAGCTGTCAATTCTTGATATCCTGGTTTCTACTCATACTTTTAATCCTCAGTTTGGTTATTAGTGTATTAATTATGGTGACATTCTCACAGTTTTTGATAATTCTTATTTCAACTACACTTAAAGAAGCCTTCTGCATTTTAGTTTTCAAAACAAAACTTTGGTGGTTTAGAAAAATATTTTGTTCCAATCTTTTGAAAACACATTCATCCAAATTACTTATAATAAAATCTTTGTTGTTCCCTAGTCACTGTGCCAGTAGGTGATACAAATGAACCTGTTGGAAATACAAAATCAGTGGAGTAGATCTGGGCTGTAACCCTGCCAGTCTGCTTCAAGTTCCCATAATAGTCTTGGTGGTATTTTGTGATGCTTTGAGTTAGATCCAGCTCCCACAATATCCTTGAACCCGGAACTGTTGATAGTCATAGCTGAGATGGATCTGACAATGAGGATTCAACCCAGGCAAGAATTGGTGCATCAGTGCTTTACTGCTTTTCAAACTAAAATATCAAAATAGTGTGGTGCAGATTCTTGTATACACTGTAAATAAATAATTAACCCAAGAAAAACAGGAGATAGGTGCAGATTAAAAACAAAACTATAAATAGATCGATAAAAATCAGGTTAAATCCTGTAGGCAGAATCTGTCCTTTTAAAACAACCCAGAGCCATAGTACTTCAATCTAAAAACTGATGACTCCTCAACTCACTCCTCTAGGTCTCGTCAGCATTAAGAGAAATCTCCCAGTGGGCACCATCAACTCTTAAAATCCAGTCCTGCAAGGTGCTTGCTGAGCCTTGCTCCTCACTCCCATAAGCCACTGTCCCTCGGGCTTCTGTCCCTTAGACAGCAGCAGACTTAGCACACTGGGTCATTCTTGCTCCCAGGACTGCCTTCTCTTTTACTTTTCAACTTCATTTAAACCTCTGATCTCTCTGTTTCCCTCCCCTCACTGTTCTTCTCATTTGTCATTCTCTCCTGTTTCCTTCTCTGGCTCCTTTTACGCTATTAAGGATGCAAGCACAGTGGCACTGATTACAGACCACAAAACAGCTAAACATGCAATCGACCAAACCACATGTGTCTGCACCTGAATGTGTGATTACCACTAGTGATGAGCAAGCATGCTCGGCCGAACATGTGTTCGGCTCGAGCATCGCTATGCTCGGAGCATGGCGCTACTCGAACGAGCACCACATGTGCTCGTGTGCCATGCTCGAGTCTCCGCCCGCATGTTTCACGGGTTGGAAACAGCCAATCAAGAAGCAGGTAAGTACTGCCCTCACTGTAATGCCAGTAGCCATGTGAATCTATACTTTAATTTGTATTGAATGAGTATGAATTGTGGAATTGCAACGGCAAATTTAGAGCACACGGAAGGGTGAGGATCAAATGCGCTCTCTCCTGTCGCTCTAAATGTAAATGCTGATGAGATATGAAACGTAACCAGTAGTCAATGTGCACGCATAGTGAATAAGCTGCTCTTTTGGGTTCATATATTTGTAAATCTGACGGACTCTAAAGGAGTCAGTGCCTCACCAGCCATGAACCTCACCGCACGTCACTGATTAGGAGGACAATCACGGAATGCGAATGACCAGGAGCAGCGCTAAGTGTTCGGACTTTTAAAACATTGAAAATGGGCTTTCAGAGAACACACTGAACATGGCTATGATGCTCTCCGGCAACTGGCACCCCTAGGACTGCCCAGTCCTCTCTTTTTCTCAAGTTACTCAACTTGTTCTTGTTGCAAGTACATACCTCTCTGCTTGTTAAATGTTGTCTTCCACCTGACAGACCTGCACGACTCCGATTAACATGGGTGGTGTTTCTGTCACTTTCTGAGCTTTTCCAATGGACCAGGCACCCTCCCCTCTTCAGAGCAGGGGGTGCCTGGTTGTCTCCCATTGACTAACATTATAGTCGGGTACTCGGTAGAGCACACGAACATCGCGATGTGTTCTGACCGAACACCCGAACACCCGAACACTTTGGTGCTCGCTCATCACTAATTACCACATCAACACTCCAGAGCTACTCTGCTATTTGCACCTATACCGCTCCAAACCCTCCTTTATTTATTTAAAATTAGACACCACTTAGTCACTAAACCACATTGTCATATAACTGGTACATGATGCCCTGACTGTAGACTTGCAAACAAAGAATATGTCTTCAACTGTCCCTACATCGTGATAAGTAACCTATATCACCTTTTCTATACTCAGCACTGAAATCTTTAAAGTAACAGAGGCATTCAGAAATAAAATTAAACTGTGCAGCAGAGTCTTAACTTGAAATGTTTGTGATGATCCACAGTGAATCATATTAT
Source organism: Polypterus bichir lapradei (assembly GCA_026402145.1). Taxonomy (NCBI): domain Eukaryota; kingdom Metazoa; phylum Chordata; class Cladistia; order Polypteriformes; family Polypteridae; genus Polypterus; species Polypterus bichir. The sequence continues at coordinate 48,395,592 of JANRMT010062807.1, forward strand.
ATTGCAATCAATGTGCTCTGTGTCAGAAGTGGATCTACTGTGAAACTTAATCTTCAGGGCCCCTAATTCCGGAGGGTCCCCAGAAACGACTTTAATTTTGATCTCCAAATAACCTGAAGACTATAAGGCATAGGAGATTTTTATTTACACTATTGACTGTGGCATGTGAGATAATCCAGGACAACAATTCTAATTAAAATCTGAGAAGTAGTAGTTAAATTTTTAAAGCAGTTGTAGTAATCTGTCGTGGAACAACCCCATTGAAGAAGATAACAGTGGCAACCCAGACCTCATTGGTGGCTGTGAAGGGTCCCCGATAGCAGTTCAAGTTTTAAGGCCCCAAAAATGTACGTCCACCACTGCCTTGAGCTACATCTGAGAACATACAACACTGTAAGTGAGCACTTGTTTAAAAGATTCAAGTTTCACTTCAATTTAATTTAAGTCAGTATATTTTTGTATACTGTGGACCAACCAGGCTGGCACCGCCACCTGAACCCGACACAGACTGCGTGGGCACAAGTTCATGGCACACACTGAGTTTTTTATTTTCTTTTTTACCTCGTGAGAAACACCTTCCCCTGTTTCCCACAAGTATAATACAGTCTCAGTACAAGTACAGCACAATACATTTCCTTCTCTCTCTTTCTTTTCTTTCTCCTCCACTCCTCTGGTCAAGCTTCGTCATCCTCCTCTTGACTCTTGGCTCATTGAATAGTGGCAGCTCGCTCCTTTTTTACTGCTCCCAGAAGTGCTCCAGGTGCTTCATGACCTAGATTTTTGGGGCAGCTCTCCTGGGTGTGGCAGAAGAACTGCCAAAAAGGGCTCAGCAGCTCCTACTGCAGAACCCCCTGGCGGTGCCCGCGGATCCCAGCAGGACTGCACCAAACTCCAACTCCCATGAAGCCCTGTGGGAGTCCGAGGCACAGCTGCAACCCAGGGGGCTGCCATCTAGCATCCAGGGGGAGGTAACGCTCTGGCCACGTTTGCTCCCCCGGTCCTTCCAGCATGGAGGCATCCCGGCCAGGCAAGGGCCCCAGCTGCACAGTACAATAGTCTGAGTGCTACCACAGAGCACAGTGACAAGTTCACAGGTAGAGAAAGATTCAGACTTTACAAATTAGTACTTACATAATGAGGACACAGATATATTTAAAGAAACAGGAAACAAAGTAGTTTGAAGCTGATTGCCAGAAATATCTGTCCATTAATTGTTGTTTGAAACCATCAGATCAATAAGAAATGAATGATGGACAACAACAATGATGTAAATGTTACATTACTACTGGTAAACATTTACAATGTATTCTTATTTATATGTGTGACGTCGCTTTGATAACAGTGCAGTTGACGCAGAACATGTAAAGTAACATGATACAGGATAGCCCCATTTAACTGAATATCTTCATTAGGGCAAAGCCATACATAAGAGGCGTCAGCCAGAGATAAAAAGGACTGACCACTTTGTTAAGCACTATGAGAATATACTCACCATGAAAGCTTTGTATGGAATAATAACTGACTGAGACAATTAATGTCAGAAAAATTTTCCACGGCTGGTAATATTGTTGCATTAATTGCAGAGTACAGTTGTCACATAGAATAATGACTGACTCAAGTTAACTGCTACGGAGAAGGGTTTTTGTGGCTTTTGTAATATTACTCATTTCACAAATTGCGTTCAGTTTGTGCCTGTCATGTAATGCCATACAGTAAAAGTCAAATTGAATCAAAGGCTGAAGATGCATTCAACATCACCATTGCATGAGGTAATCACAGATGATTGCTGCACGAGTCGTTATTTATGAACAATCTCTCTTGTCAAGACGCGTAACACATCTTCTTGCAAACTCGATTCTGCTTGTATTTCTCAGAAGGACTGTGGAAAATGTGAGTGGCAGAATAACTTGTTAGGAAGAGCTGTTTGGTTCATTACGTCTTTGTCAGTCTATTTTATTTTTCATAAATTGTATATCTGGATTTGTGTTTTGTTTTATTGCAGTCTGTTTGCCAGTGTAGTGGCACGGCTCATTGAAGCATCAAATCCATCCATCCATCCATCCATTTTTGTAGCCCACTAATGTTGGACTCCTGATTTTTACTCAAAAACTTAAAAAAAAATGCTTCTGAAATCTGTTGTTGCCATGGCAATTAAGCTGCCACAGGCAGTTTCAAGGAGTTGTAAGAGGAAAGTGATTGTTAAAATGGACAATGTTTTTACTCAAAATAAAGGTTTGCTTGCAAGACAGAATAAGGCCATTTAAAATAGACTAAACTAATCCATTACTGTGCTGTTCTTCAAATTGTACATTTTGGTTATTCTGGTGCTCAAAGCCAAAAAAAAAGAGTTAAGATGTATGTTGAAATTAATGCAACAGAAAACAGTGTAAAGGGTGAACAGGCCTGAAAACAAACAAAATCCCAACCAAGACTTCACTTGAAAGTCTCAGAAATAGGGTTCACCCCAGGCATCCACATCCCGAACTCAAGAGTCAGACATCTAGGTCTGCACAGGCCCAAAATGGGGCAATGGCATTAAAAGTGCAAAAATACTGAAAAAAATACACAGAAATGTGCTTCAAGGGTGAGGGAAACAATAAAACTCTAGTTTGAAAAGACATAATGAATGTAAGATAATCAAAAAAATGAAAGGCTACAAGAGTCGAACAAGTACAGTGGTAATCCAAATGACAGATGCCTCAAAGACAGAAGGAAAAGCCAGAAAAAAACAATGTAATACACACTATAATAATGAACATCATCAACGGACCTTTACTGGAACCATATCATCAATCTCACTATGAGGATGAGGGTGATCCTATAGTAGTGAAATCATTGTGGCATTACCACTTTGGGGTTTCCACATAAATAAAGGGGCTTTACTAACTGCTACTGTAGTTTCTGTTCCCCAATAATGACAAACATTTATAATATACCATTAAATTTAATTATGTTGAGAGACAAAATACAAGATCACAACCCACAAACACAGGGCATGCATGACAAATAAACACAAACGACAGTTACCAGCCCAAAAGAAAGAAAACAAATCTAGACGATATGCAAATTCAATCCATAATCAGACAAAGCACACTTGAATGCAGTATGGAAGACTGAGAAGAACTTACAAATAAAACAAAAAAAAAAATAGTTCCTTCCTACCGATTCCTTGACAGTCTGCAAGCAACCCACTTCTCCAAGATAACCCTTCCAAGGTTGTCTCACTGCAACCATCAAACAATCCGCCAGTGGACACTGCAGAAGAGACGCCTGTCCTGATGGGTCATATTTCCTCCAGCTGACAAAGTTTCTCTCTCCACACAATTTTTGAGCTCCTCTGAGTTTGAAACTTCCTTTCTCTGCTCAGAACTTCTTATTTCTTTTAAACAACTTTCTGACCCTGCAGTTGGCCAGTCCACAAGTAACTCTTCCATTAAAGGTGTTCCAGAGTTCCAGAGTTGGAGAGTCTGGTGCGTGGGATAGTAAGTAGATTACTGCTCGAGGACCTGAGAGAGCAACAAGGAGTGTAAGGAGCTAGCAACTGAGTGAGGTAGACGGGGGCAAGGTTATGTAGGGCTTTGAAGATGAGCAGAATCTTGAATTTAATCCTTGATGGAACCGGTAAGCAGTGAACAGGGGAAATGTGAGCAAAACGCTTTGTGTGGGTGAGGACTCTAGCTACAGAGTTCTGAATATACTGTAGCTTCTATATAGATAGAACTCTGCTACCCACTGATGAAGCCTGCTGCATCTCATGGATATAGTGATATAGGGATATAGTTCTTCATTTATTATTTTAATAATAATAATAATACTTTTTTTTTATATATAGCGCCTTTCCCATGCTCAAGGCACTTACAGAATATAAGAAAGAACGGCAGGGTATACAGTATATAGCATTGTACAAACCAAATAAATAAATAAAGAAGATTAAGACAGTAAATTCAGAGAAAGCCTAACAGACAACAGAACTGATGGTCTAGCACACACACACACAGGTTACATGAGCATCTTGACAGAGAGGTAAACTGAGAGAAGGGTAGTAAAGTCAAGTAGAGCTAAAAGCCTTCCTGAACAGATGAGTCTTGAGTTGTTTTTTAAAAGAATTCATGGAGTCAGCTGACCTGATTCATTTCGGTAGGTCATTCCAGAGTCTGGGCGCTATACAGCTGAAGGCCCTGTCACCCATGGAGTGTAGATTAGTGTGGGGCACAACAAGATTGCCAGAGTCAGAGGACCTTAGTGAGCAGGCAGGCACATAGTGATGGAGAAGGTCATTGATGTAGTTTGGTGCGATGTTATTTAGGCTTTGTAGGATTTTATATTCGATTCTGTAAGACACAGGGAGCCAGTGAAGACGGAGCAGGATGGGTGTGATGTGCTCGCTGCTGCTGGTTCGAGAAGGACTCTTGCTGCTGAGTTTTGAATAAGCTGGAGCTGTGATATAAGATTAGAAGGGGCACCTGCCAACAGCGAGTTACAATAATCAATGCGGGATGTGATAAAAGCATGGACAAGTTTCTCAGCATTAGAAAAGGAGAGGAAGGAACGAACACGGGATATGTGACGGAGGTGAAAGTAAGAAATTTGCTTAATGTGATTTATGTGGGTGGAATAAGAGAGGGAGGAATCAAAAATGACACCAAGATTCTTCGCAGTAGAGGTAGGTCTGATGAGATCACCACCAAGATTGACTGGGAAGGAGCTCATTTTATTAAGTTGCATTTTAGTCCCAATTTGCAGGAGTTCAGTTTTGTTGCAGTTTAATTTTAAAGAGTTCTGCTCCATCCAGGTTTTAATTTCACTAAGGCAGGTTGTGAGCTGAGAGAGCTCTGATGAAGTTTCACTTTTAACATTGAAGTAGAGTTGAGTATCATCTGCATAAAAATGATAGCCCAGTCCAAAGCTACGGATAATATGGCCAAGGTGAAGCATATAAATACAGAAGAGAAAAGGGCCGAGGATAGAGCCCTGAGGAACTCCTTGTGTGACTGGCGCCGAGCTGGATCTGCTGTTGCCAAGACTAACAAACTCTTGCCTATCAGTCAGATAGGACTTGAACCACTGGAGGACAGTGCCAGAGATACCCAGCATGTTCTCCATTCTGGACAGTAGAATGTCATGTCTGACCTGAGTGTCAAATGCTGCACTGAGGTCTAATAGAATTAATATGCTGGTTTGTCCAGAGTCTGCTGCCATAAGCAAATCATTGGTTACCCATAGAAGAGCAGTTTCACAGCTGTGCAGAACCCTGAAACCAGACTGAAAGGGTTCCATCAAGTTATTAGTGGTTAAGTAATTGGTGAGCTGGGAGGCTACAACACGCTCAAGAGCTTTTGACAGGAAAGGTAAGTGGGAAATAGGACGGAAATTGTTAAGATTGTCAGCATCAAGACCAGACTTTTTTAACATTGGGGTTACAGAAGTGATTTTAAAAGTGAGTGTCAAGGGATGAGTTTATTATTGTTTTAGCAGTCGGGATTATGGCATGAAGACAGGACTTAAGTGGTGTGCTGGGGATGGGGTCCAGTACACAAGTAGTCTGCCTCATCTTACAAAGCAGGTCATTAACAAAAGCAGATGTGACTGGTGAGAACTTAGAGAAGGAGCTGGATGGAGTGGGAAAACAGGGAGAGATATAAACAGATGATGTATTTATGTTAGTTGAATTATTTAGATCTTTAATTTTGTTACAGAAAAAGTGGAGGAAATCCTCACAGACTTCAGTAGAAGAGGTAGTTGGGCCAGATGCAGGTTCGAGTAGTTTATGAACTACAGAAAACAAAACCCTTGGGTTATTGTGGCCACTTTCTATTGTTCTGCCATAGTGGGTGTTCTTAGCAGCAGTTAGTGCTTCTCTGTAAGCTCTTAGGTGGTCAGAGAAAGCCTGGATGTGCACGGTGAGGCCAGTCTTACGTGACATTCTCTTGAGGCGTCGGCCAGCTGCTTTTATAGATCGCAATTCTGAATTATACCAAGGAGCTGAACGTTTAAAGGAAACCTCTTTATGTTTTAAAGGAGCTGTTTTATCTAATGCTGAATGAAGGGCTGAGTTATAGTGGTCAACAAGACTATCTGGTGTTGGCGGAATAGGTGCAGACAGTAAAAGATCAGAAATGGATCCAGAAAGGATAGAGGGACAGATATTTTTAAGGTTTCTGTAAGAAATTTGTCGTTTACAGGTAAGAGGAGGTAAAGGCAGTGAGACAGTAAAAAATACTGCTTTATGGTCAGAGAGTCCCAAATCAGTGCTGTAAATATTGGCAACAGATAGTCCAGAAGTGCAGATCAGATCCAATATATGACCACCAGAGTGGGTGGGAAAATCAACATGTTGTGTCAAGTCAAAACAGTCCAGTAAGAATAGGAATTCATTTCTCGGTTTAGATGTAGTAGTGTCAATATGGATGTTGAAATCACTAAGAAGGATAATTCTCTGAGAGTAAGAGCTTAGGTGGGTTAAAAGTTCAATCAGATCAGATAAGAAGGATGCATTGTATTTTGGGGGACGATAAAGAACAATGAGTGAGACAGGACCTGTTTCCATTATTAGTTTAAGAGCCAGGCAGTCAAAAGACAGTGGACAGTCAATTGGGATTCGTTTGATATTTAAGTCTGCTCTGATAATTACCGCTAGCCCACCTCCTTGTCTAGAGCTGCGAGGTTCTGTAAGTAAAAGTGAAACCAGGTGGAGTTGCCTCCGTGAGAGACGTCAGCTCGTTCGGTTTTTGCCAAGTCTCCGTTAAACACAGTATATCAAGTTTGGTGTCAGTGATAAGTTCTGACAGCACCAATGCTTTGCCATTAAGAGATCTCGAGTTAAACAGTGCAATATTAGTTAATGAGGCATTTTTTTGCACAGAGCCGTGATCAGGGTTTATTTCCACACAATGTAAATTTGGCACACTGATACTTGTATTTCCAGGGCCATGAGAAGGAAGGCTTATTCCTGAGCAAATGCTGCCGGTTGTCTTTTCATTCGCAGCCCGGCGGTGGCGGCGACCTGACCCGCGATGTACAGTGGTGTGAAAAACTATTTGCCCCCTTCCTGATTTCTTATTCTTTTGCATGTTTGTCACACAAAATGTTTCTGATCATCAAACACATGTAACCATTAGTCAAATATAACACAAGTAAACACAAAATGCAGTTTTTAAATGATGGTTTTTATTATTTAGGGAGAAAAAAAATCCAAACCTACATGGCCCTGTGTGAAAAAGTAATTGCCCCCTGAACCTAATAACTGGTTGGGCCACCCTTAGCAGCAATAACTGCAATCAAGCGTTTGCGATAACTTGCAATGAGTCTTTTACAGCACTCTGGAGGAATTTTGGCCCACTCATCTTTGCAGAATTGTTGTAATTCAGCTTTATTTGAGGGTTTTCTAGCATGAACCGCCTTTTTAAGGTCATGCCATAGCATCTCAATTGGATTCAGGTCAGGACTTTGACTAGGCCACTCCAAAGTCTTCATTTTGTTTTTCTTCAGCCATTCAGAGGTGGATTTGCTGGTGTGTTTTGGGTCATTGTCCTGTTGCAGCACCCAAGATCGCTTCAGCTTGAGTTGACGAACAGATGGCTGGACATTCTCCTTCAGGATTTTTTGGTAGACAGTAGAATTCATGGTTCCATCTATCACAGCAAGCCTTCCAGGTCCTGAAGCAGCAAAACAACCCCAGACCATCACACTACCACCACCATATTTTACTGTTGGTATGATGTTCTTTTTCTGAAATTCTGTGTTCCTTTTACGGCAGATGTAACGGGACATTTGCCTTCCAAAAAGTTCAACTTTTGTCTCATCAGTCCACAAGGTATTTTCCCTAAAGTCTTGGCAATCATTGAGATGTTTCTTAGCAAAATTGAGACGAGCCCTAATGTTCTTTTTGCTTAATAGTGGTTTGTGTCTTGGAAATCTGCCATGCAGGCCGTTTTTGCCCAGTCTCTTTCTTATGGTGGAGTCGTGAAAACTGACCTTAATTGAGGCAAGTGAGGCCTTCAGTTCTTTAGACGTTGTCCTGGGGTCTTTTGTGACCTCTCGGATGAGTCGTCTCTGCGCTCTTGGGGTAATTTTGGTCGGCCGGCCACTCCTGGGAAGGTTCACCACTGTTCCATGTTTTTGCCATTTGTGGATAATGGCTCTCACTGTGGTTCGCTGGAGTCCCAAAGCTTTAGAAATGGCTTTATAACCTTTACCAGACTGATAGATCTCAATTACTTCTGTTCTCATTTGTTCCTGAATTTCTTTGGATCTTGGCATGATGTCTAGCTTTTGAGGTGCTTTTGGTCTACTTCTCTGTGTCAGGCAGCTCCTATTTAAGTGATTTCTTGATTGAAACAGGTGTGGCAGTAATCAGGCCTGGGGGTGGCTACGGAAATTGAACTCAGGTGTGATACACCACAGTTAGGTTATTTTTTAACAAGGGGGCAATTACTTTTTCACACAGGGCCATGTAGGTTTGGATTTTTTTTTCTCCCTAAATAATAAAAACCATCATTTAAAAACTGCATTTTGTGTTTACTTGTGTTATATTTGACTAATGGTTACATGTGTTTGATGATCAGAAACATTTTGTGTGACAAACATGCAAAAGAATAAGAAATCAGGAAGGGGGCAAATAGTTTTTCACACCACTGTATATATTTCGGGCGCTGCAAAATAGGATATTCCAATCAGACCATTTGCTCTGGACAAACTGTTTAATAAGAAGGAGTTTGTCATGAGAGTATTTTAGCATGATACTTGGCAATACTTATCTGAAAAGCAGTGGAGAAGCAGCACAGCATAGCGGAATCATTAGAACAGGCGGGTGTGGTAGCGTAGATGAGGTGAACGGCGATAGCAAAGCAGCAACAAGCATAGCAGGAGGAGGTAGTAGGATTTGGAGGTTCCAATACACATCCACAAACAGTAACGCTTATTAATTTCATGCGTGATCACCCGGAGCCATAAGCCAGGTTAGTATGAGCATCAGATCAGATCCCAGTCATAGAGTACTGTAAAATGAATCGGGAGCAGATCAGCATAGCGAATATAATCACGGAGACAGATCATCCTCAGGTCATATATGCCAGGTAAAAAGAAAAAAATAATAACAGTATCTCCCCAACGGGGAATCGAACTCAGGTCTCTGAGGCACGGAAGACGTACTACGACAGCAAATCTTGCCGCTACGCTTCCTCTAAATTGATAAGCAACTCTCAACTTTCCTGGCAGGAGTGATTGTGGTTGTGTTGGTTGGTGCCTCATTCTTGTTCAGGTTCAGGTTGGGGGTTTGGCCTGCCAATGCAGTTGCACACCTGTAATCTAATTAATTGATAGGTTAAGAAAAGAAACAGATTATATCTCTCTATTATAAAAGGAAATTCTGAGACGAGACTTTCTCGGAAATAATTTCAACTTCCACTAGAGATAATTTTAGGTCCCGCGAGATGAGACTTTTTGACAAGAGATTTTGACAAGTCCCACCCTCCTCTCAAACATTTACAGCCATGCCCACGGTCCAATCATTTCTCATTCGTGTGAATGCTATTGTCAGACACAGTTCCTGTGCTCTCAGCTCCAAGCGGGGTTGGAAATAAAAGATAAAGAGAAGAAGACAAAGTAGACCACCTTAAAGAGGTTCAAAAGCGTTGGCGCGATACACATGCAGAGCAGATTAGAGATTATGAAAGTACTAAAATTCAAAAGCCTCAAAAAACTGATAGTAAAGATCGCATTAGCGCTAACAAATGGAAATAACGGAACAGCGAAAAGATATCGAATATATGGACATAGGTGATATGACAGAAGTATGCAATTATTGTTTGGCTTTAAACTTTAAGTTGGAGACTTGTAGATCGTCTAATTTGTGTTGCCATCAGGGAAAAGTAGTGTTTCTTCACAATGAAGAGGCATAACCACGAGAATTAAAAGATTTATTTTTTTGTGAAAGTGAAATCCACATACGTGAGTGGCAGAGACAAGAAGTGGCTGGTGCGTCCATGGTCCACTCACTTCTCATTTGTGTGAATGCTGTTGTTAGGCACAGTTCCTGTGTTCTCAGCTTCAAGCGGGATTGGAAATAAAAGACAAAGAGTAGAAGACAAAGTAGAATGTCGTAAAGAGGCTCAAAAACATTGGCATGATACACATGCAGAGCAGGTTAGAGATTATGAAGTACTAAAAATCAAAAATCTCAAAAAACTAATAGTAAAGATTGCATCGTATGTGAAATCCACATATGCGAGCGGCAGAGATGCGAATTGGCTGGCACATAGCGCAGGCCAGGGGATTGGCTAGTGAAGTGAGCAGAGGGCAAAGCCCCCTAGTAAATATAAAGATAATAATAAAGAAGTAAGATGACTTTTGTGTTTAAATGTTTTGTTTTTTTATAGTAATGCCTTATGGTTTCTTTATTAGTGTCCTTGAAAATAGCACCTCGGTGTCCTGCTTATCTCTACAATAATTTGGAAATAGCTGGCAACTGGAAACTGACAGTGTGTTCTTACGAATATTTTAACTGTAGCATTTAGTAAGAGTAGTACTTTACTGTTAGCAGTGTGTGCATGTTTATTGATCATTTGGTAATGTTTTGCGTATGCTATGAGCAGTTCATTGGTTCTCTGTTGTATTCTGCGGGTGTTTACTGTAGATTGATCACCAGTGAGGCAGAAGTATTTGGTATCCGACTGATTTTGATAATTATACCCCTGGACATCAGGATTTTTAAACTCACTTGCTGCTGCTTTTAGACAGATGTCAAATCTACCTTTATTTTAAGATAACAATAAATCATCTGGTGCATTTGATTATTCTTATACAAACACTCAGTGATCTACAATTAGTGCTAATTCTAAAGAAATGAGAAATTTGGTGATTTTTTTTCTCAGATAATGGTTCATGCTTTTAAAGTAAATGGGAATTGTAATTAACAGTTTCCAGCCAAGTTCTCAGGAAAAGACGGTGCTGGATGCAATTTAAAATGTCAGGCACTGCATTATTTTAATCTTAAAATGGACTGCATATACTGAATGCTTTCAGGGTATATTAATGCTCAATGAATTTAATATATGGGCTACAAATGAAGGCAAAAAATAATGCTTAAAACATTAAAAAGGTGTTTTTTATTAAAAGCAAGAATGATGGCTCTGATCTAGTAGAAAACCTGTGTCAGAGTGAGGAAAGGAGCTCTTGTTTTGAAAATGTAATGCAGGTTTTGATACACAGGAACCTTTTCAAAAATCTTCACATTTATTTGTACTTTCTTTTATGGTATTTTGTATGTTCAGGCCATTTTTACAGTGTAGACAATTTTGTTTTCTTGAGATCTCATTCACAAATGGAGGTAATCAGGAATGCTGATAGGGAAGAAAGAGCCAGTAATTTAAAATGGTACTGATGAGTAATTGGGGGGAGTCTGGAGGAGTGGTGGGTTCAATATATTAATAACAGCTGGAGAAGTAGTAGAAATGTTTAAAAGGTTACATCTTCAATTTGTTTGATTTTTAATTGGAATGAGGTCAAGAACAAAGAGGTGAAGATATGCACCATGGTATCAAGAGAAGAGACCTTTTTATTTGCCAGTGCTGCTTTGTGCACTCTCTCCTCATTTCATGTTACCAGAAACACAGACATAAAGGCTGCACTCACACCTTGGGAGAGGACTGGTCACCAACCTTTATATTCTGCATATAATGTAAGTGTCAATCCAACATGACACTTCATCTTGAAATGTTTTGGACCAGGAGAAATGGAAGGTGTTTCTTTACAAAATGGCAGTTACAGCAAAGTTTCACTCTGACATATTTCAATTTCATACTGAAGTGAAGTTATGTCTACTGTGAAAATAGTCAAGCCTTGACACAATAAAGAGGTTTGGGGCAGCCTCCCATATAATTGAGAATTGGCTACTGATTGAACAAAAGGTTAATGAAAAGGTCTTTACAGACAAGAGTCCACAGAGCTGAACAGGATAGAAAACATGGCGGATATATATTTGAAAAGCAGGAAGTGGAGGGATCTTGGGACCGAAACAGGAAATGAGGTCATCGGGCTGTGACTTCTTGGGATGTGGAAATTATGTCATTAGGAGGTGGACTCTTCTGTTGGACTGGAAATGACGTCTTCTGTTGGACTGGAAGTGATGTCTTCTGGGGCGGAACCGAAAGTGACATCTTCTGGGCTGAACTGCATATGTCGTTGTCCTGAGAGCCAGGTGGAATTTCCCGTATTTGTTCTGCGGGGAGATAAGAGAAAGGATTAGTGCACTCTACCACACCCTGGTCTGACCAGGAATAGACTTCTTCTGAGCCCTTTAGTTGCCTCCCATACATATGTGTGTGACACTGCCTACTTACAGAAAGGCACCTGCAACTTCACATTTCAATGCATCAGCGTGTCATACCCAGAGTTCCATTTTTCCTGATATATGGTATAAATGCCCCGCCAAGAATCTAGAATTATACAGGAACATAATCTGAAACCAATGCAAACAATTAAAAAATATCAGGAAACAACTGTACTTAAACACTCTGCAATGAAGATCTCTAAGGATGAAGGGTAGTATGACCACCTGATGTTATGCCTTGCACAAGGAAAGGCTGATTGAGGATGACTAGAAGAGAAAACGTTAACTGAAGCCAAAGTCAAACTCAGAGGTCCGTCCTTTCAATCATCATGACCAAGACGCTAATCAAAGAATCCTTATAAGGAACCAAAAACAAAGAGTCGGGACCCAAGAACTCTAAAGCACTTGAAAAGCACACTGTCGTGGTTAAATGCTAACTTAAGGTTTCTCAGCCTTTACACGTTTTTATGGATTCCTTATCTTTAAACAAAAACTTTAAATAACCACACAGCACTGAATAGCACCTTCCATTATAAGTCGTTGATTGTCTTTCCTTTTCTGTCAATACAGCGCCCACCATAATGTTTGGGACAAAGACACTTTTTTCTTTGATATACCCATCTGGTCTACAGTTGAAAATTACAAATCAAACAATTCAGACATGATTAAAATGCACTTTAATTTAAGGATATTTGCCTGCACTTTTTCTACATGCCCCAACCCATTTCAGGCCACCATAATGTTTGGGACATAACAGTGACAGGGATTTTAAAGCGATCACATTTAGTATTTTGCTTACATTGACTGTTTGAAGCCTGAAACTCATTGACATCACCAGGTCCAGAGGACCTTCTCCGGTGATGCTCTACCAAGCCTCTAATGCAGTTACCTTCAGCTCCTGCTTTTTTTGGGGGGGGACTTGTACCCTTAGGTTTTCTCTTCATCATATGGATTTAAATCGGGTGACTGCCTTGGCCATTCAAGAATTTTCCATTTTTTATCGTTTTTAGCTGGGACTACACAACTCACCAGTGCGTTCTTTACTCTTAATGTTATTCCAGACACTTGATTTAGGTAATCCTGAGATTTTACCGATGTCTCTAATGGTTCTATTCTTGTTTTTCAGCCTAATAATGGCTTCTTTGACTTTCATTGCGACAGTTGTTGAACGGCAACTGCAGACTCTAAAGAGTAGAAGCAAACCGAAGTATCTTATGAAGCAATGAAATACAGCTGAGGAGTCACAAACACCTGTGACGCCAATTGTCCTGAGTATTATGGTGGGGACACAGTAGAAAAAAGGTTGTCATTTCTATATGGTGTGAGGGAAATGTATGTAAATACCCTTAAATGAAAGTCTAAAATGTGCACTTTACAAATCTCTGTGATTTGTAATTTTAAACTGTAGAGCAGAGTAGTAAATTAAAGAAAAATAATGTCTTTGTTCCAAGCATTCTGGAGGACAATGTATATACTTTCACTCATGTAATTAAGGCTGCAGCCTTATCTGAATCAGAGTAAACAATGTGGTGACAAGAATCATGGATATGGAGGTGTTGGGATGGAGGAGAAGAAGGCGATCATAGAGAAAGAGGGACCTAAGGGAGAAAGGGGTGTCAACAGATGAGAATGGAGGAAGCTGGTCAAATATAGTGACAGGGTTAAAAGCTTTAAAAAGAAGATGAAGATCTGTAAGGTGTGCATGTTGAAGTATTTGGTGATTGTGGACTGGTTTGGTGTGATTAAGCTTTTGACCATCATCCCATCCAGAGTGGCCTATTGCCTTACTGCCAGACCTGATGCCCTCAGTGACGGAAAGGATGAGGTAGGAAAATGAGAAGAATTATAATCAGTTAAAATACCTGAAAATTTACATAAAAATACTTCATCATAAATGTTAAATTATCTAAGCTATTTTATATTCAGATTTGTTTGATTTAAAAATTCCTGGCTGCACTGACTTCACTTATATATGAAATACCATCTTCAAAATAATTTAGGCGGAATAAAATTTCTTTCCTTGTAGCTTTTTAGCTAATGGCCTTTTCTAGTCTTATGTATTTATGCAAAAAATGCAAAACAGATTTTTTTTTTTTTTAACAAATGTGCGAGTCTTTCTCCGTTCACTCAGGGCAACCACACAAATTCAATGTCCACTGTGGGACAAAGAAGCCTCCATTCACAGCCCAGCTGCTGTGCTCATCTGAGTATTCTCAGTTATTTCTGTTTTTTACCTAAAGATGTTAATGGTAGGTTTACTTGCCGTGTGTAAATTTATCTTGCAACAGCCAGAAGCACACACTCCATGTGATTTTTATGTCTAAATCATAAATAGACAAAATGAGCAGGAGATGCTCATCAACTGCTTTATGACCAGGAAACCAAAGCTGGGATGCTCGACAAAAAACATTCTTTATACAGTACCTGACTATTATGGAAGGAAAATTTTTTAATGGACACCACCAGCTGCAATGCCCTGCTTTAAGCAATAAAACAGAGGCAGGAGAAAGCGTCAATCATTATTCTTTATCTAAATCTTGCAAGCGGCAGCAACATACTTATTTAGCAAGTGTTGCAAAGAAAAGAGTGTCCCCTGCACTATATTGATACAATTCATTGATTTGATCACTGCTCAAAAAAGGAATTCATTACATACTCAGGAAACTTTTAACATGATTAGTTACACCCAGTTGCTAACAGGACATGACAAGCATTGATACCTTGAATGACCACAATTTAACCCTGTATACTAGGTTTAAATTCCTGTTAGCTTAGGGTGTATGTGACTTTTTAAATGCATTATTTTTATTTTTAAGAGATATGTTAATGAGCGTGAAATTTTTGCCCATTCATCCTGTTATTCTCATGGTGTTCAAAACAATGGTCTAATTATATAATCCAGTTTGGTACATCAACAAGAAACTTAGTACTTTTACAATAGAACAATGATTATACCTTAAAATATAACTTTTTTTCTTAAGTGTTATATAAAAAATAACAAAAACTGCATTTATCATAGTGAATAATGAAATAACAGAATCAGTTTTTAAGCATATGCTCAGAAGGATATGAGACTCAGACACATCATCATTGGACCAGGGTTCAAATTCAACTCTTACACTTTTCATTCTTGCTAATGTGCAGAAGACACAGCCAATAGAATAGAGAGAGGTTGATACATAAGCAAGAATGGTTTTCTGGATATTCTATAAAACACACAGTACAGTTTGAGAAACAAATGCCTCTCGGCTCCTGAGCTGTCTTCTTCTATCCTGGGTCCGCTTCTTTTCTCAATCTATATGATTCCGTTAGGTCAGATTATCTCAAGTTACAACGTGAGCTACCACAGCTATGCTGATGACACACAGCTGTACTTATCAGTAGCACCTGATGACACCGACTCTCTCGAATCAATAACACAATGTCTTACTGATATTTCTGAATGGATGAATAGTAATTTTCTCAAGTTAAATAAAGAGAAAACTGAAATTGTATTGATTGGCAAAAACGGATTAAGTGAGGTTATCAAAAATAATCTTGACGCATTAGGATTAGAAGTTAAGACCGAAGTAAAAAACTTAGGGGTAACCGTTGACTGTAACCTGAATTTTAAATCACATATTCTTCAGACCACTAGGACAGCATTTTTTCAATTAAGAAATATAGAAAAAGTTAGACCTCTTATATCATTGAAAGATGAAATTAATTCACGCTTTTGTTTTTAGTCGATTAGATTACTGTAACGCACTGCTCTCAGGACTACCCAAAAAAGACATAAATCATTTGCAACGAGTGCAGAATGCAGCTGCTAGAATCCTAACTCGGAAAAGAAAATCTGAACACATCTCTCCAGTTTTAATGTCACTACACTGGTTACCTGTGTCTTTCAGAATTGACTTTAAAATTCTGCTTATAGTTTACAAAGCCTTAAATAATCTCGCTCCATCTTATATATCGGAATGTCTGACACCCTATATTCCAAATCGTAATCTTAGATCATCAAATGAGTGTCTCCTTACAATTCCAAAAGCTAAACTTAAAAGAAGTGGTGAAGCGGCCTTCTGCTGCTATGCACCTAAAATCTGGAATAGCCTGCCGATAGGAATTCGCCAGGCTAATACAGTGGAGCACTTTAAAACACTGCTGAAAACACATTACTTTAACATGGCCTTTTCATAACTTCACTTTATCTTAATCCTGATACTCTGTATGTTCAATTCATCATAATAACTATTCATGGTGGCACTAAAATCCGTACTGACCCCTACTCTCTCTTCTGTTTCTTTTTCTGGTTTTTCTGTGGTGGCGGCCTGCGCCACCACCAACTTACTCAAAGCACCATGATGTCCCAGCATTGATGGACTAAAAGCCAGAAGTCCACGTGATCATCATCATCATCATCAAGTCCTTCCGTGAAAACCATAAATACAAAGAGGACTGTTTCATTTATGTTAGGTAGATTGCCCAGAGGGGACTGGGCGGTCTCATGGCCTGGAATCCCTGCAGATTTAATTTTTTTTCTCCGGCCGTCTGGAGTTTTTTTTTTTGTTTTTTCTGTCCCCCCTGGCCATTGGACCTTACACTTATTCTATGTTAATTAATGTTGACTTATTTTATTTTCTTACTGTGTCTCTTATTTTTCTATTCTTCATTATGTAAAGCACTTTGAGCTACATTTTTTTGTATGAAAATGTGCTATATAAATAAATGTTGTTGTTGTTGTTGTTGTTCACTAAATACGCACCAAATACCAGCATCACCTGCAACAGAGCAAAACTAAATGAGTTGTGGCTCACGGCTGCTTGTGAAAAATCCTTGGTGTTATCTACCATTCATACTGAAAAGAAGCAGTACTTTGTTCCTTTCAGAGAGAAACAAGTTAGTTTTCTTTTAACATTTATGTTGCATCACTAAATAGGCACTTTGGAGCACTGCAGCCAAGCTAGCTAGCGCCTTTGCTGATTGCAGATATCCGAGTTCTGGACAGTGAATTTTACAAGATATTGCAGCTGAATACAGAGTCCATAAAATGGAAACTTCCACATGGTTCAAAGAAGATCCAAATGTCGACCTGTGGCATAACTTTCAAGAAACCTTTACAAGAGTTTGGTACAATCCAAAAAAAAGAGACAGAAAGCAAAAATGTTGGAAGATGCTTGTTGTTCAGTATTCACAAACCATAGCTGTAACTTAGTTAGTGAGTTTACCTTGTGTCCATTGTTTGTTTCTCACTTATCCCCAATGATCCTGAAATAAGCTTTGGCCTTGTGACTCTGCCCTGGATTAATTACAAATTGCAATCTTTAAATACAAAAAAATTAATATTGTCCACTTAAGGCCAAGTCATAATATGCAACTTTTTCAGCAATTTTCATTCAAAGCTCTCATTTATAAGAGGGGGAGTCAGCTTAAGTTAGAAAATTGGATTCACTTCCACCTGCCTTA
The DNA here is from genome assembly GCA_026402145.1 of Polypterus bichir lapradei. Taxonomy (NCBI): domain Eukaryota; kingdom Metazoa; phylum Chordata; class Cladistia; order Polypteriformes; family Polypteridae; genus Polypterus; species Polypterus bichir. The sequence goes on from JANRMT010062807.1 coordinate 48,413,365, forward strand.
TCCTCCAATTAGTTCATGACTCACCCTGACAAAATCAAACATGTTTGTCTCAATCATCTCAACCAATAAACGCTCATCCCAAAGTTCGCTGCCTAGAATGCAGCTGTTGTGGTATGAAATTTTGCATACAAGTTGATAAATATTTCCTACGTCTTTATTTGTAACTTATGCAAAGCAATGTAATATTAGTACTTCATTAGTGAGAAGCATTCCTGTTTACCCCCTAAGGCTAAGTCAGGATAGTGAATTTTACGATAGGGTTGGATGAAGTGCCTCAAACAAGTTCGGCAAGTGATTCTCTGCAGGGCTCTCTCAATCAGCCCCCACAGGAAAGCAAGTATCACCTTAACAAATGGTTTTGGGGCAAGTGTGAAGGTATTCCATGCCCCATTAGTCTGAAGTATGGCTGTTTGGAATTGGCTGTTTTGGAATAAGCCTTTAAGTACCATGATGCCCAATTGGCTGTAGGGGTTGGAAAGAGAATCTATAAATTTGCTTGCTTCACACCTCTCTCAGTCTCTCTTAACAATTGATAAAGAAGCATCTCACACACCATGAACTGAAAAGGACAGAACAATGAAGAGAACACATCAGCAGACATATTGAGACAGGCATGCGGCCCCCTCTGAAGAAAGCTGACTAAAAATGATGTCTTAACTAGAGACATTTTAAGTAACTAACAAGTCTGTGTGCCACCTGAAATGACACATCACCCTTTATCAGGTTGTATGGTTGCCAATATTCAAATGTACTTTGCTTATTGTTATTATTTATGAATATTATCAATAATACATACGTTTAAATTGTAACTTAAATCCTGCTTGTCTTTTACTACACCTAATTGCCTGAGGTTATAAATGTAGAAGGGAAGGTGGGGAGAAGTTATATGGTACAATACCTTATAAACAGTGGTAAGTCTGTGAGATTTGAGGCATTCTGACAAAGGCTACATATTAATAACACAAAAAGGACAGACAAAACAGCAGCGATGAGGAATAAAGAATGCAGATGTTTTGAAACTCGCAAACAGAAGAGAAGCTTGTCTGTCTGATGTCTCATGTTTTACGTACCATGTCCGAATCAAAGAAAGAAAAAAATAAAGGGCCAAAATTGCTGCTACAGTGCCGGTTCCATCAGGCAGCATGTTATTATAGCTGTCAGAAAAAGGGGCATAACTCTGTTGGAAGGTCAATAAGCGGAGGGTAAATGTGATAAGAGTGGTGGCTTCCAGTCATTTAAATTTAAGTAATCCTGTAATCAGCAAATTTGACATACCCCATGACTAACGTGACATTGGCTTTCTGGGTTTAAAAATGGATTTTGCCTTCTTAAAGTTATTAGGAATGTTTGTAATTGTTAAATAATTTATTTCAAATATACAATTTGCTAATGATTCCAAATTGTTCTATTTCTGCACAGCTTTGTTTTTTTTTGTTTTTTTTCAGTTTTCTTTTTTTACTAGATTTTGGACTCGGCTATGGTGTGTTAGTTCAGCCTGCTGTACAAAAAAAATAAATAACTGGAATGAAAGGGTAAAATCATTGCAGTATGATTTCTTAGAAATAAGTGTGAAAGTTGACAGGCTATAAATCTGAGATAAATTAGATGGCAGTTGTGTAAGTGGTGTGTAATAATTCATTATGAGGAGTCAGTTTAGCTTCTGGTGGCCTTCTGCTTTCTTACATGAAATGACACAAACCAGCATAGATACACCTGGGGGAGGAAAGGGAACTGCGGGGTGCCCTTATCCTTGACGGCACTGACATGTTCTCTGAAGCTGGCAGCTAACCTTTTACTTGTTTGTTTGATTCAAATGAAATGGAAACCACAGCTGGAGAGATGACTGGTTTGACTATGCAGAGTGACAGAGCACAAGGATTTGGACGAATTGCTGGTCACTGCTCTAGGGGAAACAGTTATCAGAGCCAATATACTGAAATAAGCAACATTAGGGCTATTGTTCATCTCAAGGTGGAAGACAGAGCAAAGAGAATCCAATCCCATCCTATTCTGCTGTGGAAGCCTCCTGTTTTTTCTCTGCAGTGCTGTCTTGCTGTTTCACTTGGTAAAAGGCTAACGTGAGATGACAGCAAGTGATTGGTCATTAAGTGTTATGTAAACCAGTTCCTGCTCTTGCCATCCCGCTCCCTGGGGCTGATCTTTCTTCAATCTTGACTGTCTGCATTTTCTTAAGGGTCTTTCCAATTACATCCTATTACACAGGGAACTTGACATTTCCTCAGGCAGTGTGATGTGATTTAGGGCTAAAAGTTCTGCTAGGCTGTGTGTGGCAGCCATTGGCATTTCAAAAGTCAGAAATGACACTGAATAACAGGATAAAAGGAACACAGAGTTCAAACTGTTCGTTATGAATCATAGAGAGTTATATTGTCAATTCAAGTCATTTTATTTTGTTTGCAAGGTCAGATTGCTCTGTAACTCTACTCTGCAAATTTTGTTAAACACGCATAAAAACAGCAAAGCACAAAAACACTACGTTACAATGTGTACTTAAATAGATACACAGAAAAGGATTCAGAAAACCCTCAGAACCCCCAAAATTTATTGTGTTGTAAATTTAACTTTAAATAGATAAATTTGCCATTTTTTTCCCATCAACCCTAACTCAATAACCCATATTGAAAAAGTAAAAACAACTTTTTAGAAAGGTTATTAAAAATCAAAAACTGAAAACTCTCATTCCTATAAGTATTCAAACCCTTTGTTGTAGGAACTTAAAACTGTGGTAAGGTGCATCCTGTTTGCCTTATTAAACCCTAAGATGTTTCTAGAACTTGATTGGAGTCCATCTGTGAGACGCTGAATTGACTGGTGTTAAAGATGAGACAAGAGCCACAAAAAAGTGTTGGTGCAGCCACCCGTATAATTTTTTCCTGGCTGCAAATGGATGAATTTTTAATACAGATGTGTACAGGTTCGAGTCCAAAACAGAACTAACCGGTGAGGTTGAGATGGTTGGTTTTTAAAGTGAGGCAGAGGAAGTGAGGTAATTATGACCGGAACCAGAAGTGACGTCATCAGGCTTGTGACCATAGACATAGAATTACTAGATGGCGCATGACCAGCAGCATCGTACGTCAACATTGCCACCATATTGCGAGTGGCACTGCTGTTAAGTGAAGTAGTAGAAAAAGATACCTCACACATGTGCTGCTTGGGATTGTACTAACCGCTGTACGTTCCAAACCAGATCCTGAGGGATTACATTTCATAGGTAAGGCTGAACAATTGTTTTGGTTTAGCTACGCCAGTCTAAGCTAGCAAAGCTATGCATTTATGTGCTCAAGTGAGCCTCCAAACAATGTTTTGGTTAAACGTATTTAGTCACTAACTATGTAGATTGTTGTTAGCTGTTAACATTTCTCAAACTTTGAAGGTTTCCCAAAGAAAGCCACCTCAGGAAGCATTGGGAGGTAGCCCTTAGACGGGATTTTGAGCTGTCCTGTGATGTGTGCTATGCTAGTTTGGTAACAAATGCTGTACCGGCATCATATGATCAAAGCTACCACTTGCTCACATTAAAAAACAAAGGAGGGTTGATGATTTCTTTTGAGGGTACAGTCAAGGTGGTCAAAGTAGCTAAGCGTGTTATTCAACAGTCGACATTAGGGCAAGCTGTCAGTGTATCTTTGATCAATCAGTTTGTTCGGGCTGAGATTGGTTCAGAAGATGTGTTTTTTCTCAAGGAAACACAGTTTGAAATTGACAACCATCATTTTATGTTCACGTCTTTAGTTGTGTCTGTCTTCCACAAACTAAGGCTCTCAAATTGCAGAGTGGCAGCACACGGAAAAAGCTATGTAAGACAGTTCTGTTTCAAGGATTTTAGATCCTATCCTATATATATTTAAGTAACCACATTGTGTGTGTGTGCATGTGTGTGTGCGAGAGAGAGAGATTGAGTGAGGAATGAGTGAAATGTTTTCAGAAATTATTAAGCCAATTTGTATACAATAAAATTGTTTATTTTTGTCATTGAGTGTATCATTTCACTGTTAAAAGAAACACCAGACTGCCAGTTGCAGTCTTACTATTTTGACTTTCAGACATTGGTCAAGTTTTCATCTCAATAATTGTCGTTATTAGTGTATAAATGGATATAAATAATTGCATCTAAATGATTCATCAAAATCTGTTGTATGTAAACAATACTGTTTTAAACGTTATTGTTTTTTCATCAGAAAACCCAGTTTCCATGTCTACCTGTATTAGTTAAAATGGGACTTTTGTCACTCGCAATATGGCAGACGCGCTGACGTATTGTGTCGACTGGGCAACACAGTGAATGTGGCGTCTACCTATATATGTCTGTGCTTGTGACCGGAAGGGGCATCTTCTGGACTGGAAGTGACGTCATGGGGCTCCTGTCCAGAGGTAACGTCATGGAGGCCAAGCAGAATTTCCTGTAATGGGTCTGCAGTGGAAAAAGAGAAAGGATCAGTGCACCTCGCCACCCCATGGTCTGGTGTGGAATTACCTTCCTTCGAACCCTTTAGCTGCCTCTCAATGCACACGTGTGTGACACTGGACAGTGTTTAGAAAGGCACACACCTGTGTATCGAAGGTACCACAGTTCACATGGTATGTCAGCAGTAGCAACATTTATTTCTATAGCATATTTTCATGCAAAGAATGAAGCTCAAAGTGCTTTAGAAGATGTCAAGGAGACAGTTACAAGAAAAGAAAATCAAATAAGATAAGGTAATACTATTAAGTAACAAAAAATGAACTTATATGATCTTATAAAACAAAGATATATCATTAGTAGAAGAGTAGAGTGTTTATATACAATAGCATATTGCAAGTCTCTAAAGTTTGGTAATAAGGACAGATGGCTGGGAAGACAGAAAGAATAAAAAAAAAAATCCAGTTAAACTGAAGAAAAAAGAAATAAACAAAATCTGCCAGGGTCTGAAGGCGAAAAGACCATCCAACCCTCACTGGGTATTCTACCTAACATTTCGTTTTTTAGGTTTGATCTTAGAGGATTCAACACAGTGGGTCTCATGTTGAGTTAGGGCATTCACTTTCATTCCAGAATCACAGTGACTGCATAGGACTTTGATCAGGCGTAATATACCACCATAGAAGAAACAGAATAAAAAACACAGAAAAATATATAATATCCTATTGTAAGTCTCTAAAGGTTAGAACAATGATAAGGTCAAATGGATGGAAGGACAGAAAAAAACAAAAATAACTAAAAACATCTGCCCGAGTTTCAAGGCCAAAAGACCATCAAACCCCTACTTTTCAGTCTACCTAACATAAATGTCCTTAAATCATTCCTCATTGTTTCCAGGCTTCATCCCAGAAGATTTTCGACGCAGTCAGGCATATGGGGCGACCACCTTCATTCACACATCACAGGAGGTTGCACAGTGTCTTGATCAGGTGGTGGTGGAGTTTGCAGGAAAACAGAAAAGAAAAACCAAGCTATGAAGTCCAAGAAACTGCTGTAGACCTTAGTGATTAAATTGTGGTGAGACAAAGATCCTTTCTACAGCTTTGGTTGTTCCCATGTGGCCTCAATAATTGTAAAATGGAAGAAGATTGGAACCAGGACTCTTCCTGCAGTTGGCCATCCAGCCAAACTGAGTAACCGGGTAAGAAGGTTTTGGTCGGAGAAGTGTCCGAGAACCAGGTCACTGTAACAGAGCTTCAAAACTCCTCTGCTGAGGTGGGAGAACCTGTGAGAATCATCAATCAGGCATTTATGGCAGAGTGATTAAATGAAGTTTACCAAATGACATTTAAAGTACTCCTAAGCATGAGGATAAAGATTCTCTGGTCATGTGGTGCAAAATTAATCACAATGTCAGGTAGAGACCAGTCACTGCTCATCAGCTACCTCATACCATACCTATGGTGAAGCAGAGTGGTAGCATTGTCATATTATGGGGCCATTTCTTAGCTGACACAGACACTAATCAGAATTGATAAAAGGATGAATGCAGCCAAATGCAGAGGTCCTTGAAGAAATTCTGCTCCAAAGTGCACACACCCTACATACTGGGGACATGGTTACCTCTCAGTATGACAATGACCCTAAACCTACAGCCAAGAAAATGTTGCAGTGGCTTTAGGACAAGTCTGTGACTGTTACTGTGTGGACCAGCCAAGGCTGAGACTTAAACCACATTGAATATCTGAGGAGAGAACTGAAGGTAGCAGTTTACAGAGAAATCCTTCTACAGTGTAACAGAGCTCGTCAGGATGTGAATGAAGGAATGGAATAAACTGCCCAAATCCAGGCATGCAAAGCTTATAGAGACTTAATACAAACATCTGCAGCTAGAATTGCTGCCAAAGGGGCTTCTATAAAGCACTGAATTAAAGGTCTGAATACTTCTATGAACGACAGATTTCAGTTTTTATTTTCTAATAATTCTGAAAACATGTTTTCACTTTGTCATTATGGGTTATAGAATATAAATTGATGAGGAATTTGAAATTAAATCCATAACACAAAAAGTGTAGAGAAAGTGGAAAGGTTTTAGTACTTTCTGAATCCTGTACCTTTCATAATTAACAGACGTCTACCTGACTGCTTCATAGTCGTGTGCTGAAACCCCAGCATCTGTCTGTATGGATTTTGCTTATTCTTCTTGTGTCTGCAAGATGTTTGTGCTCATAAACAACAGGTTACATAAATTAGAGTGCATCCTGATCTGAATGGGCTATATGTGCGAGGATGCCTAGCAATGGAGTGGCGTCTTGTCTCCTAAGGTAAAAGTTATTACCTATGTGAAGGATAGAAATAGGCCAGATCTAATGTATTAAACAAGTAGGGTCAGAATACCGAGAGACAGAAAGAACAATACACCAAAGTTAGAAACACAAACTAAAAGTTAAAGTCAGAATAGCAATGTCCTCACACAAACTTCTTTCAATTTGCTCCCAACTAACTCTGTTCACAAAGTTTGTGTTTATAGTAAATCCTATTACACAATGCAGTCTTAGACAGACGAGATGTGCTGACAGAACAAGTCATGTGACCTCTTTGCCTTCTGATCTGTAAGTAAAACGTTTTCCAAATATGTGCGATCAGCTGGAACGCTCAGTCTTCTTTGCAGACTTTCCACGTACACCTGACTGCAGCCCATGCAATGGATAACAGTGAGATGTTTGGAGCAGGGCTAGATGTTGGTGACACAGAAAGACAACCTCAGTGATTCTTACGGCAGAGTATGTAGGTAAAAACCATTATGTTGCACTCATAAAACCAGTAGAAGACACGCCCTACTTCCACACATATTCACACAAACATTATATGTTCACAAACTAGTATAACGTAAATGTAAACCAATGTACAGGATTCCCTGAAATTAAGAACAACCACTTTACAGTAATTTGAGGAAACAAAGAAAGTCTTTTAATACCCCTATTCATCTTAGGAACGTAAAAGTATCTGAATTTTCAGTTACAAAGAGCGAACCTGAAACAATTTTCAAACATGCACAACTAGTGCTAATACTCACTCATCTTCAAAGTCTTTCCAAGTACAGCGCAACAGTAGACCATAAACAGAGCATTGCTGAATGTTTGGGGCAGAACAAGATGTTGGTGAAGCACACTTATCGCCTTAGTCATCCTCATGGCTGATGCTGTGTTGGAAAAGCCTGTTAAAGGTAGAAAAGCAATTGCTTTGAATATGAAACTTAACCCTTTCGGCCCTAGATTTTTTGTTTTTATGGCAAAAATTATTTTGTGACATATTCTACCTTTGGGTTGTCTAGAAAGCTCAAAAATTAAAAAAACAAAAAAAATTATCACTATTATTATACAACTAGCTTTTTACAGCTAGTTGAATATTGAAATTGTCAGAAAAAAAAATGAAATGTCGAGATGTCATGTAATTGAAAGTTTCTTCGGAGGTTTCATTTTGCAGATGTGCTGGCCTCACTTGTGTATTGGCGGCAGAAGGAAAAATAAAGGGGATACCGTTTTGCCGATGTGCTCGCCTCAATTCTGTATTAGCGGCTAAGCGAGTGACTTTCTTCTGAGGTTTTGTTTTGCTAATGTGCTTGCCACGCTTCTGTATTAGCGGCAGGAGGAAAAATAAAAGGGATACCATTTTGCCGATGTGCTCGCCTCACTTCTGTATTAGCGGCTAAGCAAGTGACTCTCTCTTCGGAGGTTTCGTTTTGCCAGTGTGCTGGCCTTGCTTGTGAATGCTCAGAGGTGGAGTCCACCTTTCACTTCCAGGCCGGACAGACACACACACACTTCCACACGTAGATGTTTATATATAAGATAGCTGCCAAATACTTCAATAGCACTTGTTTCACTTCTGTGTCTCGGCAGACTGTATGCCAGTCTGCGTTAATAGTAGCATGCCCAGTTCCAAGGGCTGCAAACATACTCGTGCTATTAAAAAATGGCAGCATATATGTGTACACAAATTTCATTTTTGGCACCAGGAAAATGCAGAAAATTGCTGTCCAATTAAATTAATGGCAATAAGATGAGGATTTTCAAGGATGGATTAGCTTCAAATATTGGGCAAAAGCTGTAATGTGTGCACAAATCAATGAGAGAGAGTCCAATGCAAACTAATAAGACCAATACTGCTCATCTGTATGAAACCAATATTATATTCATACAAACTTGAAATAAGTGCTCATAAACCAAAATTCTGAACATGCCAACAAATATACTGTACTAGCCATGTGCGGCCAACTACGTTGCGCGTGTTAAAGTTGTCTGTGAAGGGCTCCCTGTTTAAACGCGGCTGCCAGTCATGAACTGGGCCCTTTGTCGCATAGCATTATGATTTTTTATAAGGGAAACAAAATTACAAAAGAAAACCCTTGGATATTGATTTGATAGGAACGGCCAACTCGGAATCACTGTCCAAATAGTAATTACGTGGTGGTGTAGGAGCATTTCTGCTTCTGTCCATTCACAGTCCATCTCGTTTTCACGACGCTGTCGTTTCCTCTCACAATCTCTTCTCAACCTTTCTCCAATCTCGCAGGTTGCTTTCTGGCAATCCAAAGAGTAAGGCAATATACACGGAGCAATGGTTATAAAAGGGGGACACATAGGTATCCAGGCTCTTTAAAGCATAAATAGGGATCACTTCACTGACATGTGAGCAAGCCACGGTACAACTGTGAGACGCGCAGCAGTCGCCGGCTACAACGTAACAATAATAATTTCCGGAACGTGCTGTTACGTTGTCATTCATTTTACCCACTGTCTTTCTTTCATTCATATGTTACGTAGGCACATACCTTTTATCTTCGGCAATCTCATTCTCTAACCAGGCCTCTGGAGCTAACCAGCGTAACACTGTCCACTACCCCTTTAGTTATTCCAGCACATTGTTGACATCCGTGAGTAACAACAACGTACTAAACTGGAAGGTGGTCTATGCATGCGTGGAATTCGCAGACAAACAAAGATCAAGATCTAAATGAAGATCTCTTTAGTTAATTTAAAGCACAACAATTTGTTTAGTTTGAATGTCTGTGTTTTGAGGTGTGACTGGCGTACTACAGTCTTCAGTAGTATAAGCCTGGAGGAGATTCTTAATGCAATGCCTATGTTTTAGCTGTCTTTCTACTGCCATCTAGTGCTTCTTCTTCTAATTCATTCACGGACAAACAAAGATCAAGATCCAAATGAAGATTATATATAGAGATTACATCCAAACTTAAATGATTTATGATCTTTTAGTGATCTAATAGTGAAGGGTCTCTGTAGAGGTTTACAGATATTTAACTTAAAGAATACCGACTCAGACAGAGATATTAAAATTGATGGATTTTTCTGTGAAAGGCTGGACAGAAGCTCAGTTTTTCTTAATCAGATGGGTGATAGGTCTGTCTAAATATATGTAAAAGACTATATAATAATATCACTGTCATCAAATGCCTCTGCTGTTTGATTTTTGAATGTCCATACAATCCGCTGCATGAATTTACAGTAATCAAGTTCTTGGCATAGAGTTTGGATTTAACAGTTGCAGCTGGACCATGCAAAACCTAAGTTATCCACATTTGTGAAGTGCAATTTCATTTTGTGTAATCTGATAATCAATGTTGCTACACTGCCATCAGTATAGTTATATTAATAATAGATGGGTCAACATACTAGACAGATGTTTTGGAAACATTAATGGTGTTTACAAGTCTCTTCAGAGAGGTGTCCACATTGTGGCTCATCATGACAATACATTTAAAAGCAATAATTCAACCAAGAAAACCCAGCCATGTAAAGAGCTTGAGCAGGAAGAGCATAGCTGAGCTGCTTGTTGTACACTGACTGGGATGGGAAGAAGCCAGAAATTGCATCGTGGGTGGGCCTGGAAACAACTGGGTGGGTAAGCAATAAAATGTTCCCCATGAAGTTTTGTGTGGCACAGTTTATTAACAACTGAATTAAGGTCCGGGGAGCCTCCTTGAGGTTTTGCGTGGCTCAATTTCTTAACGATCAAGCATAAATCAGATAAATGCTGTGGAGGCTGCTGGCCCTCCCAAGGTCCCCCTTATAGCTTCATCACTGGTGAAGACAAGCAAGCTGAACACTAAGTAAGGCTGCTTATACTGTCAGTAAGTAGATGAACTTCTGTGAGTCAATGCTGATTAAGGAATCCATCCAAAGATCTCACCTGGTGCAGACACCATAACGTGGCTCATTGCTTTTCCTCCAACTAATGGAAATTCCCATTTTATTTTTAAAAGGTTCAACATACAAACATGCTACCAACCTCCTCCATACAAACAGATTTAAAAAAAATAAAAATCACCCATCACTACAGGCAACATTTTTTCCTACTGCTGGAGAAAGATCAAAGATCTCAAATATTCCTTGCCAAGCATCGATATGCAAATTATAACACGAAAGTCAAATATCAAAAGTAAAAACAAAATAAGTGAACTAGGTGGGTGGAAAATTCACTTCAACTTATAACATTTTCACCTTGTTTTGTGTAATTTGTTTTTGGTTATATTAAAGGGAGGCTGATCTAAAAGCTTGAAATGCTCATTTCCAGTGTATTTCTAATGTATCTTTTTCTGAAAGAGATTCTCTCTGCTCATATTAGAAAATTTAGCTGTATAAGAAAGACACACAGCGACTGACAGGTTTTTTGAAAACAGCCACGTGGGGTCTTCTTTCTTAAAAGCTTCTTGCATTATGTTAATCAACATTAATTACTGGTCATTTATTTACAAAATTGCCTTCAATGTAATACCTAAAACGTCTGGTGATGTTAAACTGGTGAGATCCTGTGATGGAAGAAACCATTTTCTTTCTGCAGTGTAAGTAGAATGGGTGCCTGCAACTTTCACCTTGAACATTGAGATTCATCAGACCAAGTTTTGGTGAGCCTGTGCCTACTGCAGCCCTTGGCTTTCAGTTTTTGGCTAACAAGTGTGGAACATCTGCCTTCATGTTCAATATGGTGTGCATTCTGAGATGCTTTTCTGCTCCCCACAGATGTACAGAGTGGTTATCTGAGTTACCGTAGTCTTTCTGTCAGCTCCAACCAGTCTTGCCATTGTCCTCTGACCTCAAGGTGGTTCCATCCACAGAACTGATGCTCAGTAGATGTTTTGTATTTTTCACACCATTCTGAGTGAACACTAGAGGCTGTTGTGTGTGAAAATGCCAGGAGATCAGCAGCTACAGAAATTGTCAAACCAGTCCATCTGCCACCAACAATCACGCCACGGTCAAAATCACATTTTTTTCCTCATTCTGTTGTTTGATGTTAACTTTAACTGAGGTTCCTGACCTGTATCTGCATGAGGTTAAGCATTGTAATGCTGCCACATGATTGGCTGATTAGATAATTGTATGGATAAGCAGGTGTACAGATTTACACTCAGGGAGTGTATTTTCAGATAAGCCACCAACTTGTACCAATATGATGATTAGAGATTTCTTTCTTTCTACTGTAATTAATCTTTTGTCATTTATGAAGCACTTTGAGGTTCACTCCAGGGATGCTTGTATTTGAATGTTCCCTTCCACTTTCACAGAGGCCACAGCTGAAGGGTAGCAAATCTGCAGTCATAAACCAGCTTCTTTTCACAACTAGAACTACAAGATATCATCTTAGAAGCTATTGATTATATTCTCAAATTGTTGTAATTTTTAAGGATTATTAGTCTTTTGTAGGTTATGCTATGCAAGAAATCAAACAGAGCTAAACATAAAATTCTGGAGTCCATTTCAGAGACATCGAGCTGGACCCATCCTGACAGCACTGGATGCAAGACAGGGGACAGTTCTTGAAGGAGTGCCAGTCACACACACACAGGCACTCATGCACACTGCCAAAATCCTGAATTGGATTACGTGACCTGGAGAATGTTATATTATGTAATTTTTCACTCTGGTGTATACAAAACATATAAATTACAAACAGAGGCATTTATTTCATGTAGTGCTATTTCACAATCAATCAATCAGTCCCAATGTGCCTTACAAGTACTGAGCTATAGTAAAAGTGTTTTGTATATACTATATATATATATTTTTTAAGAACGCAAAGTGAGTCTGAAATGTTACACAGAGAGTCATCAGGGACTAGGATTACGAGTTACAGTCCATTCCTTTAACACTCACTCCAGGCTGCAAAGCTTAGAAAAGAAATCTGCTAATTTCAGAAGCCATATCTTTTTCGTTTTACTGATTGCATTGACCTAATTTCAATGTTTCCTGTTTAAAGGAGTTGGCAGTTTCTCACAAGACTATCCCATGTTAGGTTAGTTAATGCAGCAGGGTGCAACATTGGGATTTCTACCATAATTAAGACTTGTGCCATATTTAAAAGTATTTTGGCCACATCTGTACATCTGGGGACAAATAAAGTTCTATCTATCTATCTATCTATCTATCTATCTATCTATCTATCTATCTATCTATCTATCTATCTATCTATCTA
>JANRMT010062807.1:48426296-48454111 GCA_026402145.1 Polypterus bichir lapradei
CTATCTATCTATCTATCTATCTATCTATCTATCTATCTATCTATCTAACTATCTATCTATCTATCATCCTTTTCACCATCTACATGCTTCCCCTTGGAATTGCCATTAGCAGACATGGTTTATCTTTCCATTGCTATGCCGATGACACTCAGCTTTACCTCAGGACTACCCTAACCACCTCTATTGCTTCTCCGCCAATATCTACACTGACTACCTGTCTGGAGGAGATAGAGGCTTGGATGAGGCTCAACTTCCTTCAGCTGAACAGTTCAAAAACAGAAGCCTTCTTAGTTAGTGCACCACACCATTTCCGTTCTACTGCTATCACCAGTATCACTTTCTCTGGTCAAAATATCCCTCTTTCTACATTTGTTATCAATTTGGGTGTTATAATGGACTCACAACTCACCTTTGACACCCACATCAAACACCTCTGTAAGTCATCTTTTTACCACCTCAAGAACTTCGCCATACTACGCCCAACATTCACCCTGGTAGATGCAAAGAAGCTCATCCATGCCTTTGTCTCTTCCAGGCTGGATTACTGTAATGCGCTCCTCATCAGGATTCCCGGTAAGAGTGTCCAGAGGCTTCAGTATATTCAGAACAGCGCTGCCAGGATCCTGATGAGGGTGCGAAAGCACGATCACATCACCCCCATCCTGAAAACTCTTCATTGGCTCCCTGTCAAACTCAGAATAGAGTACAAGGTCTCCCTTCTCACCCATCAGTGCATTTATGGACATGCCCCTCTTTATCTACAGGAACTTCTTACTCCTTATACTTCCTCACGTGCCCTCCGCTCTGTACACTGTCACACACGTGCGCATGGGAGGCAGCTAAAGGGCTTGAGTGAAGGCAGTTCTGAGGCATGCTGGGATGTGGCAGAGTGCACTGACTCTTTTTCTCCCTTTCCTGTAGACCATTCCCGGGAGATTCCACCTGGCTCTCTTGACGTCACTTCCGGGACCGAGCCAATGGAAGTAGACCTTACCAGCTCCAGCCCCTCTGATGTCACGTCCGGGTGTGATCCAATGATTGAAGACCACGTGCCCGATCCTTATGACCTCACTTCCTGTCTTCCCCTTTAAAAGCCTGCCCCTTTTCCCTTTTCCCTCAGTCTTGTTTTGGACTCGTTTGTATGCACTTCAGTGCTGTGTATTTCTATAAAGGAACGACAGCCAGGATACCAGATTATACGGGTGGCTGCCCCAAATCTTTATCTGAGTATGTCTCATTCTTGTGACAACACATAAACACCCTCCAGGTCCCCCTTAGCAGCATGGGTGACAGGGCTTTTTAATCTGTGGCGCCGAAGCTTTGGAATGCCCTCCCTGATTACCTGAGAGCTCCACAGTTGACTGATGTTTTTAAACGAAACGTAAAAACTCATCTCTTTCGAAAGACTTTTTGTTAAAGTATTTTTTATAGACCCTTATTTTTAACTCTGTAGCACTTTGAGATTGCTAAAATATAAAGTGCATTACAAATAAAATTTATTATTATTATTATTATTATTATTATTATTATTATTATTATTATTATTATTATTATTAATCTATTGAATAGTGCCTTTACTATCTATCTATTATAGAGTGCCTTTTCTGTTTAATCTATTATGTAGTACATTTCATATATTTCTATGTCTATTTCTTTTTCTCTATCTAGCAAGGTATCTAGTAACTCTTTTAGTGCCTTTATCTATTTATTAATGTAAAAGTTAAAGTTAAGTGAATTAGATGCTTCTTTGTAAAACCCAAAAATAAATAAATAAAGAACACCACATCAGCTCTTTCAAAATCAGAACTGTTGAAAAAATATTTAATTCTGTAAACCCTCTTGGCTTTTAACAAATGCTGTGAAAATAGCCATTTCACTTTCTTAGTTCTCAGAAGGCATCATCAATCTGAATTGCATCTCTGGAAGTGCATATATTGTCAAATGGTGGAGGAGGACGTCCAACTGATAGATGGTCCAGCGGCTGTGTTGTTTTTTGGCTCTCCAGCTAAACAATTTGCACCTCAAGCCAATACAACTTGTTCATCTGCATAGGCAGCCTTTTCCGATTTTTCCTTTGCTTGTGCAGCTGATGAGCCAGGAAGTCTTTAGCAGCCATGATCTCGCCAAGTCTCTGTAATCGGCCACCTGAAAGTCCTGGATTTCTTTGCATTTGGCCAATATTTATCCTTGATGGCTGCTGATTTGTCTTGGCTGTGGCTGCCCAAATTCTAATAATTGGTAGCTGTTGGCTTGCTCTCATGGTGGCAGCCATTTGTCTTACACAACCTGTTTATCTGGCCCCATTGTTGCTGTCTTCCTGTTTTCTTGCTGTTTTCTTTCTTCCTCTGTTTTGGTGATTTTACTGCTTGATCAATGCTTGTCCTTTTAGTTTAGTTATGTCATGTAAAGAAGTTTTTGGTCTTGCAGTCACAATTTACTATTCTGTGTCTGTCTTGTTACATAATGGATGATCTTTTACTTTTCCAAGGCGACTACCATCAGTTTTTGGTGCCAGATGTCTAACTCCATGAGAGAATAAGCCTGAAGAAGACAGAGACAGAGATAGAGAATAAACAGACAAAGAGCAGCGGAGTAAACCCGCTTGTCTATTAGGTTTCTAAATTTCTGAAAATATACTAAACTAATTGTAAATATGCTTGACATTTCTATCAGCATCCAGCTGTGAAAATAAATCCCCATTTCAGAAATTCTGCCCTTGGCTGACTAGTCTTCTTCTTCTTCTTGGCTGACTAGTAATTGTTTCTAATAGAAAATTTAAACAATGATTTCAAGGAAGTGCCAAATATTAAAGAAGAATCCATGCCTTAAATATATGAGCAAAACTGTTGCATGACATCTGACAGTTATGGCACATTAATAAAGAAGAGTCACCACCATTCATTAAGACTAGAATGAGATTGGTGCATTTATAATTATGAGCAGATAGATAGATAGATAGATAGATAGATAGATAGATAGATAGATAGATAAAATAACTGGACTTTTATGACTATTCTTATAGGTTTGCTATCCTTGCATATGAATAGTCGGGTTGTCCACTCCACCTCAGATACTAGCAAGAATACTCATGTCACCCCCCATCTACTATCAGTCAAATTAAATTACAAATAAGCTGCCTTTCCCTTCAGATCTTGCCTGAAGAAGGGGCCTGAGTTGCCGCGAAAGCTTGCATATTGTAATCTTTTAAAATAAAAGGTGTCATTTTGTTTTTTTTGGAGGGTAATTACTATTGCTTTGTGAGGAATCTGATTTTGTTGTTTATTTGGCCCTCTTTTATTTTTAACAATGTTTATGTTTTTTAACATCATGCTCTGGGACTACTAAGGAGGTTTTGAGTGATTTAGGAATTGTAGAGGGACACGTACTGCTCAGATTAAACAGGCTGAAATCAAACAAATCACCAGGACCAGATAATATTTACCCTCTAGTTCTTAAGGAGGCTAGCTTATGATATTATTTTTCTTGACTTTCAGAAAGCATTTGATTAGGTTTACATGAGAGGTTGGGCATCAAACTAAAAGAAGTGGGAGTTCAGGGTGATGTTTTTAGATGGGTTTAGAATTACATCAGAAACAGGAAGCAGAGGATTATGGTTTGAGGAGCCAAATCAGAACTGGCCGATGTTAAGAGTGGTGTTCCACAGGGGTCAGTACTAGGGCTGCTGCTATTTTTAATACATATAAATGATTTACATAGGAATATAAGTAACAAGCTGGTTAAGTTTGCAGATGATACCAAGATAGGTGGATTAGCAGATAATTTGGAATCGGTTAAATCATTACAAGAAGGACTTGGACAGCATACAGGGTTGGGCAGATTTGTGGCAGATGAAGTTTAATGTCATTAAATGTAAAGTATCACTCATAGGAAGTAAAAATGTTAGGTTTGCATACGCAATGGGAGGTCTTAAAATCGAGAGTACACCTTATGAGAAGGATTGAAGAGTCATAGTGGACTGTAAGCTGTCAACTTCCAGACAGTGTTGAGAAGTCATTAAGAAGGCAAACAGAATGTTAGGTTATATAACGCCCTGATGTGTGGATTCAACGTCACAGGAGATTATGCTCAACCTTTATAATACACTGGTGAGGCTTCATCTGAAGTACTGTGTGTAGTTTTGGTCTCCAGGATACAAAAAGGACATATCAGTGCTAGAAAAGGTCCAGAGAAGAACAACTAGGCTCATGTCAGGGCTACATGGGATGAATTATGAAGAAAGATTGAAAAAGTTGTAGCCTTTTCAGTTTAATCAAAAAAAGACTAAGAGGTGACATGATTGAAGTGTTTAAAATTATGAAGGGAATTAGTACAGTGGATTGAGACTGTTATTTTAAAATGAGTTCATCAAGAACACGGGGCACAGTTGGAAACTTGTTAAGGGTAAATTTAGCAGAAACATTAGGAAGTTTTTCTTTACACAAAGAACGATAGACATTTGGAATAAGCTACCAAGTAGTGTGGTAGACAGTAGGACTTTAGGGACTTTCAAAACTCAACTTGATGTTTTTTTAGAAGAATTAAGCGGAAAGGACTGGCGAGCTTTGTTGGGCTGAATGGCCTGTTCTCGTCCAGATTCTTCTAACATTCTAATGTTCTGTTATGTGTTTATGCAGAGCCAGTTTATAGTCACTTGACATGACCTGTCGCTGTGTTGACGTAACGGTCATTACGAATGAATTCTAATCCATTGAAGATTAGAGTAATCTCTAGGATCATAATCAAAACATTCTTTGTGATTCTTGGTTTTTTGGCACGTAAAACAAGAAGAGAGAATTTTTTTAATTGCTTTTGGTTTCAAGACAACACTTTTTTGGTTCTGTTATGTGTTTATGCAGAGGCAGTTTATAGTCACTTGACATGACCTGTCGCTGTGTTGATGTAACGGTCATTACGAATGAATTCTAATCCATTGAAGATTAGAGTAATCTCTAGGATCATAATCAAAACATTCTTTGTGATTCTTGGTTTTTTGGCATGTAAAACAAGAAGAGAGGATTTTTTAAATTGCTTTTGGTTTCAAGACAACACTTTTTTGGTTTTCCCCCTTTAACTTGACATCCAAATTATTTTGTTTATCTCAGTGTTGACCTTTCCCATTCATCTCCCAGTCCTTGATCTTTCACAATAACCATAGCACCCCTAAAGTTAGCACATAATAGGTAGCACTCTGCCGTTTTGGGGTGTACTACATGTAACCCCATAAGTGTGATGTCATGGGGTGTTTCACACATTTTAGAGCCATCTTCTTCCAGACAAACTGTATGCTCTGCCTTGTCTCCACTTTAAACTAAATAGAGGAACAACTCCCCTGCAGGATAAAGCTAGTTTCTGGGTCAGTTTCATTTTTGATTTTGACATTTTGCCTTTTTGTTATTTATGATTGCCTATTATTCCATGTTTAAAATTTCTTTCCAAATGCTGTTAAAAAAGTCTCTGCTTCTCACATTAATTTTCTTCCATATTGATCCTCTAAATTGTATGGGAAAATTGAAACACACCTGACATATACGCAAACTTTGCAACAATATCAGCACAGCTATATATTTCTTAAATTACAGACTAAACTGGTTCAGAAAATGAATGCAAAATAATAAAATCCAAATGTAGGTGTGATCGAGACCAGAAATAGATGCAATTACATGCTGAGATACTACATGTTGCAGAATTAAAATGTGCAAAGACAGTGGAGTGATTAGGTTTAATCATTCTGAATAGAGTAGATTCTAGTCACGGTTTGTGCAAAAAAAGAAAATATATATAAATCTTTGCATGTTACTATTCTTTCTTCACATTATCATAAATATGTCTGTCTATTAAAATATTCTAAAAAGATTATGAAGTAGCAAGGCCAGGATGATTCACTTGCCACTTCTATTTGTATGCAAATGCCGATCAGACCCATCCTAGCCTTGCTTCTTCATAATAACATGAAGTATTGATGGAAACACATGCCAGAGATCTTCAGAGCACTTCTGTGAAGCAATCAGGCAGATGTCCACTAAGAGGATCTTCAGAGTACTTACACCAACAAATGGGCTCCTCTGCTCCACAGATTGTCAAAAGCTTCTTACCAAAGTAATTCCAGAGTTAACTTTCAAAAGAATTTCAGGGTATTTACTTAGTATAATTCAGGAAAGCCCTGTCAAGATGGCATTCACTTATGACTTTACTTGGTAAAGTAGTGGTGGGAGACCTGGAGGTTGTTTTCAGTTTAATTTAAAGACAAATAGGCTGTTGAGCAGAATTGGTCAAGAAATGTATGTGTTTTGGTACAATTTTCTTAAATTATCAAATACATACGGCAATCAGTAATAAGCTAGCATGAAGAACGTATGTAGCATCTGAGTAATATGGCGGTAGCAGACATACTGTACTACTTATTCACCTACCCTGTAAAACTTCCATGAGCTCTGGTAAACAACACTTCTTAATTTTTGCCACCTCCTATATATGTTGTTTTAACTCCTCTGTTGGGAAGTGCTGCTTTTTTTTCCTATTGCAGCTCTCCATTGTTCCTTTTTAGAATGAAGCCACGTCATGCTTTCAGCCCTTTTATAGATTTTCAAATAATAGTTAAATTACTTTTACATATTAGTCAAAATTTTAATTTCTTTAGGTTTTTTTTCCAGAGTGTTAACTGAATTTCTATTACTTTTTTCATTTTACATGGTGAGACAATATAATACATTTGTGGCCAGAATATTAGTAAAATCTGTAAATGTACAATAAAAAATAATTATTTATTGGAGTCAAAATCACAAAATTCTATAAATATGTAAAAGAAAAATTAATTATTATTTAACGGAATAAAAATCATGAAATGAGAATAAAATATTTACTCTCTTACCGATTGGAGTAGGCTATTCTCGTTAAACTGAGGTCCACTATGCTCGATGAGTATTTAGAAGAGACTAAATAAACGATCCATTCCTTTTAAACCATGACTTTCTTGATATTTTAGTTTATAATTTAAAAACTTAATAAGAATCTGAAAATCTAACAACATCACATTAAAGTTCGATACATTCTGAAAAGAATGATTCCAAACATATACAGTATATGTAGGTTTTAAAATAAGCCCGATTTAAAGCATGACAAAAAACGTCACATAAAATCGTTGCACTTTTAGGCTTAGGATTTTATATAGAGAGAGTAGATTTGACAACTAAAACACACCAGATCAATTTTCCTGTTATTGACAGTCTGCTTTTCTAACGTGTACGCTATGAAGGAGCCTAACAAAGAAGTACTTGAAACTCTTTTATGTAATGTCAAATAACAAATTGCTTCAGGAAACACTCATAAAACTCACTTGGTCTTTATCTACGATGTTTGTTATCACATCTATTATTCACTAAGATCAATCGTTTTCTCCCAGTTCACCACTTTGTTTGCATTACGTGTAGAGAATGGACTAACACTAATAAACTGGCTTTCCCCCACAGGTAAATTATCTAATCCTTTCTCTCATTGGAGCTTTTCATGCTTTCTTTTCTGGAACCTGGAATTTGGCATTGACATTTCAATTCAAGCAAAACAAAACGCATCTAACGTTGGCTACCATGTGTGTGGATATTACCGCTCAACAATTCAAGCCCCAATATCGTAAGGACCGGCTCGAACCATTCTAACCTAAAGAGGGATGGGATGAGGAATACCATGTCGAGACTTCCCAGAATGCTACATTTTGGCAAACAATGATTCTGAATGGTAAGAAAATTATTCTTTCGATTGTAATGTAAATAACTGGCTAAAAAAAACTGATTTTTGACAACCCCTGTTAGCCACACTCCTTTGGGACCTACCAAAACCCACTCCCACCCCATTACGGTGCCCCTGTTACCAGTAGCACTCTATAAATATAATCTAATTATTATGAAATGCAAGGTCATTATTTTATTATTATTATTATTATTATTATTATAGGTTTTATTTTACATTGGCCTTACTTTTAAATACCATTTTTATTTCACAATGCAAACTGCCTCTATGTGTTTGACAGTTTGAATGTGAGTAGACCTTTGGAACTCTACTGTCTACAATCAGGGAAAGTAATAGACAGCAAATTTGGAGGACCTACATGCAGGACAGATAACCAGGAGAGAGCAATTGCAGGTTAAGGGCCTTGCTAAAGGGCCCAACAAAGTGGAGTTACTTTTGGCATTTACAGGATTCGAACTGGCAACCTTCTGATTAAACATGCAAATCCCCAGTCTCAGAACCACCACTCCACCCAAAAAGTTGCACTGTGAAATAAAGTGTTTTCAAAAAATGAGGCCATTATGAAATACAATGTAATTATTTTATTATTTTTACAGTTTTTATTTCAAGATAATTAGATTACTTTTATTTATGCATTTTTTCACATTTTATTGACTCATTTATATATAGTACATTGTTGTACTTTTGAGTACAAGAGATTATTTGTTTCATAATTGCCATTTTATTTCATTTTGCCACATATTTATTAATTCATTTATATATATTGCAATACTTTTGAATTGAAATTATTAAATAAATAATCACATTTTATTTATTTCATTTTGGAACAAATGGTATGTAAATAGTGCAAATCAAGACAGTAAACAAAATATAATTTTTCAAATTTTATTCAAATCAGAAAAAAGTTATCAAAATAGTGTTATTATATAGAGAAGTGTGTGTGTATATTACAGTTGTGAAGTAACCAGTGGTGAGCCCCCCTCACTTAGGATTACTAATATTTCCCCCTTTTCCAGAGTCCTTCCAATTTAAAGGCACTTTTCAGGCAGGTAAAGTTTCAGAACAACAATCTTCTGAAATCATCTGTTCAGACCATAGCCAGAATGTCATATGATTGGCCCCTACAATTAATCTCACGCTGTCCTGCATGCACAAGGCCATTGTGCGTTTTTTGCTGGGTCCTTATTTGGTGAATTTGGTCAATCACTAGAATTCTTAACTTCAGTGAAATTCACATATACTCTCTACTCTACTCTGCTGTTTCAAGTCAATTCCATTTTATTCATCATACCAAACAGTACATTGAAATGTATTTTTTGTCAATACCCTGGCAGTGATGTATGACGCTATTCTGTGCCCAGTAGAGCAGCATAGTTCTACCTGTAAAGATCGCTAAACAAACATTAGGTAGAATTTCTGGTTAAATATGGTTCAGTATGTATGGTAGCAGAAAATATAGTAACAAAGAAACTTTTTCTTCGACTGCTTGCTTTCTGGATGAATTTGGAGCCCTCTAAAAACAATTCCTCTTTTTGTTTATTGCATTTCCTGAGACATAATTTACCAATCTTCCCTGCCTTTTTGACTGATCGTCTTCTTCTTACCCTTCATTCACCCCGCTGAATTTGTGATTTCATCACACAGCAGGCTGCTGCCAGGTTAAGAAGTTCTCTGATGTTTTCCTGGTTCACAACTTTGTGGTATCAAGATTTAGAAATGTGACATGGTGGGAACAGTAACGTTCAGTGAAGGTTGTAGCCACTTCCCCTATAAAACAGCTCTTCAGACACAGGTAAGATCAGCATTTTTGGTTTATTCTGTTAAGCCAGACTATTATTTTTACTTTCTTCTTTGATTTGCTGCTTCTTTTCCACCACAGTGTTGAGTCAGTGCTCATTAGGAGTTTCTTATGTTTCCAGGCACTCACATCTGACCAGGTAGGTCAACTAAGTAAAGCAAGCCTTTAGAGTGGTCTGCTTTAAGCAGTCATTACCATGTTGAAAATTAATTCTGGACATTTTCATTTTCTCCTGATTGTTATGATTATGTAGGTTTCACAGTTTGGACACTTTTAAAGCCATTTTTCTAATAATTAGTTGATGATGTGGGTTACTTGAGACACCACGTCTCTATTTCTCATTGTAGTAATTGTTTCATGCTATTAGAAATTATTTTTCATTGTTTTCATCATCATTTTTGAGTTACTATTGTTATGATGTGAGAATAGTTGCTATAAAGTGTGGTCCCACAAGTTACAGGTTTGATGTCACCAAAGCAACACTATAGAACCCGACATGTCAGATGTGTCATTATCTGAGATATTCTAAGAAAAAAAAAACATTCATCTGTTACTTATTTCTCTGTAGCTCTCCCCATTCTTAAGTTATACTCTTCAATTCCATACAATGATTTTTTGTTTAGTTGAAAAACAGGACTGACTTTAGGTTTCGATTTGTTGCCTTGTTTAAATTTCCCCTCCTGCTCATCCTCTTTAACTCTGGTAGTCTTTTCTTGTGCAAGGCCTAACACTGTTATGTTCTTAAACTTTTATTTTCTTTGGTTGTTCTGAGTTTTTTTTTTGTTTGTTTCCAGCTGATATCATTACGGCAGCACAGTGGCGCAGTGGGTAGCTCTGCTGCCTCGCAGTTAGGAAACCCGGGTTCGTGAAGTTTGCATGTTCTTCCCGTGTCTGCGTGGGTTTCCTCCGTGTGCTCCGGTTTCCTCCCACAGTCCAAAGACATGCAGGTTAGGTGCATTGGCGATCCTATATTGTCCCTAGTGTGTGCTTGATGTGTGTGCATACCCTGTGGTGGGCTGGCACCCTGCACGGGGTTTGTTTCCTGCCTTGCGCCCTGTGTTGGCTGGGATTGGCTCCAGCAGACCCCCGTGACCCTGTGTTAGGATATAGCGGGTTGGATAATGGATGGATGAATGGATGATATCAATACATCGCCAATTTATTTCTGCGTCTACCACAGATCAGCAGATTTTTCCTCAGTTAAAATCTTGGACTATTGCCGTTGTATGAATGTTTGCACAGAGCATTGCTGGGCAATGTGAAAGACACATGTAAGGATGATCATCATGACATTAACATAAAAGGATGATGACGCACACTGTGACGAATCTGAACTTCAGTTAAGCAAAGGGAAGACCTTTGTAAGTGACCTGGCACTCAAGCAATAAAAATAAAACAAACAAATTACACATTATTGGTATCGAAGAGTGCTTTATTGTATGGTTAATGAACTTGAATTTATGTTGAAAGAAAATGAACGATGTTCAGTGTAGCAACCCTGCTAACGACTTTGTAACCCCAAAACAAAATGACTTGTAATATCTCTGCTGCTGGTTTAAATTTTCATTTGCTAGGACTCTGCATGTGTTCTACTGGACACATCAAAACTTTTCTTTAAATCGGGGCTGAAGTCACCTCACCAGTTTTACTACCAACTGCCATTTTTTTTCTTCTGGTTTTCCCTAAAGTTTTAAAACAAAAAAGCAACTCAGTAGCATATTTTCTTTTTCATTATTCCAGATAAGTTATATTTGTTAACTTCTTTAGTTTGTCCATGACAAATACCAGTATGATTAAGCTCAATGCATCATCAAGTGCTTGCTCAAACCCTGTACACTCCAAAATGAACTAATGGTGTTGCTCACTTTCCTTATTTAATTAATGTTACTATAACTTAAAATAATTCTGATTGTTGACATTACGTAGCTTTTTCTAGTTATGTTGACTTTAAGTCTTTTAGATGTTATATTACATTACAGCACTTTACCAGCACTTGCCACGTATAGAAATTCTCAGTTGACTCCTCCATCATAGGCTGCATTAATACAGGAGATAAGTCAGAGTACAGGAAGGTTTTGCAGGACTTTATCATGTAATGCAGGGAACACCACCTGCAACTAGTTCAACATCAGCCAGACAAAAGAGTTGGAGGGCCTTTCTGCGTGCCAAGGAGCCTCGGAGAAGGTTGATCAAGCACATCAGCCCCAAACCAAAGTGGGAAAACATGAACTAACCTAACAAGCACATCTTTAGGGATGTAGAAGGAAAACTGGTGTATCTGAAAAAAAGCAATGTGGACACAAGTAGACAGATTTCACACAGAGAACGACTTGAGATAGAATTTCAACTTGGAATGGCGGATTGGAGAAACAGAAGGGCTAACTATTGTGATACTGCTCCCCCTTCCCTTCAGGTTCCCATAAATGGTTTATTCATTGAAATAGATATCCGCTGCCACTGTCACATGTCTAATTTTCACAAATTTGAACAATATTATCCTGCTAAGTCCTGTAAGAGTAGTGTAATGGAAGGGTTACAATAGCTGGGCCGTGATAAAGAAGGGCAGAAGGGAGTATACATTGCAAAGATGTTTACTGAAGAAAACTGAAATAAAGAGGTTTTTTTTTGACTGATTTGCTGCATGGCATACAGTGAAGGAATAGCCCAAGGCATTATTGTGAAGATATGGTCATATAATAACAGAATCTTAAAATGAAACAAAGCTATGTTAAATTTATGAAAATATCTCTAAATAGCCTTTTAGCAAGCATAGAACTCATATATGCTTCTTTGAGTCTGGAGGATTTTTTTTAAAAAAAAAGTGTCTTACTTACATAATGTGTCTGTTTATTGAATGTGGTTAAGAATAGAGTCTGGAAAAGTCTTTTGAAGCTTAGATCAAGGAAAAGAAGCCTTTAGGGATTGTTTGAAACTTGGCATATGATGCACTAGTAGCCTGCTTTTTTAATCAGCTGTGACTTGCAAACGTGCCCTAAACAACTGTCATGTCTTCATTAGGACAATACATGTGTCCAAATTTGCTTCTGGGAGACCACGAATTTCTGATAAACTTCATTATATCAAGAACAGGTTAAGTTTCTGGTTATATTTGGTCAATTAAATAAAATAAGCAGGCCATCACACTTTAGTTTCTGATATATTGTGTCCTTCATAAGGTGCTTTACAAGAATAAAACACAGGATGACAAGGAACAATACAAATACAAGGTGGAGTCGTGTTGATAAAAGTCTGCTTTACTCTTTTTACCACACTTGCTTTTACTTTGGGAAAAGTTCTTCTTATGGTGTTGTCTCAGTCTTTCTCCTTTATGAGAAGAAAAACATTTTTTTTTTACAGAAGTCACTTATTTTAAACAAAAAATAAAGACGTTTGACAACCCAGAGAAGATTATTCAGTCCTTCAAGTTCATTGTGATAGCTAAAAAACAAATTTTCTCTATTCAAATAACAAAATGTTATCTATCTATCTATCTATCTATCTATCTATCTATCTATCTATCTATCTATCTGTCTATCTATCTATCTATCTATCTATCTATCTATCTATCTATCTTTTAATGAGTGTCATTTCTATTTAATTTATTATATACTACATTTCTTATATTTCTATATCTATTTCTTGAATATTGTACTCTTTTTAGTTAGCTAATAAAAGGTGTCATTTTACTTGACTTCTCACTACATCCATAATGGCTAAAACATTACAACACCCTAGTGCTTCACGAGAATGTAAAAGTTAAGTTTAAGTGAATTAGATGCTTCTTTGTAAAACCAATAAAATAACAACACCACATCAGCTCTTTCAGAATCAGAACTGTTGAAAATATATTTAATTCTGTAATGTTATTCAGAAACAGGCACCCTCTTGGCTTTTAACAAATGCTGATGAAAATATTCGCTATCCCCTTTACTTTCTTAGTTCTCAGAAGGCATCATCAATCTGAACTGCATCTCTCTAATCTGACTGGAAGTGCATAAATTGTCAAATGGTGGAGGAGGATGTCCAGCTGATAGATGGCCCAGTGGCTGTGTTGTGTTATATTGTTTTTTTGGCTCTCCAGCTCAACAATTTGCTCCTCAAGCCAATTCAACTTGTTCATCTTCATAGGCAGCCTTTTCCGATTTTTCCTTTTGTATTTGCTTATGCAGCTGATGAAACATAAAGTCTTCAGCAGCCATGACCTCGCCAAGTCTCTGTAATCTGCCACCTGAAAGTCCCAGATTTTTTTGTAGTTGGCCAATCTTTATCCTTGATGGCTGCTGACTTCTAATAATTGGTAGCTGTTGGCTTGCTCTCATGGTGGCTGCCCTTTGTCTTACACAACCTGTTTAGCTGGCCCCATTGTTGCTGTCTTGCTTAATTACTTTGTCTGATGCTGGCCATAATAAGTTCTTGATCAAGATTAGGGTTTTCTTTCTTCCACTATTTTTGGGATTTTACTGCTCAATCAATGCTTGTCCTTTTAGTTTAGTCATGTCACGTAAAGAAGTTTTTAATTTTGCTATCACATCTTACTATTCTGTGTTTGTCTTGTTACATAATGGATGATCTTTTTCTTATGTGGCTGACAGCCTTTTCCAAGACGACTTACAATATTTATGATACAATTGGTTACATCTGTCTTGTTTTTCCAGTGAAGTGACTTGCTCGTGGTCACACAGTGTCAGTAGTAGGATTTGAACCACAACCTTTTGAAATTCAAAGCCTTAATATTCAATAATGCTATGTCACATGGACTATGAAGTACAAGTGGTTAAGGATCTTTTTTTTTCTTTTCCTATAAACTTTTATTTTTATGATTACCATTCATGACACGTTGCTAATCAACAACTTTGGGTTGGAGACTTCCAGTGACACAAAAGGAAGCTCAGCCCTGTGGTCAAGTGCTTAGTGTTTGGGCTCTGAGTCTCCTCATCTCTTGAGGATTAAACACTCTGATAATTTATCATGCATAACCTACTCTTTGCCCTCAACAGTTAGACTTAGGCATTGTTAAAAAATCAGTGTATCATGTAAGCTATCTCCTCATCTCTCTCTTATTATTAGTTCATTTTCTAGATAAAACTGTACCAATCCTGAGTCTTTCATACTCTTTACATACAGAACAATTTAGCCCTTAATTATAAAATTGAAATGAAAGTTCTTGTATTTGCTATTTCTTTTCAAATGTATTCTTATTTGTTTGGTAAAGGGTGAGGTGAAGGTATCAGTTAATGGAACTACACAAATTTGATTCAGTTTATTTGGTATAGAGGTTGTACAGTAA
Source organism: Polypterus bichir lapradei (assembly GCA_026402145.1). NCBI lineage: Eukaryota > Metazoa > Chordata > Cladistia > Polypteriformes > Polypteridae > Polypterus > Polypterus bichir. The sequence goes on from JANRMT010062807.1 coordinate 48,441,125, forward strand.
GCTGTGAAAGTTCACAGGTAGATGGATAGCACTTTAATAGTCACTTTTTGGAAAGGCAATAATTAAAATAATTACATTTTATAACAAATACACACCAGAATTTCCAAAATAAAAGAAGTCTTCTGACTTGGCTAAAAATAAAGAGAGCAGTCCCAGTGGGGCATTAGAAAGACATTCTTCAGGCTGAAGATATAAATAAGCCACACAGCATTTCTTAACACACTTCTGATAAATAAATTACTAATTACATCATGAGTACACATAAAGGCACAGAATTGTTTAAACAGACAACAAAGTAGTTTGAAACTGCATAATATAAATGGAGCCCAGTATTCTCTGCCCATGAGTTCACCGTCAAACTATGGCCAGTTGACAATAGATGAGAGGGAAACAAAAACTCTTGTCAGCAACCTCAATAGAGAAAACAATCCTCTAAGGAATCCACAGGTAAAAGTGCTGGAGTCCATGGCCAACATACCCTTCCTGGGGCCTCATGTATTATGCTGTGCATATAATTCACAGTAAAACATGGAATACTAGAAAAACCAGAAATGTCATTACGCATAAAAAAAATTGAGATGCATAAATCTGTGCTTACGCCAACTTCCACGTTCTTCCGCTACATAAATCCCAGTCATCATGAAAAGTAACGATTGTGCACGTGCCTGCCATCCTACCCCAACTCCTCCCAGAATTACACCTCTTTGAATATTCAAATCAATATAAATAGCCTTTTAAGTTCAGTGTTTTGTGAAAAGACAATGGCAAAAGCATGGGGAAAAAAGAAGAATTTCAGCGAATACCAAGTGGAGGCAAGGAAAAATGTACTATTTATTGGTTTAAGCAGGCGTATAAACAATAAAAGGAAGTTGATTGAGTGATATAATGCCAGAGAAATTTGAAAGTTCAAGTTCAGAAAGTCCCACTTTCTGAGCAAGAAAAGAAAAAAAAAACTAGAACACAGTGTGAAAAAAGGTCAAAATCTCCACTTTAATCACGTACTTTATTTTGTCATTAAAGTAAAACATCATAAACTTCATCTTAAAATCATTTACTAGTTTCTCAAATCCCATCATAACTAGTAGATTGTTAAATGCTTCATATTCTATGTGTTCTTCTTTGAATTGAGTTCCTTTATTGTTATTTTATGGTACAATGAGATTCAATATGCAAATACTCCATAAACTTATTTTCTTGTAAAATCGTAAAATAACAACAACAATAATAATAATAATCATCATCATCTGATAAACAATGAAAAATATATAATATGAAAGCATAAGTGGCTGAAGTTGTGCAATATTACAACTGTAATGCAAGTTTACAGTGAGGTAATTGTACTTATAAGTACAGACAGTTCTACCAGGAGCACTTGATGGACTGATTGAGTGCATTTAGAGCTCTTGGGAAGAAACTGTTTCTGAGCTGCAAGGTTCGTGCAGGAAAGGCTCCAAAGCATTTGCCAAATAGGAGGAGTTCAAATAGACTGTGCACATGGCTGAGGCAGTTTGTGCTAGAAGTTGTATTTCGATAATTCTCTCTACTCTTGACACAATCTACCGTAGAGCTTTTTGATCAGCTGCTGTACAGCTGTGATTGCACACTCAGATACAGTGGGTTAAAATTCTCTGAGTAGTGCACTGAGAGTAACAACGCTAAAGCAGCTATGGTATTTGGAATAGTTTGGCCATTCCATGTACTATTATATTGTTACAGGTTGATTACTGTCAGAAGCCTTAAACTAATAAACAATATGCAGTTAATTTCAATGTATTTGATAAAGCTGCGTCAGGGATGTGAATCTATAAAATAAAGGGAAACCACACATGACCTGTAGCACTGCTTTGACACTGGGTGGCGCCAGTTTGCAAAACCGGACCGAAAACTTCCATATGCAATGGTTTCAGCTGGCATGAAAATGTGCGTCGCTTTACGCCAAGTTTAGTTTTTATATATTGCAATGTCAGTGTGGAAATGGGCATGCATACACAACATTTTTGTGCGTACACACCGTTTACACATGAGGCCCCAGGTCCTTCTATCGTGCAGTCTGTGCTGGGCCATCTCATATGACCACAGATTTTTTTTCCTTGCATTGGTTCAAAGGTTCCCATTTTCTCAGGTGTCTCTTCATGGGCAGAAAATCAGCTTGAGAAGAAAACAGTGGCGCCAACTGCCACAACAGGATCCCAAGAAAAGAATAGATAAGGGTCAGTAAGCATTCATATTTATTTCAATGATAATATTTCTGCACAAATAACTAATAAACAAAGCTAATAAGCAACTATACTCAGGGTATGCTTTACTAAAGTAGTGAGTCTTCTGCCTGGATGTAAAAGCTGAGACACACACATACACACAAACACCCATACATGCATATAAATATACTGTAAATTGTGGTTTTGCGAGGTTTGAAATGGGATCCAAATTAAATGCTGGGACACCAGCCACGTCACTCCATTTAACTAACAAAACAAACTTCAACAAAAATAACATGCAATAGTGCACATAAAGCAAACTAGAGCATGATAATCGCTTTTTGCAGTTTTTAGGTTGGGAGTACAGCTCCAGCTCTGCCAATGAGACACCACCTTCCAGAATTGCCTTGAAAGTTTAATCCCCCAACCAGAATTGGCGAAGTCACTGCCCCTTATTAGGCATCTTCTGCATGCTGTAAGAACAAAAAGGCACGATAGCGACAGCACCCACTCTCACTCTGGGATAATATTGATTACCAAGGATGAGACACGAAGGTGATCCTTAAACGCTTATGTGTGACTATATGCATGACCATATACTGTAACAGACAACACGTATGGGCTGGCATCCCTACCGGGATTGGCCCCATTCCGTTAACTCCCTCGGAGGTCAATACAAAGCAGAGATCAAGGCTGTATGCTGTCCTGACCCACTAGATGGCAGCATCCCTGGGGTTTGGTATGCATTTGAACACCCACAGAGCATGCTGGGAATTGTAGTCCAGTAGGGCAGCCCTGTTGGGGTCTGTGGGTGCCACCAGTGGGTGCTGCAGGGAGTTACACTCTCTACTTTATGGGACTTCTGTATGACCTGGAAGTGCTTCCAAAGGACAATGCTGTAGCACTGGAAGTACTCACAGGTCCAGGTGAGCCAGAGCCGGGAGAGGAAACAAGCCACACTCGCCTGGAAGGAGTAGCAGCAAAGAGAAGAATGCTTGTAATTGCAGCACTGAGGTATTTCTTTAAAATAAAGACCTTTGTTTTGAACACGGGACTTGTCTGTGCATTTGTGTTAGGGGTTTGGGGCTATTTGATGCTCCCTGTTGATCATATTACTATGTAATAAAATGTTAAGGTTTCTGCATCTAGTTGCCCATATCAATGAAATCAGAATAAAGGAAGATGCTGAGAGACGCTTTAAAGTACAGAAAAAAAATGGTTGGGAGACGAGAAAGGCTACTTGAAGATAATGACAGAGTCTGAGAAGCAGGCTTTATGGAAACACAGTCCAGAGGGAGCATGATGAAGAGATTTTCAGGCACATGCAAATACGTAGGGAAGGTGCTTAAAGTACACATAGGGTAAGAGAGAGCAAATATTTTTTAAATTATTCTATTGCCTTCCTTCCCCAGCATGTCTAGTCTCTGTGTGTGTGTGTAAGTTGGCGTACATCTAATAAGTGTGTAAAACAAAGATTTAAACAGAATGTGCCACTGTTAAGAAGAAACACAAGGTTGCAGTACGAGTCATCTGCGGCAAAGCATGTTTGAATGAGATACATAGACCACCTTTTTTATATACCTTAAAACAAAATTGAATTACATAGGTGATCCATTGGCCAGTTACACATTTAATTGGATTTCAGTTTTCTGATTGTTTAAAAAATAATCCTTTAAATAGACAGCATAAATTTAAAAAAAAACAGCACCATGGAGCTGAGTGAGATGATATTCCAAAAAGGAAAAGTGTAACTGGGCTCAGATGGAATGAGTCTGTGGTGAAAAATGAGACGCCATCATAGTTTTAAGTCTTATTAGTCATTTGGAGCAAACATGTTCTTCTTTGGATTCAGCCAGCCAAGATAGTCACTCTTTATGTAGGGAGTGGGCCTGGGTTCACATCTTGAGAGCCTAGAGGGGATGATCTGTGCAGATAGCCCTGCCTGAGGGAAAAGATCCCAGCATAATTAACTGATCATAAATTTGCTGAATGTTTTAAAAAAATAACCCTTTAAAATGCACTGGTGAGACCTCATCTGGGGCCTCATGCATAAACAGTGCGTACCCACAGAAATGTTGCGCAAGAACGTTTCCACGTTCAAATCGCGATGTATAAAACCTACACTTGGCGTAAAGCCACGCACTTTTCCACGGTACCTCATACCTTGTCGTACACAAGTTCTCCGCTCGGTTTTGCAGACTGGCGGCACCCAGCATTAAAGCAGTGCTACTGTTCCTGTGTGGTCACCCTTTCTTTTCCTGACGCGGCTTTATAAATACACTGAAACTAACTGCATATTGTTTATTAGTGTAATGTATCTGATTGTAGATTACCTGTAACAATATAATGGCCCAGGGAATAGCCATAGCATTCCAAATACCATAACTGCTTTAGCGTTGTTACTCTCACTGCACCTTCTTCTTTCAGCTGCTCCCTTTAAGGGTTGCCACAGCGGATCATCTTTTTCCATATTACTCTCACTGCACCACTCGGAGTATTTATATCACTGAATCTGAGTGGGGAATCACAGCAGCAGCTGAACGGAAAGAGAGTTATCGGTATACAGGATCAAGCACACGCTGCCAAAGCCACGGCAAAACGTTTCAAAGCCTTTCCTGTATGGACTTCGCGGTTCAGAAACAGTTTCATCCCAAGAACTATAAACATGCTCAATCAATTGCTCCTTGTAGAACTGTTTGTACTTATAAGTACAATTACTCCACTGTAAACTTGCACTACAGTTATAATATTGCACAACCTGCGCCTCTTTATAAAGCGCGTATTTACATATGATGACGATATAATTTTTAAGATGAAATACAGCAAAATATGTTGATTATATTATACAGATAAAACTTTAACTTCATTTAAATAATCTGTATTGTTAATAATTAAACATGTGAGGACACGATGCCGCAGCTCTATTGCGCAACTCCATTGCGTGTGCTAGCCAACATGCAACAAGATGATTAATGACAATTGCTGTCTTACCTCAAAACCATTGTCTTAATTATCTGAAACAAGTTATTTAGCTGCATGTCTTATCAACTGTCATGATTTGGTATGATTTTGTGCCCTCTAATGCTGCCAGTGTTTATTTCTGTTGTTAGGTCCAGTGTTGCTAGGGGCGTGGCCTCTGAGGTCTGGACCCATGCGTAATCAATGCAACAGGATAAGGACGGCTATGAGTGCAAATCCTTATCCAATCAATGGATACCAAATTTGTGGAGAGTTCCAAGTTTATCATTGTGTTCTTTACTCGCAAGTACTTCTGTTTTTGACTCTCTTGTTCTCTTGACCACAATTATTGTCTCTCATTTTGAGCTTCAGTTTCTTTTAACTTTATACCTTTTTATGTTTTTTTTTTTTGTTTTATATGCACATATCCTGGTTTTTAATTAAAAAGTTTATTTGACAGAATATCACATTATAACACATTGCCACTCTCTACTGCTATGGCCAATGACGATAGCTGAGTCATCCTATCTGAAAAAAATACCTTACCTGAACTACAAATAAAGAAGAGCCATCAATCTCAGAATCGCCATTTCTTTGTTGGTAATGGTTACCTAAAAAGGTAGGAGTTTTCTCTTTGTTGCTCTCATTGGGCCAAATAAGAAAATAGGAAAAAAATGTCTTTTCTGTGAACCACTTAAGGACATCTAGAAAGTCCTCAAAGGTGTTTTAGTTTTTGGAAACAATTGTGCTCACCATTCCACCCTTCATTTTAAATGTTTTAGGGTTTTTTTATGGCTGTTTCAGTTGTTTTATAAACCATTTTATCCATTTTCCAACCTGCTGAATCCAAACACAGGGTCACGGGGGTCTGCTGGAGCCAATCCCAGCCAACACAGGGTGCAAGGCAGTCCCAGACAGGGCGCCAACCCACCGCAGGACACCCACACCCACACACCAAGCCCAATTTAGAATCGCCAATCCGCCTAACCTGCATGTCTTTGGGCTGTGGGAGGAAACCGGAGCACTCAGAGGAAGGCCACGCAGACACGGGGAGAAAATACAAACTCCACACAGGGAGGACCAGGGAAGTGAACCCAGGTTTCCATACTGCAAGGCGTCACCGTGCCGCCCAAACTGTTTTATGTTTGCCTAAAATTTTGATTCTCATTCGGACGTGAAATGTTTGAAAATGCTTTTATTCTAGCAAAGTTAAATGTAAAGATTTCTTTAAGAGGTGGCAATTTGTCAAGAGCTAGCTCGGGATTATGTGGTATTCAGCCGTTTTCTACCTGCATCACAAGCTCTACTTCAGAAGGAAAGCACAATCATTTGTGACACATAAAAGTCTTGCACTCAGATGGGCAATTTCTAGAGATTTCTGTAGACCGCCTCACAGGAAAAGGAGTGTAACCCTGGCATTACAATCAATGGATGTTGACAAACCATCTTTGATGGCTTCTCTGCTCAAGGGGTTTCAATCCCCAGAAGCCTTCATTAAATTGATGAAGACAAAATATGGCAATAGACAGTGAGCAATTTGAAAGTTGTTTTTGTGATCTGTCTCCTAGACTGGTGCAGCAGAATATTATCTGGTTTGTGGTCTGTGAATGTAAGCAGACAGGACCTATATAAATCTCCTGAAATTTAAAAAAAATAGAAGACATTTCAGGTCAGTGAATTGATTGCTGGCTGTCATTGCTGTAATCATAAAATAATAAAAAAGTGCAAGCCATATGGGGCTAGAGCCATAAACTGTTTACGAAGTCTCAACATTTTATAGAGAAATGTACTGCGTGATCCGTTTCTTTAGATAAAGAAATGCTGAAAACTCTCCTAAGAGTCTCAGGTTTACATCATCCATACCTCATATGTAATAACAACGCCTTTGTATTCTTACACTTTATCTGTCTTCTGTACCCTCATTGATAATTCAACCATAACTCCATTGCATGCACATCACAATTAACAATTAGCGCAACCGACTCTTTCTGAAATGCGAAGTTTGACAGATGGCTGAGCAGTGCAGTGCCTTAGTTGGTCAGTTTGTGTTGCAGAGAGCGGAGTTTGTCTCCAGCTTGATCTGACGGCATTTCAACGTAACACATACCTACTTTAGCCATTGGGGTGTTATGGCTAAATGGTTAAGGCTTTGTATTTCAAACTCAAAGGCTGTGGGCTCAAATCCGCTACTGACACTGTGTGGTCATGTGAGCAAGTCACTTTACCTGTCAAATGTTGTAAGTTGCTTTGGACAAATGCACCAGCCTTATAAAGTAAATGGAAATGAACTAGACCACTCAGTCTGACAATCTTGTATGAAGTACTTGCTTATCTCAATATGCCATCCAGATACTTTTGTTTTATTTTTGCATTTATTAATCTCCCTAGTGCAGCGTTTCTCAACCTTTACGAGTTTTCATAACAGTTTTAATCGCGCCCCCCTAACATTTTTTTGAAAGGAGCCCACTAATACCAATTTGTTCTTTTTTAATTAATGATATATCATAGATGCTGTGGAATATGGCCGGCCATTCATCCCGGCCAATACCCCCAGGCCGCCAGGTGGAGCCCTCCCTGCAGCATGGAGGGGCCCCGAATGCCAGCAGGGAATTATGGACATTGGAGTTTTCCTTTGCAGCCCTGCTGGATACCACAGGGGCCGCTAGAAGGCGCTGCAGGGAGGAACAGTGTTTATTTACCCTACGCCCCGGAAGTACGTCCGAGTCACATGGACAAGGGGAATGACGTGCTTCCGGGGTGAAGAAAGGACTTTTGATCTGACCCGTAAGTGATAGGAGATCACATGGACTAGGGATTGGAACACTTCCGGGTCAGGGAGGATAAAAGGATTGTGGGAGCTCCAAGATGGCAAGCTGAGTTGGGTGGTAGGAGGGCAACGCGTCTGGGAGTGGTGGATTGGTTTATTGTTATTGTATTGGTTTATTATATGAGTATTGTGGAGTAGAGGGTGCTTTGTGCACTGTTCTGTATTAATAAAGTCAACATTTGGACTTTTATCTGGTGTCTGGCGATTTGGACAAGGGTTCAAGGGAGCGATACTGCCCCCTATCTGTCACAATGCATATTTTATTATACCTACTTAACTTTTATCAACATTTATCTAACTCTATATTTATTTTTCTAGTATCAGAACGTTGTTTAAGTTAATTTGTTTTGGTTTCAATAGATGTATTTTTCATATTTTTGATTCTTGTTTTCTTTTTTCACATCTTTGCACCCCCTTTTTGTTACTTCGTGCCCCCCTAGGGGGGCCCGCCCCACGGTTTGAGAACCGCTGCCCTAGCGGTAGTCCTGAGTGTCACTCGTGTAAGCGTTAGACCCGAGGGTTACTCGGGCTGTAGAAGTGCTAACAGCATTAGTCCCGAGTGATACTTAACGGTGTAGATGCATCTTTGCCTCATAATGGAGTCGGGTAAGAAACGTTTTTCAGCAGTCCAGGTGTTGCACGCTCTTGACAGTGATATGAGCAGCGATGTTGAGGAGCCTGTCATCAGCAGTGACGACAAAGTGAACCTGTCTTCAGGGAGTGAAATTGATACTTAAAGTGATTCTGATGAATCCAAAAGTAACGCTCACGTTTGGGTTTCTGTTGACCCTGCTTCAAATAAACAAGCCAGGAATAAAAATAGATGTTGACAGCGAAGATCCACTTAATTACCAGAAGTTATTTCTTAATTATGATGTGATCGAAAGACGAACTGTTACAGTGTTGGGTAGATGACCAGCACCTAAGCAGAGTTCCTGTTCAAAGATATACCACACAAAAAACACAGTTTGACAGTATATACGGTATTAGCATCATCCTTATTATTATTCATAATCATTTGTATCATTATTATACTTTACACTTCTGACTTTGTACTTGTAGTGTTTTGCACATTTTACAGTAGAAGGATGAGATTTAATTAAAATTGTCATTTTTTAGGCCAAAAAATGCAACGCTTTTTACTTTTTTGTTTTTTTTTAAAGAAAAAGTAATGCTAAGGAGGTTAAGGATCATAAATACAAGTGCTAGAGTCTGTTTGCTACTGCTGTTTGCACCTGTTCTACTCTTTCAGACTATCTGGCTGACATAACTTTGGGTTTTTATTCAGTCAAGTTGGCGTTTTTTTGTTTTTTGTTTTCCTTTCCTTTATGCCATTGCATCACTTGGACATTGGCGCTACAAGTAGAACAGAATACATGCTGACAAATAAAGCAAAAAATTGATGAACACACAACCAACAGACATACCCACATAAAAAATATTAACACAATATGCTGCTGAGTCAGCAAACATTTTAACAGCAAGATCAAACAAAAATAACGCATTTCAAAGCTATTGCAAACCCAAAAGTGGGTGATCGTTTAATGGTATGCAGCCATCGTGGACGCCTGTCTATTTTGCCAACTTTAATAACTATTTTACTATTTTATGGCAGGATGTGGTGAAAAGAGAAGTTTATGTGTCATGGAAGTAATGACTGAGTTCGGCCAATTCAAGGCTTTACTTCTAATAACTGTTAATGGGAGCACAAAATAAAGAATAGACAATGGAGAATACAAGACCAAGGCCATCTTTCAAAGTGTGGGCAGCCTGCCCGTGTCCTAAAGAACCCAAAAGCCTTACACAGCCCTTTCCTTATGCCGGCTCAGTGTGTTTTCTGGGATACATGAAGCTGCCAGAGAGGCCTCTGGGTAATGTTGGAATAAAAAAAAAAAAGCTACACAAAAATGCCACCCTTACCACAGTACCTCTGAGATAAACGCCTTGTCGCCTGACCCCATGCACTGGCTCTGGTGCGACAAGGATCTGCATGCATAACTGAAAAATTAAAAATATTGTCTAAACTTGCCAGGTTTTTGGCAGCAACAGGGAAAACAAGCAAGATGGAGCAACCACATTTGGTGTAAAACCCTGAGATATCCTACTGTTATACTGAAAGCGTAGGAAGCTGAGAGCAGGACTACTTGGAGCTTGTAAGAACTTGGAGCTGCTTCAACCCTGACACCATCAGCAGGCCCACCAGCCTGTTTCACTAGCTACTAAAGTTTTTTTTCTGTATACATGTAATCAATAAGTAACAGGACAGGACAGAATAATATTTATCTAATGAAATTAGAAGTCACATAAAATGCAAGACTATAGTGAAATTCTTGTGTAATGGTGGTGGGGTGGGGACAGAGAGGTCTATACAGGCACTAAGACAATAGTTTTATCATGTAGAGTCCATCCATCCATTATCCAAGCCGCTATTTTCTAACTACAGAGTCACGGGGGTCTGCTGGAACCAATCCCAGCCAACACAGGGCGCAAGGCAGGAAACAAACTATGCCGACCCTATTTTCCCTTTTATATTCTTTATTGCGTAGACTTCCCCAAAATGCCTCAAATCGGACACACTTAAAGCTCTGCGGTCAGGTTCACAACTTCAGTTCAGCATTTCCTCCTGCTTTCCTTCTTTTTCTAAACCTCAAGCAATTAGACAGTGCAAAGGATCAAGCAGGAGTTAAGTTAGACATTTATTTATGGATTACTGATTACATGCTCACAAATATTAAGGAAGCAGAATACAATGTGAATGTTGGCAAACCATACCATTACAGCCGAAGCAGCAGTGCATCTTTGGTTAAAGGGATGCTCACGGTTTATCTTCAGTCTAGCCTGCTTTGAATGGAGTACTGAAACAGGCCAAATGCCCATCTCGGTATGGCTGCTGAGACAAAGTTGTCTTCACCATGGCTTTCTCTTCATGACCAGATGGTGAGAGAGAGAGAGAGGTAAAAGCAAGGCGGCCAACTTTATATCGTTCTTACCGGAAATGAAAAAAATGAACCAATGGGACATTGTCACACAGAATGGCCAGTCAAAACTAGTTATAAACAACCATAATTTGGAACAATAGAATTAGTCTGCCTGTCCTGTCCTGGGCCAGTTTCCAATGAAAGTGCTCAGGTACAATTCATCCTCCAGTTGCTTTATTTAGGCAGTTTATGGCCTTCCTGTGAGGGATGGCTTATAGGCTTATTTAAGTCCAGACACAGTCACCCTTGGCAAGCTAGTTTGATATGTGCTCCATCCCCACCTTTGTAAATTTCACATCTTGAGTCAGTCCTAAAGACTGGGGGGTCACTGGTTAGGTAAACATCACAGATAGATAGACAGATATTTGTCCCTGGGGGAAATTTGGCTTTTTAAAGAAGCTCTTTAAACACATAAATGCATAAATAGGTAGATGGGCGGCACGGTGGCGCAGTGGGTAGCACTGCTGCCTCAGATAAAAGAGATCTGGGTTCGCTTCCTGGGTCTTCCCTGCATAGAGTTTGCATGTTCTCCCCGTGTCTGTGTGGGTTTCCTCTGGGTGCTCTGGTTTCCTCCCACAGTCCAAAGACATGCAGGTTAGGTGCATTGGCAATCCTAAATTGTCCTTGGTGTGTGTGTGTGTGTGTGTGTGTGTGTGTGTGCATGCACTGCGGTGGGCTGGCACCCTGCCCGGGGCTTGTTTCCTGCCTTGCACCCTGTGTTGGCTGGGATTGGCTCCAGTAGACCCCTGTGACCCTGTAGTTAGGATATAGCGGGTTGGATAATGGATGGATGAATAAACAGGTAGACAGAAAATGAATATGCACACACACTTTAGTGTGAACAAACACCAGAATAACTAAAAAACAAGAAATTTAAAAAAGGAAAATATTCTGACACAACCTCTCTCTGACACACTTACACTGAGGACTTTCAGCCAAAGAATCATTCAGCAGAAGTGTGGCAAGAAACAACTGGGGCTCCTTTATAACAACGTATGTGTATGTCTTGGCACTGTGACTGCAAAGACAGAGGTTTACTTTCTGTTTAATCATTTTGGCTTACATAATTATCTATTTATTTATTTGATGAGCGTCTGTAAAAAGGCTCATTTTCCTCCTCTGGACAAATAAGTTATGTTTGTTAATTATTCTTGATGATATAGCACCTTTCACATCTATCTATGTGTCTGTCTATTGTAGGAGGCACACACGATGGATGAGCACCCCAACCAGGAGTCCAGAAGATCCCTTACCCAGAAGGGAGGCCCCATGAGAACATAAAGGCATCCTGGCACAACAAAGTGAAGGGGGTCACACCTGGACTAGGTGGCCTGTATGGGTGGATGGACTTCCCAGCCAGAATGAATGGTTCCTTACTCGGGTGGGGAGCCCCAAATAAATGGATAGGTGTCCTGACCGGACATCGACTTCATACTTTCCCTGGCCACAAGAGAAGAAGAGGACAGGGAAGGACTGTCTCTGGGGTACGTTTATTCCCTAGATGGTAGCAACCCTTCTTATTGGCACCCATTTGGGAACCAGCAGGGAATGCAGGGAGTTGTAGTTCGGCAATACAGTCCTGCTGGGGTTTGTGGGTGCCACAAGAAGGCACTGCGGGGTGATGCACTACCCAGAATTTGAGACTTCCATATGACCCGGAAGTACTTCTATCGGGCAGAAGCCCTGGACCCAGAAGTACTCCCGGGTCATTGATTAAAGGGACCACACTCCCTTATCCAGGCAAGTCAGAGCTGGGAGGACGTTGAGCAACACTCGACTGGAGGTGGAGGAGGAGGGCAGTGTGATGGTGAGAAGAGAGGATAGATAATTGCAGAGAGAGAGATTACTTGTGCTTTGTGTTTGTAACATTTTGGAGGTATTGTATTCAATAAACCATCCATTATTTGAACCAGGGACACTGTGTTTGTTTGTGTTGGGGTTTGGGGCTCTCGGATGCCCCTGGTTCCATCACACTATCTATCTATCTATCTATCTATCTATCTATCTATCTATCTATCTATCTATC
>JANRMT010062807.1:48454121-48477566 GCA_026402145.1 Polypterus bichir lapradei
ATCTATCTATCTATCTATCTATCTATCTATCTATCTATCTATCTATCCTGTTGGAGTGTGCTTAATATATCCAGAAAGATGTATTTTACAACTACATTACAAATTAGAAGCGATTCAAGTTCATTTATTATTTTATTTAATTCTGTCAATTGTGCTAAAACTAGTGAGTGATGGCTTTCCAACTTTGCCAGTTAAGTGATTTCTGTTTTTTGACATATATAATAATTCATGACTTCATGAGCTTTCATACAATTTATCATTTCTGGTATGTTGTCAAAGAGCTCCTGTTTTTCTGCACTTTATCCGTCGATTGATTAGTGTCCCATCTGGACATGAGCTTTCAAAATGTGTCTAGAATTTAGCTTATTAAGAACTTACGGCTAGAAGTGGCTTTCTGTTTCATTCCTGTGAAAACAACAGTTCTAACGCCCTACCTACCCCAGGAAATATGTTTTACTTTGCTTCGTAGTCAGCAATACTATAAAATGCATTAAGTAATGTTAGTAAACAAGTACAGCTGCACTACACACTGTCTCTCTCTGGGAAACAATGCGGTGACTGAGCATTCTCTGGCTGAATGAAGAATGCAATGAAAAGAAATCTTGATCGATCAATTTTTTCACTTTACTGAATAACAAATGCTACTCTGCATCACATTATTTTGTGATATTTGTTGGATACAAAATAGTGGCACCTGTAATCAACAATGATTTCAAACTGTATCAATGTGATGTGCACAACATAATGATAACACCTTAAAAAATGCCCAATTCAGTGGATTCAGAAAATATTCTGACCCCTGCACTTTCTGCACATTTTGTTGTGTTGTACATTTAATTTTAAATGGACAAATTTGTCATTTGTATTCAATTTAGCAGCAATTACACCTTTGAGCTTTCTTTGTTAAAGTCTCTACATGTTTTACACACCTGGAAGTGGGCAGTTTTATCCCATTCCTCCTGACAGGTCCTCTCAAGCTCCTTTAGATTGGCTGGGAAGTGTCTGTAAACTGCCATCTTAAGGTCACTCAAGAAATGTTCAGTCTGGGCTTTCACTACGCCACTCAAGGACAGTCAGAGACTTGTCCCAAAACCATTCCAGCATTATCTTGGCCATATGCTTTATGTCATTATCATGCTGAAGGGTGAATCGTCATGCCAATGTGATGTTGTGTGCACTTTGGAGAAGTCTTTGTTTAAGGAACTCTCTGAATTTGGCTGCATTTATCCTTCCTTCCAATCTGACCATTCTCCCTGTGCTTGCTACTGAAAAACATTCCCACAGTATGATGCTGCCAGCACCCTGCTTTATCATGGAGATAGTATTAAGCAGGTGATGAGAAGATGCCTGTTCTTCATCTGACATAGCATTTGGAGTTCTTCCCAAAGAGTTCTATTTTTGCCTCATCAGACCAGAGACTCTTTTTCCTTGTGCTTCTAACAGGTTCTCTCATCTCAGCAGAGGACCTCTGGTGCTCTGATGGAGAGACCATTGAATTCTTGGTCACCTCCCTGACCAAGGCCATTCTTGCCAAATTACTCAGTTTGGATGGGTGGCCAACTCTTGAGTCCTGGTGGTACCTAAAATGTTCAGTTTTACTATTAATGAGATCACTGTGCTCCTGGGAATGCTCAAAGCTTTAGAAATGGTTTAATTGCCTTGCCCTGGTCTGTGCCTCACCAAAATTTGTTCATGGAGGACTACAGAGAGTCCTTAGACTTCATGGTTTGGTTTTTGTCCTAGATAGATAGATAGATAGATAGATAGATAGATAGATAGATAGATAGATACTTTCTTAATCCCAAGGGGAAATTCATATAATCCAGCAGCATCATACTGATACAAAAAACATAAAAACAATATTAAATTAAATAGTAATAAAAATGCATTCTTAATCCCAAGGGGAAATTCATATAATCCAGCAGCATCATACTGATACAAAAAACATAAAAACAATATTAAATTAAATAGTAATAAAAATGCATGTAAAAACAGACAATAACTTTGAATAATGTTAGCATTTACTCCCCCGGGTGGAATTGAAGAGTCGCATAGTGTGGGGGAGGAACGATCTCCTCAGTCTGTCAGTGGAGCAAGACAGTGACAAAAGTCTGCCACTGAAGCTGCTCCTCTGCCTGGAGATGACACTGTTAAGTGGATGAAGCGGATTCTTCATGATTGACAGGAGTTTTCTTAGTGCTCGTCGCTCTGCCACAGATGTTAAACTGTCCAGCTTTATTCTTACAATAGAGCCTGCCTTCTTAACAAGTTTGTCCAGGCGTGAGACGTCCTTCTTCTTTATGCTGCCTCCCCAGCACACCACCGTGTAGAAGAGGGCACTTGCCACAACTATCTGGTAGAACATCTGCAGCATCTTATTATCTTATTGCAGATGTTGAAGGACGCTAAGCTTCTAAAAAAGTATAGTTGGTTCTGACTGGAGGATGGCTGGAGGATGCAGTAGTCAGAGGTGAGAGTGGGTTAGGGTGGTCAAACCTGTTAAAGAAGTTGTTCAATTGGTTTGCTTTCTCCACTCCTCTCTCAATGGTGGCACCCCTCTTCGAGCTGCAGCCAGTGATGATCTTCATCCCATCCCACACTTCCTTCATGCTGTTATTCTGCAATTTCTGCTCCAGCTTTCTCCTGTACTGCTCCTTCGCCACCCTGAGCTGGACTCGAAGTTCCTTCTGCACGCACTTGAGCTCATGCTGATCACCATCTTTAAAAGCCCTTTTCTTCTGGTTCAAAAGGCCCTTGATGTCACTTGTAATCCATGGCTTGTTGTTAGCATAGCAGCGTACTGTTCTTACTGGAACTACAATGTCCATACAGAAGTTGATGTAATCAGTTGTGCATTCAACAGCCTCTTCAATGTTCTCACTATGTGACCCCAGCAATATATCCCAGTCTGTAGTTCCAAAGCAGTCTCTCAGAGCCTGCTCTGCCTCAGGGGACCACTTCCTGAATGATCATGTGGTTGTAGGTAGCGCCTTCACTCTTGGTTTGTAGAGAGGCTGAAGCAGAACCAGGTTATGATCTGCTTTCCCAAGCGCAGGCAGCAGGGTGGAGCCATATGCGTCTTTAACGTTTGCATACAGTAGATCGATAGTCCTATTTCCCTGGGTGTTACAGTTCACATACTGGGAGAAGGCAGGTAATGTTTTATCCAGCGTCACATGATTAAAGTCTCCAGCGATTAGCACAAGAGCCTCAGAGCTGCGTTTGTAACTTAGCAACTGCGGAATGGATGATGTCTGCGTTCCCTCAAGGGGGGGTGTAAACAATAACAACAATCACGTGTCCAAACTCTCTTGGCAAGTAATAGGGATGCAGACTTATGGCCAACAGATCGATGTCCCTGCAGCAAGTGGAGATTTTAACGTTTATATGTTCAGAATTGCACCACCTTGTATTGACATAGAGAGCGAGTCAAACTCCTTTCCGCTTCCCACAGGTATTTGCGTCTCTGTCCGCTCTAACTGTGCTAAACCCGGGTAACTCCACGTTAGCATCTGGGATGGTAGTTGTTAGCCACGTTTCACTAAAACACAGCAAGCTGCATTCTCTGTAGGTTCTGACATTTTTCACCAGCACAGCCAGTTCGTTGATCTTATTTGGTAGTGAGTTCACATTTCCAAGGATCACAGAAGTCACCGACAATTTATAACATCATTTTCTCGCAAGCTGCTTGGCTTTTATCGTATCTTTTATCTTTGCGCCGGCTCGGCTGCCCCGATATCGTCTTCTTACCTCGTCAGGTAAATAGGGAACCACACCGGTCTGGGCATTTCTTCTCAGTGCTTTAAGTTGACTACTTGAATAGGCGAGTCTCGGAGTGTAAAAATCCATGTCAAGTAGTAAAAATAGTAAAAAGTGTCCAGGGAGTGATTCCACATAAAAGAGAGTGGTAGAAGTGATCAGTGAAATAGAGAAATAGAGAAAAAAAAGGTAAAAAGATAAAGTCATACACGGAGCTGCTGGAATCGCTGCCACAAATGGTCCTGACATGCAGTGTGAATTGTGAGTCCTTATATACACAGATATAGAAAAATAGCAGTCACATTTCCATTTTGTTTTATTCTAAAACAACTATTATTTCTTGATAAACTGCTAAAGAAAGACCACTGTTGTCTCTGTTGCACATTCTTCTATTTTATTGCAATTAAAAAAAAGATAAACTTTTCCAGACTGTCCCGCAATATGCCATAAATCACAAGAATTTCACACTTAAAGTCACTGGTACTAATTCTACTGACATTGCAACATCCTCTGTGCTTTTTAAGTGTTGATTGATGTGATCGACAATCGGTTCTCAGAGCTGTTTAAATCTCACAAATGTGCAAATAATTGTGGATTGAGTTAATGAGAATCGCCTGTTGGTCATGGAACTGACTGAGCCTCAATTGTCAAATAAGGCTTAACTCAAGAGCGGCTTCCTTAGCAAAGTCTTGATTTCATAAGCTTGCTTTATTGAATACCACAACCAGGCGGCTAATGAATAACCTCTAGTAATGCCACCTCTGCAACCAATCTCCAGACTCTGTAGCTCTTGGTTGGTGGAATGAGTGGCCCATCTCCATCGCAAGGTTATTATGGTTAACGAAAACTAAAATCAAAACTGAAACTATTATTAAAAAAACATTTTCGTAAACTGAAATAAAATAATTAACAAAACTGAAATGAAAAACTAAAACTAAAAGAAACTATTAAAGTAGCTAGAAAAACTGAACTGAACTGAAATAAAATAATATCCATCCATCCATTCATTATCCAACCGCTATATCCTAACTACAGGGTCACGGGGGTCTGCTGGAGCCAATCCCAGCCAACACAGGGCGCAAGGCAAGAAACAAACTCCGGGCAGGGCGCCAGCCCACCGCAGAAATAAAATAATAATTTACTAAAAATATTTTTAGTTTTCATTTTTGAATGAATATTCTTGCCAAGTGATGAAAAACTAAACATACTAATGTGTTTTTGTATTTATTCTATATTTATTAATTTACCTTTTTTAGTTCATATTCACAGCTCAAATACCTGACATTGTAAAAATAATCCAGTAGAAGAATTGTGTTTTAAAAGATTTGTCCCCCTTTTTCAATCTTTCTCTCTCTCTTAAAATAGATAGTTTTTAATTCTTAATATCAGCCATATCATACATATTGCATACCAAGGATTTTTCCTGCCTTGCATCCAAAATTGCTGAGGTAGGCTCCAGATTCCCTGCCATTCTGCTCTGGATAAACAGATTTAGATAATGTATATATTGTTCTTATTCTTAGATGCTGTCTCTGTCATTTTTTGTCCATCCATACACATATTACGTGCTCTTGCTCTGCTCATTAAGGTTTTACTGTTCTTATGCATGGGCTATTCAAGTCTCACTACCCCTAACCTTGACACTACATGCTTGTTTTTCTTTGTTTCCCTCAATACAGCTAGGTGGGGTCTACACACTAATTCAAGCCCAAGAGCCTTGTTCCTCCTAAGCCCCCATGATTTTCATTATCACACCTGTCAGAACACAGTAGAATCTATTTTCTGATTTTATTTTATGTTTTCAGCCTGCAAGTGGCAAAATTCTATCTATAAATTGTATGTGTCTGAGATGGAATCAGAGATCAATATGGCTGGTAGAAAATAACAAAGCCCAGTATGGGAAATTTTTGAAGGCAATATTGAAGGCATTCATTATAAGCACATTGCGTTGGAGCAGAATATGTTGTGTGCTGTAGACATTTAGAGTAAAAAAAACCTTGACACCTTAAAATTCATCTAAATTTCAATACAAATTGGCCCATTCTGGGCAATAAAAGGAAAAAAGGTGCCAACAGTCAGTGCAGATTAGTTCAGCACAGATGACATAGAAAATATTTTAAAAATAATAATATTGTGTAAAATTATTCATATTCAGTATCTGGTTTTGATTCTGCTTGTTTTTATCTGACAAAAACAAAACCAGATAGTAAACCATGTAGTGTAGTAAGCTTCCGCTAACAATAAACACATATCCAAAATCCGTTAAGTGTATAGTTCTGTCTGATTGTGACACAAAACTAAACTACATAGGAGCTCCATGCCATAATTATTAAAACTAAAACTAACAGATATAAAAGTAACATGGAAATGTCTTTGTGAAATAAAAACTAAACTAAAAATACACGATGAAGGAAAACTAAAACTAAACTGAATTTCCAAGTAAGGTCAGAAAAAACAGAAATAAAAACTAATATAAAAAGGCAAAACTATAATAACCTTGCTCCATCCGAACTGCCGACTCTCTCAATGGGTTCAAGAAGCATTTGAAAACTCTCTTCTAAGTGATAGATTGTGTGTAACTTGCTTCTATTTTTGTTCTGAGCTCTTCACTTGTTGTTTTGTACCCTCTTTCTGTAACACTTGTTCTTAACACTCTCCAGACTGATATTCTACTTAATTATGTTCAACTCTATTGTATGTCTCTTTGGATAAAAGCCTTTGTTAAGCAAATGAATATAAATATACTAAATTACTATAATCTGTGTGCCCTTATGATATAGAGTGAAAATCAGAGTACCTGGGGAAAAAAACACATGAAGGAATTGTGAAACCTGTACTCAGTCAGTGAGTCTGGAATTGTGAATTACAATGCTACTCCTAAATGCATGCTTAAACACAACATATTATAAAATTAATCAGATCTGCATAATCCAGCACAGTGGGGTTGTCATGAGGGACTGGAGAATATGCTAGCAGTACCAGTTGTGAGACATGAATAGACTTGGATAGGATGCCACTTAAATTGCAGAGCCCAGCCATGCCTACACCCACACCCACACTTACACTCACCCAGAGCTCATTTTAGAAATGCTGATTAGAAGACAACAGAGGAAAGCCAGCATACTCAGAGGAAAATCCACAGAGACACAGGAATTTTCAACTTACAAAAAACACAGCAATCAGGTGCAGAATTTGAACCTAGGATGTTGCATCTGTGGGCTTGCAGCACTAACCACTCGGCCATCCATATTGTATACTGTCTATGATTCGATTGCCTTGTTTACTGAAGGACATGAGACAACAACCCAGATAAAGGCTGGGAATCAATAGCTGAAATTCCTAAGTGATGTCTATGAAAAGAACAAGCAAGAACGTCAAGGTGAATTTAAGCCTTAAACCTGTTGCTAGTTTTAATTAGTAACACATCAATGAGGAGAAATGGCAGCTTCTGTCTATAAAGCATGCACTATTAATCTGTCACTCACACCCATAAAGCTCATAATTCAAATGTCATGCATAATCACCTTTGAAATGCACAATGAAACTGCTTGGCACATATAACATAGTGAATTAAATTTTCCTTAAACACTCGAAAGCAGACTGAACCTTAACATATATACATCAGTTTTTTTTTAACATTTTTTCATTTATTTTACCTATACATTGAATCAAAATGACCATAAGAAACAAAATAAAAAATCCATCCATCAGTTTTCAATTTTTCCTGTCCAGCTCAAAATCACGTAACAAGTGGCTATCATGGCGCATTGTTCAGCAATGGTGCAATCCTGCAACTGGGCGTCCAAGACTACTGGCAGATCATTGCCCTGTGTGTGTTTGAACAGGTGATTGAGAACTGCCGTATTGTGTCAGCTTCTGTCTTTTGTGGTTACCATAACATTTTTTAATTTCTTTCAGTTTCTGATTTAACCTCATACATTGTCTGCAGAGGTTTCCTAGTTAAGCTAATAATATAATTAAGCAATCGGAGTGTATTGGAAATTGTTGTACCAGGAATTAAAATTTTTTTCACTATACCAAGTATTGAGGCCCCCTTTTTTCACAATTTGTTATATTACAGCCTCATGCTAAAATCAATTTAAAACATTTTTCCCTTATCATGCAACACTCAGTTCTCCAGAAAGACAAAGACAAAACAAGGTTCAAGGTTTTAGAATTTTTTGCAAATGTATTAAAAAAATAAAAAATGTAATATCACATTGACACAAGTATTCAGACTGATATGGCTCAGAGGCATCCCATTTTATTGATCAGCACTCTGATGTTTCTGCACCTTGTTTGGAGTCCACATGTGATCAATTCAATTGATTAGACTTGATTAGGAAAGGCACATACCTGTCTATAGAAGGTCTCGCAATTAAAAATGTGTATCAGAGCATAAAACAACTATAAGGTTAAGGTATTCACCTGCACGACTTAGAGACAGGACTATGTAGAGGCACAGATCTGGGGAAGACTCTAAACAATATTCTGCAGTATGGGATGTTTCCAAGAGCCTTCAGAATTCTTAAGGGAAGAAGTTTGGCATGTCCACAACTCTTCTTAGAGCTGGCCATCTGAGAGTTTGTCGGAGAAGAGCCATGGAAACAGAGGTGATCAAGAACCCAATGGTCACTCTGGCTGAGCTCCAGAGTACCTGTGTAGAGATGAGAGAAACGTCCAGAAGGACAACCATTACTGCAACACTCCACTTATCTGATCTTCTGAAGAGAGGCTTGACAGAAGCATCCCTTCAGTAAAAGACACATGGAAGCCGGCTTGGAGTTTTCACAATGGCAACTAAAGGACTGTTAGACTGTAAGAGATGAGATTCCCTGGTCTGATGAAACCAAAATTAGCATAATCTCTGAAGGAAACAGGCACTGTTCATTGGCTGTGTAGTACCCATTCCAATGGAGAAGCATGGTGGTGGCAGCATCATGCTGTGGGGTTGTTTTTCAGTGGCTGTATGGTTGAGAGAAATCTGAACCAAGAAAATTATAGAGATATCCATAATTAAAACCTGCTCTAGGGTGCTCTGAACCTTAGACTGGGCTGAAGGTTTACCATGCAAAAGGGCAATGACAATAGGAACAAAGCAAAGACAAAACAGGATTAGCTTAGGGACAACTCTGGGAATGTCAGAGGCAGCACTCAAACCCAACAGAATGTCTCTGGAGAGACCTGAAAATGGCTGCCCATTGATAGTCTCCATCCAACCCAATAGAGCTTGAGAGCAGAAAGTTCCCTAAATGTAGGTGTGCGAAGCTTGTCACATCATACCCAAAAAAGGCTCCAGACTCTAATCACTTAAAAAGAGGCTTCAACGAAATACTGCGTAAAGGGTCTCAATACTTGTGTCAATGTGATATTTCAGTTTTTTATTTTTTAATACATTTGCAAAAATTTCTAAAATTACAGTGAAATGTGAAAAAATGAAACACTTTCCGAATCTGTTGTTTGTCTTCTTGTGTCGGTAATCATTTTCAACATTTTCACTCAAGATGGTTTTTAGTAGATCATGATGAGAAATTATCCACTTCATTCTTATACACTTGCACTTTTGTATCCTTGCCATCAGTGATGAGACCAATGAAGGTTAAATCACCGCCAAACTTTAGTAAGTTGAGTGTACATGTAAAATAGCTGAAGGGAACCTGTCCTGTGAAGCACTAGTGCTTATGGTGCATAAGTCCCAGAAGTGAAGGTCCATCTGAACATACTGATTCTTGCATGTTACGTTACAGACCTACTGACAAACAGAGGAAGAAATATTTAGTTCATCTTTTCTGAAATGAAGAATTTCTGATTAATTTTGGATTAAAGACTAAACCAAAACTTACAAAAAGAATCCTTGTTTACATGTCAAGACTGTTTAATTGCAACAGAACAAAATGGAAGCCCATGTGTTGACAGTATCCTCTACTAATACGATGGATCTGTAGGCAAAATGAAAACAGACCAGTAGTGATTCTGTAATAAATTTCAGAAAACAAAAGTGTGTAAAAGGTGATGGAAAAAGAAGTGGTGGGAAAGTGTTTCAACAACACCAGTGTCAAGTTCAGGAGTCTCCCTCAATGGTTGAAAACCATTTGACTTCATTTTGCTGTTTCCAAGATGTAAGTGCAATAGATCTGTAATTATTAATTCCAATTATTCCAATTCATATGCGTCTTTAGGACAGGTAGAATGGTGGATGACATGAAACAGACTTGAACCCTCCAATGACTGATTGACCAGATCAGTAATTACCAGGGTTAGCTGGACAGGACACTGCTTCAGCACAGTGGGGAAGGATGTGAAGCTCAAAGGAGAACCAAGGTTGGACAGAGACTGATTATCTTTATTAAATAATAAACATGATTATTGTTATTATCTCTGTAACTCTTAACAGTGGATCGGTGCTTTGAAAATACTTTATGGACAAATGGAGGCATACTGGCTATTGTTTTAAATAACAGTACAACTACTTTCACAAGTGACAGGCAGTGCGGCATACTGGTTAAGTCTATGGAATGTAAACTCTGAGGTTGTGGGTTCAAATCCTACTACTGACACAGTGTGTCCATGAGCATGTCACTTCACCAGCCTGTTCTCCAACTGGAAAAGTAATAGAGATGCATAGCAATTGTATGTAGATGTTGTAAGATGCCTTGGATAAACGTGTCATTCAAGTAATAGCAATAATAACTAATTGCTCGAATGTTGCAAAATGTTTAAATCCATCCATTCCTTTTTTAACTGACAGCAGGGGTCTATCCTGATAACAAGGCTATCACAGAATGGGGCTCCAGTTCATCACTGACAGTCACAGAGGGCCAGTTTAAAGTCACTAATTAATTGAATATGCACATCTTTAGGATGTGGCAGGAGAACTGGAATATCTGAAAAAAAACATGCAAACATGAGGAGCAAAAAAGCAAATTCCACGCAGGCCATGACCAGTTAGGATTCCAGCACAGGAGACTGGAGCTGAATGGCTGCAGCAGTAACCGCTGGGCCACCATGTAAAACCTTTAACAAAGAAATACTTTATTATCATCATTACAACACATTTTAAACCAGGGAGAGTTTCTATGTGCTTTGATCACTTTTGTTTTAAGGGGAGCCGCTGTGTCCAGAGCATCTCTCAAGGTCACATTATAATGTGATGTTAGCTGATCTAGATTGTTTTCCACAATTGCACTCAACTTACTCAAAGTATCTATAAATTTTGAAACAGAATTACAATCTAGATGTCATCTTTGTTTTAATCTGTGAGTGCGTTGTCAAGAGCGGGACTAAATCAAATGTAATTAAGAAGTGATCGGAAATAACTTCATTTAATGGTGTAATATTTAAATTTTGAATTTCAACTTTGTAAGCTGTAATTGAATATAATGTGTGGTTATGATTATGAGTTGGACCTTTGACATTCTGACAAAATCCAACTGAATTTAACAAATAAGTAAAACATTTGCTAAAAGTGTCAGTTTCCACATCAGTGTGTACATTAAAGTCTCCCATCAGTACTACGTGATCATAATTTATAGCCAAATCAGATAAAAAGGTTGCTAAATTCAGTCATGAACAATGAATATGGCCCTGGTGGTCTGTAGACTAGCACTATAATTGTTTTGGAATCTGTTTTAATATTTAAAATGAATGCCTCAAAGGATGTAAAGTCGCCTAAATTTATAAGATGTGATTTGCATTTTGTTACAATGAATTATTCCAAGGCCTCCTCCTCGACCAGAATCTCTAGACTTATGAAGGGACGAGTATCCATCTGGTGATGCTTCAGCTAGGGGAACAATGTCACATTTACTAAGCCAGGTTTCAGTGAGAAGACACAGATCAGATTTTGTACTTAATATAATATCATTTACCAAAACAGTTTTATTGCCAAGAGAGCGAATGTTCAATGAGCAGTATTTAAAACTGCATGTTTCTTTCTAAACTGGTGATACTGTATATTTTTTGTTTTAATATGAAGTAAATTTCTATTACAGATGCCTCTGGTGGAGGTTCTGGTTTTATCCCTTGGTCTAATTATACACCTTATTTTTTGGTTATAAGGTAATTTAAGGTTTGCATCAAGACTAAATTTACTGGATGCTCCACAACAGGGATTGTGGGTAACAGCTTCAGGATAGTAACAGGTGGGATAAACAACAGCCTGTGATTTAAGATAACATGATTGCGGCCTGGATGGTGCTCTAATCAGTCAACCAGGCAGTTTTGCTGCCACATTTTGAGATAATACATAAGATCCCCTCCAGTTAGGATGAAGACCATCTCTTTTGAAAAATCCAGGCCTTTCCCAAAAATCATCCCAGTTGTTCGAAAATGCTATGCTTTTATTTGCACACCAGGTTTCTAGCCAGCAGTGAAGGAAATGCAATCTGCTATAAATCACATCCCCTCTATATAATCTTGGTAAGGGGCCAGATACAACTAAATTCCGACATTTTCTTTTAGCTTTGGTGCATAGAGAGATGAAGTTCCTCTTTAATACCTCAGATTACTGTAAATAAATATCATTAGTGCCGACATGCAGCAATAAGGTAGATACTTCATCGTTGGCGACACGATCCAATGCGGCCTATATGTCAGAATCCTGGCCCCTGCAAGGCATTTAGCATTAACTGCTGGTTTAACATAGTTTGGAATTCGAACATTTCGCACTATGGAATCGACAATTATTGTTATTCTCAATTTCCACAGGCGTGCTCTGGAGTGCTGAGAATCTGTTCTGGGTCTAAATTGGTGACCCGGGTGCCGAGGGACTTAGTTTTGACTTCTTAGACCCCATCTTACTGTTACCCACTCGCTCTGTGGCTGAATTGGTGCTGCTGACTTTGGCCACGCACTGACTACAGTGGGACCTGGAGAGACTGAAGCCGAATCAGAAGTAGCCGAATTGTCTAAACAAACTGAATCAATCCAATTTTCGGTTTGCCTAATTGCTATCAGGTTCCCAACATGGTCCTCCAATTTGCATATTTTCCCGACCAACTCTAAATTAACTAAACCCTTTTGGCAGGTGAAGCTGTCTACACTGTCGGCTAGAAAACCTGAATTGTACATGCTGCAGGACACACAACATATAATTGTGCCCTCAACGCACAAAAAGCAGATAGAACTTACGCTTAGTGTTGATATTATCTTCTCCGTTTTTGTAGTAACTTCAGTGCTTCTGCGCTTTCCGCGTTCATGTGAATCAGGGTTAAAGTTTCCACCACCCGCTGTAAAGTACAAGAGTTTAAATCTAGAGGAAAATAAAAACATACCTGCAGCCTCTCTGGTCCTAACAGGTTTTGAATCCATGTTTGTTACGTATGGGGCCTAAGGCCCTTAACCAAATATCTTGTCCAAAACACTCTGCTACTACTGTCACCACCTCAAGCCTCTCTTCTTCCTGCCAGTTGAGCCCTTGCTAACACCAGTACTCCTAACTTCAATCTCACATGAGGTATGACCTGAAAGCCCCATTTGAGACTCAATTATGAGTTGACCTCCTGGATCAAAACTGGGTTCAGGAATGGACCTGCTGTGGTCATCCTACTAGAGAGCAAAGCTAATGTAGGAGCTCCTCCAGAGGCCTCTCTATTATACACAGTTGTTGCAAGCACAGCATAAAAAGGTTGCCTGTAGTCATCTACTGGGCTTGACTCCAGGCCATGAAGCCCTTTATATTAAGACCTAAGGAGGACTATTAGCATAAAATATACGTAAAAGTATAACACTGAGAGAGGGTGGACTTACTTTTTCACATGACAGTACAGAATAATGATTATTACCTTAGATCCTCAAATGAATATCTCCTTAGAATTCCAAAAGCAAAACGTAAAAGAAGTGGTGAGGCGGCCTTCTGCTGTTATGCACCTAATATCTGGAATAGCCTGCCAATAGGAATTCGCCAGGCTAATACAGTGGAGCACTTTAAAAAACTGCTGAAAACACATTACTTTAACATGGCCTTCTCATAACTTCAATTTAATTTAATCCTGATACTCTGTATGTTCAATTCATTATAATAACTATTCATGGTGCCTCTAAAATCCGTACTAACCCCTACTCACTCTTCTGTTTCTTTTTCCGGTTTCTTTGTGGTGGCGGTCTGTGCCACCACCACCTACTCAAAGCATCATGATGCTCCAACATTGATGGACTAAAAGCCAGAAGTCTGCATGACCATCATCATGAAGTCCTTCCGTGAGAACCCTAAATACAAAGAGGACTGTTTCATTTATGTGAGGTAGAGTGTCCAGAGGGGACTGGGCGGTCTCATGGTCTGGAATCCCTGCAGGTTTTATTTTTTTCTCCAGCCGTATTTTTTTGTTGTTTGTTTTTTCTGTCCTCCCTGGCCATCAGACCTTACTCTTATTCTATGTTAATTAATGTTGACTTTTTTATTTTCTTGCTGTGTCTTTTATTTTTCCATTCTTCATTATGTAAAGCACTTTGAGCTACATTTTTTGTATGAAAATGTGCTATATGAATAAATGTTGTTGTTGTATTACTTGCAAACACATTCACACTATTAGAAGATTCTTTAAAAAAATAATTGACCAAGGCTGGCAGCTATCAGAAATTAAACATGCTAATGCTTCAATTTTCATTTCATAAGATCAGAGCTTTTGCAAAGCCTCCCTGTGGGATTTTGAGAAGTGATTTCTTTGTCTATGATTTATTTATGTACTTAGTTTTACATCCTGTGTTAAATTACTGTGATTGTCAATGCTATCAGATTAACGCACTCATTTGCCCAGCATCCTTCCCCTCTCAGACTCTAATGTTTTTATTGAGCTCAGGGTTCTGTTACCTTTTCATTATCTGTATCAGTGAGACAGCATTTATTCACCAAGCATTATGCTCAATATATTTCCTAATTATTTCCATTTGCTCTTAACCCTCAAAAGCTCTGCCAATTTGTCGTTTAATTCTTACCAGAATGACTTTTCTCATTTAGATTGACACAGTTGCTGGGCTCTTAATATACAGTGCTAAGCTAAAACTCAGTGCCCACTTCTTATGTATGCAGTAAAAAAGTCATCTTCCATTTGCTGCCTCTGTAAAAATACTAACTGCACAGCAATCAGGCCATGGTCTCATTTCCTTCTGTAGGTAGCAATGAAGTTCAGTCGTTTTTCAATACACCTGTGTATGTATTATGCTTTTACATCAATGTTTCTCAATCTTTTTTTCACATGTGTCTTTGCAACCCACTGGGGGAAGGTGTTCCCCTCTATGAATGAAAGAAAATTGTCAGAGCAGGCTTCACCTTATATATATTTATAGTAATATTTTTTTCTTTTACTTGTTTGATGGCCGCTCTTGATGGATTTTTAAGAAAACCAAAACGGTGAAACATTGGCAGTCTTGCATGCTGAAGCAAATATAATATGCTTCACTGCAGGACACAAGATGGAGGATTGGATGGTCAAGTGTTATCACTTAAGAAAAGTATGATGTTAAATGTTTATTTATTTATTCAGTTTGTTAATAATGATAGTCTTTAGTTACGAGAGTTATGTGAGTAAAGATATTGTCAATTTTTCATCACCATGCAAGGTAAGTGCCATCCTTTTCTGTACCAAAATACAGTACTAGATCTCATTATATGCTGACAGTCTGGCTTCTTTATCTTCCCTATCCCACACTTCACAGTGTCTTAAGCAAACCTGAGTCACAGCAGCTCACTTCTCCTGCTCTTTAAAAACAAATTGGGCAAGTGATATGGTATTCACTAAAATGCAAGCAATTTCACGTATGTAGAAATCTATGAAAAATGGCTCAGGAACACTCTGTACTGCAATGACTAAACATGTACTCAGTATTTCCTTTACACAAAGAGCAACCTCATGGCTGCATTTACCCTAAATTCTCTATTTAAATAATAAATAAATAAAAAAGAAGATAATGATTCAGTATTCTTATGAATGTTGTTTCAGTGCAACAATGATCTGTTTTAGCTTTAGACATCAGCACAGATTTTAATTCTCCATTTGGTACTTCCTTGAAATGTTTTAACTTTAAGAAATTTCAGCTATAGTTAGCTACAGACCATCCACATCCAACAATTAACACAAGCATATCAATTTCAACCACATATTGTTAAAAAAGAATTAAAAAACGTATTTTATATACACTACTACAAATGTAATAACATTCTATTACCACTGTTATAAGATATCTGACAAATGAAAGGAGACAATTCAGTCTATCAGGCTTGTTTGGTTAGTTAATGGTAAGGTCATCCAAAATATCACATCCACATATATACAGGTATTGCAACATATTTTTACATATGCCGCAAATTCTACTTTTATTATACTATACAAAAAATTTTAGAGTATATAGATGTTTCAATGTATTTTTAAATATACAGGGTGGTCCAGATCTAATTATGCAACTCTTAATGCAATGCAAGAAAACAATATCATTTCAGGTGATTGGCGCTACCAGTCCGGTCAAACATTTCGTTGATTTTGGAGATTGTGTTCCTACGCGCTGCAGGCTGTCCTAATTCCTCCAACATCCTGCGTTGCACGTTGTTATAGCATAATGAAAATTACATAATTAGATCTGGACCACCATATATTTGTCATGTTTATATATTTCTACTAACTCTCTAGTAATAGAAAATTTGGATAGAATCAGATGCTCTAATATTCTTGACCCATTTAAAGTTAAAACTGTTAGCCAGAGACAAGATTTACACCTCTCTACACACTAATATTGTACAGATATAATTAACAAACTGGTAGCAGTGTAACTTTTTTAGCATTGTTTTGAATTGTCAAAAAACATCAAGCTTTATTCTAGGTTAAAGAGGTAAGGTATGAATGATCTTTGAGAAACATGGGGCTGGGCACACAATACAATACATTAAGGAAAATACAGTTTATGATTTACTTTAGCTCAGATATAATCTTAAACATATCTGTTTAAAATACATATATTTTATTTATATTGCAAGATATGTCCACATGGGTATATTGCAATACTGTATACTGTATACTGTATATAATACTGCAATATTGTATATTGCAATACATTTAAGGGATGAACTAGGCTTTAACACACATTTATTCTTGTGGTGTCTTTACTTTCCATCTGGTCTACAGACTACTGGCTCAAGTTTGTGCATTGTTTATTTAATCGTTTTGTTTTTTAAATATCATTTTTCATACTCTGTTATTAATTCTGTGTAGTGTTTTTCTGTATACATATTATTCATTTACTATGATGTTGTTTATTCATTATTTTTAAGGAAGGTGTAACATCTTTGGCATTTGTGGTTTTGATTCTTGTTTAGACTTTTGGACTTTGTCTCCTGCATCATCTTTCACGTACTGTCTTCTGGTTAGTAATTTATTGGAGTTGTTTGCTTTTAGGTTTGCCTTTTGTGTGCCACAGTAAGGAGATGAAAGATGTTACTTGGGACAGTGACTTCAAGGGGAGAACTTTGTAATGGCACTGACAACTGTTACATTTGCCTGGTGATGAGTCACCACCAGTAGGATACCATCATGCAAATAAGCACCCGCAGGGGACCTATAAAAACAGAAAATCGGTACAATCACATAAGAATTCCTTCTAGAGTAGCAATGACAACAGTCCATCTAAGGACAGTCTGCTACAGCACCAGAACAGTGCTAGAATACGTTATTGATCCATCTGATTGTTTATTGATTAACTTGATTCTGCCGCAATACAGAATATAAAAACATTAAAAACATTTGTGTGACATCTTTATTCAAGGCAGTTAGAAAATTGTCTCACAGTTCAATTGTTCACCTGTTTTTGTTCTGCACTACAGCTCAGAGACAGGAATTGCAACAACAACCTAGTGGTTTAACGTCCAGCACCTTATCCGCAACATCACAGTACTCTTTTAGTGTGTAGTTCAGTAAATAAAGGGTTTTTTTTTTTCTGAATTCTGACAAAATTCATGTGTTGCTTGGGTTCTCAAACTCAGTTTGAATCAGAGGACAATTCATATTCTTAAAAGCTCTTATTTAATGCAAGTTTGTGTTTCCTTCTTGACAATTAGCAGCAGAAGGAGAATTATCCTACAATGCATTCTCAATCTATTTACAAAAAGGACGTGTCACCAGACTCGTGACCATATGAAGAACACCAAAATGACCAAGTGTGACATTTTCATCCCATTTTTGGTAAGGCAGTTCATCTAACTCTTTGGATGGCAGATACACTGAAATTGGTAAATCTGTAAATATAAAGGATGCCCAAAACTCAGCCAGCAGAAGATGTCATTCAGGTTTATGAGGGCGATATCTTATTGCTGCAGAGGTTTACTGGATTTTATTTCTCTCCATTATTTTACAAGGTATATGTATGTTAATACTCCATAGAAGATTTCTATTTGAAACATAATTGCATTTTACCCAGAAAGTGGGACACAACAAGATGATTTATTTATTAACAGCTAGCAACTGCATTAGTGAACACCACTAAAGAATCATAGATCTCACATATTACAGTCATTACCATCAGTGGCAAAAATTAGACGTGGTGGGGGGAGCTTGGCTAGGGTTTAATTTTCTTACCCCAGAAGCAGGCAATAATCAAAGCTGATTACAGCTAGTAAAGGGGGCTGGGGGCTTGATATATTCCATCTGTCTTGCTGCCATAGGCTAAAAGTTAAATGGTTTCCTGCCAATTTCTAATATGTATGGAATAATAACTGTGCTGCTGAAGTTGCTTCAAGCTTTAAAATCCACATTGCTGTCAGCAGTTAGTCAATAATAGCTTCTGCATTGTGTTGTTATGAAAATTTCTTCAGTCAATGAATAGCAATTTATGTGACGGAGTCTATTAGTACACCCAGCGGGGAGGAGGAAAGGATGTACTGCTATTACCTGAAAATGCCTCTAAGAGACAACGTGACAGACATGCGGCTGACTAATAGCAGCAGAAAGAGCACGCTATTTTGTTACCAATAGAAGAATCAAAACATGAAGCAGCAGATCAGATCTACAAAAGACTTGTAGGTTGAGGGTAACATTTCTAAGCAGCAATGAAGGTTCAACGTCATTCATGTTGCTTCAGAGTACAAATTTTAATCAGAAGCTATATCTGCTTTCTTAAGCTTGGCTTTGTGTTTCTTTATTTCTGACCTTGGTAAATGTTTTCATTTTATTCTGCCACACAGATTGGGGCTTATTGTTTTTAGGATTCTTAGCATGCCATAATTGCATTACTGTTGTTCCTTGCAATATGACCAGTTTCCACATTGAAACACAGTAGCAGGTGAGGCATTGTGAACACCTGCCTTTGCTCTCGATTATTTGGAGCATAATCTGAGAAGTCTTCTGTAATTTGATTGCACACTCTCCTTAACCAGAATAACATCAAAAATATAAAAAAATGCAATTATTTTGAAGTAAATAGTGTACGCTAGGAAGGATAAATAAAGGGGCAAATGATTAGAACAAATGAACAAATCCACAGCTCTCACTGATGATTGATGATTTTTGCATTTTTTTTTTCTTTAGGGTTTGTTAAGTGGTTTTATCCTGTTTGCAGAACATTACTGCATTGAGACATTTCAGGGCATGAGCAAGTGACGCTCTGGGTGTGGTTAGATATTCGTAGCTACGATTTTAGGAGACTGCTGAAGGAGAACTGGAAACATATGTTCTGCCTTTTTTTTTTTTTTTTTTTGAGTTTTTGTTTTTATAAACTTATTTCTTTGTGCCTGTGCTTTTTCATATTATTTTTCTTGATGCTAACCATCCTTCTCCAGTTGGTTGACAGTTTTAGATTTCACTGTCATGACTGCTTCATCTTTACCTTGGACATCTACCACCCTGTACTCAGTCATTCCTCATGATGAAGGTCTCACCACCCTCAGACAGGCATTTAACAGATGTCTAGTTCAGGATCCTCCCACGACCATCTTCATCAGACTTCATCTTTTGATAACAACTCAATTGCAATGGGTATTAGAATGAGAGCTATAGCTATGCCAACCTCTTTGTCAGCTGGGTGGAAGAGTGTTTCTTATATTCTCATATATACTCAGCAAAAAAAGAAACGTCCCTTTTTCAGGACTGTGTATTTCAACAATAATGTTTTAAAAATCCAAATAACTTTACAGATCTTCATTGTAAATTGTTTAAACAATGTTTTCCATGCATGTTCAATTAACCATAATCAATTAATTAACATGCACCTGTGGAATGGTCGTTAAGACCTTAACAGCTTACAGAAAGTAGGCATTTAAGGTCACAATTCTAAAAACGCAGGACACTAAAGAGACTTGTCTACCGACTGTGAAAAACACCCAAAGAAAGATGCCCAGGGTCCCTGCTCATCTGCGTGAACGTGCATTAGGCATGCTGCAGGGAGGCATGAGGACTGCTGATGTGGCTAGGGCAATAAATTGCCATGTCCACACTGTGAGACGCCTAAGACAGCGCTACAGGGAGACAGGAAGGACAGCTGATCATCCTCGCAGTGGAAGACCACGTTTAACAACACCTGCACAGGATCGGTACATCCGAATATCACACCTGCGTGACAGGTACAGGATGGCCACAACAACTGCCCGAGTCACACCAGGAACACACAATCCCTCCATCAGTGCTCAGACTGTCCGCAATAGGCTGAGAGAGGCTGGACTGAGGGCTTGCAGGCCTGTTGTAAGGCAGGTCCTTACCAGACATCACCAGCAACAACGCCGCCTATGGGCACAAACCCACCTTCGCTGGACCAGACAGGAGTGGCAAAAAGTGCGTGAGTTTCTGCATGACAGCAATGTCAGTGTTCTGCCATGGCCAGCGAAGAGCCCAGATCTCAATCCCATTGAGCACGTCTGGGACCTGTTGGATCGCAGGGGGAGGGCTAAGACCATTCCCCCCAGAAATGTCCAGGAACTTGCAGGTGCCTTGGTGGAAGAGTGGGGTAACATCTCACAGCAAGAACTGACAAATCTGGTCCAGTCCATGAGGAGGAGATGCACTGCAGTACTTCAAGCAGCTGGTGGCCACACCAGATACTGACTGGTACTTTTGATTTTGAGCCTCCCTTCATTCAGGGACACATTGTGAAACATTTTTAGTTTATGTCTTATGGTGTTGACTCTTAGTGTTCATACAAATATTTACACATTAAGTCTACTGAAAGTAAAAACAGTTGAAAGTCAGGGGACGTTTCTTTTTTTGCTGAGTATATATCTACATTTATGTTGTTGGTGCTTCCATCCAGAAGCCAGATACAGGAATTCATTATTTATTTTCATAGTTTCCATCCATCATTTGTTCAGCCAATATTTCCTACCCTTTCTAGATATAAGTTTTTTCAATCAGCTTTCCAAGACTATTGACTATTACAAGACAAAATGCTTTTTTCTTTTCAATTGCACACTTGATGAAGGCTTTACAGCCAAAACGATGTGTCTTTTACCTTCTATTATAACATAATTACACCAAACTTTCTTACATTATTCCTGCCAATCACTAGTAACGTAACACTTTCTTGGATTGGTATATTTGATGGATAGATCTAAAAATTGTTACACTCCTCATCTATAAAGTAGGGTGGCAGAGTCAATTAAAACAACATCCTCCAAATTGACTACAGGCATGTTAACTTGGAGAAGTCCTCATTAGATCATCATATGATCAGAGGAGATTGCATGGGGAACTAATTCATGTTTTCAGAATTCTCAAAGGCATTGATAAAGCAAACCAATCAGATTTCTTTGAACTTAACCGTGAATCGTGTATTTAAGGACACCAGTTGAAATTAAGGAGAAGAGTATTTAAGACTGAAGCCAGAAAGCATTTCCTAATGCAAAGAGATGTGGAACTCAAAAACAAACTACTAAGCCATGCACTTCAAAAACAGGAACTTGACAACCTTCAAGAAAAAACTGGACAAGATATTGGGACAGCTTAGCTATTAGCTACACAAATGGGCTCGATGGACTGAAGGGTCACCTCTTGTTTGTCAGATTTTTAGGGTGTTATGTTCTCTTTTAATGTGAAAGATGATTTTTGTCATCTTGTGTCCTTATCTCGTGTTTGTGTTTTCAGCAAGATGATTTCATCCCTTATGAAAATGAAGTACAGGGAGTCCTCGGGTTACAACGTTTTGACATACAACATTTCGAGTTTACAACGCTCAATACCATAATAACATAAATTGAGACATGAGTGTTTCGGCTTAAGCCATTAGCGTCATACTTACAGACTACATGGGCGAACTAGTTTGGTTGTGTGCAGCAGAAAAATACGCAGTAACGCAGCGTATGAGTGAGGAAGTTGGCAAACTAGTTTCGTTGTTCGCGGAGGAAGTGGTCGGTTTGTGTGGCTTTGTTTGGCGACTTTGTGGCCCTTATCATGGCTCCTAAATGAAAGTCTTCAGATGGTAGTGCTTCGAAGAAGAGGAAGTGAAATTAGACATTGTATAGAGATCAGAAGGAATAAAGGTAAGGAATTTTTTTTACACTCATTTTTCGTCATTTGTTCTGTTACTACAGTACAGTGTACAGTATATTTATGTCCTTTTCTTTTTTCTGTGACTTAGTTGTGTTTTTATGTTCTAGATTATGATTTGTGCAAATGTGTTAGGATAGGTAAGTGCCTTAGGCTTTGGTGTGTTTCGATTTACACCAAAATTCGGGTTACATCACTGGTGTAGGAACAGAACTGTGTCGTAACCCGAAGACCCCCTGTATCTATACTAATAAAAGGCAAAGCCCTCACTCACTCACTCACTCACTCACTCACTCACTGACTGACTGACTGACTGACTGACTCATCACTAATTCTCCAACTTCCCGTGTAGGTAGAAGGCTGAAATTTGGCAGGCTTATTCCTTACAGCTCACTTACAAAAGTTAAGCTGATTTCATTTCGAAATTCTACACGTAACGGTCATAACGGTCGATAATGGTTGACAACGTCCGCCATGTTGAACTTTCTTATTTATGGCACCATCTTCACGAAATTTGGTAGGCGGCTTCCCTACGCTAACTAAAACCGATGTATGTACTTATTTCGATGGTATGACGCCATTGTTGGCCGCCATATTGAATTTTCCAACGTCACTAATTTTCCAACTTCCCGTGTAGGTAGAAGACTGACCCTATCTTCACGAAATTTGGTAGGTGGCTTCCCTGCGCTAACCAAAATCGATGTACGTACTTATTTCGGTGGCATGACGCCACTGTCGGCCGCCATATTGAATTTTCCAAACATCACTAATTCTCCAACTTCCTGTGTAGGTAGAAGGCTGAAATTTGGCAGGCTCATTCCTTACACCTTACTTACAAAAGTTAAGCAGGTTTCATTTCGAAATTCTACGCGTAACGGTCATAACGGTCAACAATGTCCACCATGTTGAACTTTCTTATTCATGGCCCCATCTTCACGAAATTTGGTAGGCGGCTTCCCTGCACTAACCAAAATCGATGTACGTACTTATTTCGGTGGCATGACGCCACTGTCGGCCGCCATATTGAATTTTCCAAACATCACTAATTCTCCAACTTCCTGTGTAGGTAGAAGGCTGAAATTTGGCAGGCTCATTCCTTACACCTTACTTACAAAAGTTAAGCAGGTTTCATTTCGAAATTCTACGCGTAACAGTCATAACGGTCAACAATGTCCGCCATGTTGAATTTTCTTATTTATGGCCCCATCTTCACGAAATTTGGTAGGCGGATTCC
>JANRMT010062807.1:48477576-48493524 GCA_026402145.1 Polypterus bichir lapradei
CCATCTTCACGAAATTTGGTAGGCGGATTCCCTGCGCTAACCGAAACTGATGTATGTACTTATTTCGATGGTATGACGTCACTGTCGGCCGCCATATTGAACTTTCCAAACATCACTAATTCTCCAACTTCCCATGTAGGTAGAAGGCTGAAATTTGGCAGGCTCATTCCTTACCGCTTACTTACAAAAGTTAAGCAGGTTTCATTTCGCAATTCAACGCGTAACGGTCATAACGGTTGACAAAGTTTGCCATGTTTAACTTTCTTATTTATGGCCCCATCTTCACGAAATTTGGTAGGTGGCTTCCCTGCGCTAACCAAAACTGATGTACGTACTTATTTCAGTGGAATGATGCCACTGTCCTCCGCCATATTGAAGTTTCCAACGTCACTAATTCTCCAACTTCCCGTGTAGGTAGAAGGCTGAAATTTGGC
Source organism: Polypterus bichir lapradei (assembly GCA_026402145.1). NCBI lineage: Eukaryota > Metazoa > Chordata > Cladistia > Polypteriformes > Polypteridae > Polypterus > Polypterus bichir. The sequence goes on from JANRMT010062807.1 coordinate 48,478,011, forward strand.
AGGCTCATTCCTTACAGCTTACTTACAAAAGTTAAGCAGGTTTCATTTCAAAATTCTACGCGTAACGGTCATAACGGTCAACAACGTCCACTATATTGAACTTTCTTATTCATAGGTAGAAGGCTGAAATTTGGTACTTATTTCGGTGATATGATGCCACTGTCGGCTGCCATATTGAACTTTTCAACGGTCTTTGTTACTTATGGGCCCATCTTCAAGAAATTTGGTACGCGTGTTCCCAACGCTAACTGAATCCTACTTACGTACATATATACGTCCATAGCCTGAAGCTCGGTCACCGTGTGAGGCGGCGTTGGGTCCCCCATCCCAACGCCTCCCACGTTGTTGGCTGCCTGCCTATATAAGGCCGTCTGTCGCTCCAGTCTCTACATTCCCTTCCTTGCTTTGCCACGGTATTCACGTCTCCCTGCTGATAACTACAGCCTTTTTATTTAATCCACGGCTTCTCCGCTGTTTTATTGTTCATTTATTACGATTATAGTTATTGTATAGGTATTTTAGACTTACTTTACATTGTTCAGGTACCCATTTCCTTTATCATTCCAACCGTACCCCCATTAACATGTCTATCGACGTAATCACCATCGATCAAAGAACTGTCACTTACCAAGTGGTTTCCATGCCCGGAGATGGCACCTGCCTTTTCCATTCTCTTTGTTACATATTGCACAGCCATATCAGGCTCACTCTTGATATCCGGAGGAACATTGTGTCTTATGTATTGAATGACTGGGACAGGTTCAAGGTGTGGACTGATGACGGTACAGGAGATAATTATACTACACAGGAGCACTAGAAGAGTGAAATGCTTAAGTGTACCGAAATGGCCAAATATTTTACACCTTTGGACAACCGCCAATGCCTCTTAAACATCTTAGCTTCACAGGTGACGATTTCAGTAGTGGACACTTTGATGTTTAGAAATGTTTAAACTCTCAAAAGCTGGATGTGAAGTTATCAATGAAACTGGTTGTATACTTACAACGCTTGACAGATGCCGAATGTCTCTTCAACACAAGTCCTACAAATACTGTCGTAACTGAAACAAACCATGAAACTCAAACCGATTATGACAGCAGCAATCCAAGCTGTGAGATTTGAAACAAGATTACTGTTCACATGGCCAACTGTACATTGCATGCTCAAGAGTAAGCTCAGCGCACAGCTACAGCTTGGTCATATTGCAACTGGAGGGCCGAACTGACAACGTGGCATACAAAGAGATCCTTAACAAATAATTATTGGTATATTTTCCCTCAGTTTAAAAAGGTTTAATTTTCTTCTTAATAAAAATTTTAAGGCAGTACTTCACCGCTGCGAAGCGCGGGTATTTTGCTAGTATTGAAATAAACCCAAAAAATGTGGGGACATATCTTGTAATATAATGTAAAATAAATATAATTTAAATATATATTTTTAAGGTTACATCTGAAATATTAGGAAACGTACATTTCCCTTAATATATTGTATCAAAAATTTGTAAAACACCTTTTGTTTAAGTCTTTTGTTAAGACATGCAACATCCTATGTGTTCAGTTCTATGTTTCTGAAAGATCATTTATGGCTTATGGTTTTACCTGGAAAACAAATAATACAGGATTGCCAAAGAATCCAGTTTATTAGTTTCGCGCATGTAAGATGTGATGTATTCCAGTCTGGATCATACAGTACGTATTGTAAGTTTGATCATTTTTGACAATTCAAAAGAAAGTATTTAAAAAATGTCATCAATTTATTTACGGTATATCTCTTCAATATTTACTACCAGAGATAAATAAATCTATTGTTGGGCTATTCATTTTTATTATAAATATATCTATAACATATCAACTGTTCCTAAGCAAATTTTATGTTATTGGAAAGTTCTTATTTAAAAATGGACAAATATATATTAAAATGGAAAGAAATGGCTGTATACTGTAAAATGTATTGTAAAGTATAACTAGAATTTACAGTATATTTAAACATATCGTAATATACGTTTTACAGTATGTTATTCCTACAATTTTAAAATATATTGACAAATATATATTTATATTTTTGTAATAAATAATGTACATATTTTACAATATATTTCAGCATTCTGCAATATACTATAGTAGATTTATCCTTGAAGTATATTATAACATATTTCAAAATATATTCATATTGGTAGCAATTTAAATATATATACTGTATTTTAAATGTATTTCATTTCTGTAAAGGGTGTACTTGGTGAACCTATTTTTAGTTGTGACTCCGCCAATACTTATTGTCAGTGGTCCCTGACCTCTGTCATCTTTACTCCTTGTATTGCACAGAAAAGGTAACGTAGCATGGGGGTCAAAAGTTCTGAAACAAGGAGGCTTCCAACCTCTTCATCAAATTACTGTTCAAAATGAGGAAGATACATTCTCTCACAAGAGAAATAAAGGCTCTAGGGGCTGGGAATCTGTCTAAAGAGATTTATGGAAGAAATTAACATATACACATTGCTGTCTGTCAGACTTGTATCCTATTCATGCCTGCACGATAATGAAGGGAATTTTACAGTAGAATAAAATGTCAACCATTATCACAAATGGATTGAGGAAACAGAACAAACAATAAGCCTGACAGGCATGTCTCGCCAATTATAGAACTGTTACATGGAATCTGGGAAGACTTTAGCTGTCTCTTTAAAGACATGTGGCATAAAGCCTGGTAATAACCTGAAAAAAATATAGAGAGGGAATTATCAGACATGATGACATCATGACATCTGCCTCAAAGAATCAATGAAACAATTTTGTGAACAAGAAGAACATAAAGGAAGTCTGTAGGAGAATGTAAAAGTGCATATGCTTTTTTAACTTTACAGAAATAATGTTTTTGATGCAACACAATATTAAAAAGTGAGTTGGCTTTGCAGAAACCGCCCTCCCTCCAAACTTTAACCCAGTAAGGCTGGATTAAGACCTTCATGGGTCTCTTTTGATACCAAAACTCACCTCACTACCCCCATCAGACATATGCATATACTTAGACATTCATAAACCTTGTACAGGGATTGAAGTTCAGCCTGGACAAAGGCAGAACCGTCACATCGCTTCGCTGGCTAATAGACTGCTGCACTGCAGCGCAACTCTACTTGGCACCGAAAGTAAAATGGGCGTTCCACCTGCAGCTAAAGTCACTTTAGTATGTGAGCAATTTGCCACCATAGTGTTTAGATCTGACAGCGCCATGCTGATGGTATATGCGCCCAAAAAGAAGAAGCCTTTGATTTCAGTCTGTAACAGCCAGTGTAAAGTTTTGCTATCTGTAAAAGATATCATTGAAGGCATATAAGCTGACACACAAATGCTGGTGAATCATGTCTGCTTGGCATCTTGTTGTCACTTGAATATTTTGTTATTCTGTTTTATTCTTGACTAAAAGCACACTTGTTTAGTTATACCTTTGCAAAAGTGTTAATACTTGAATGAGATCAAATCTATCTCTGCCTCTCTCGAGTGCAAACACACACAAACATTCATACATGAAAACTTCACTATCTGAAAACGCTATGCCATTTGAACATGAGTTGTCATTTGAACATGCATGGTAGTGTTCTGATCTAAACACTAGCGTGGTGAATACTAAAGTGACTTTAACTGCAGGTGGAAGTCCCATTTTACTTTATAGAGCCAAGCAGAGTTGTGCTGCAGTGCAGCAGTCTATTAGCCAGAGAAAGCGATGAGAAGAAGCTGTCTGTTGTTACGGTTCTGCCTTTGTCCAGTCTGTTAGCAGTCACGGGACATTGTATCTTTGATTGCTGGTACAACAAATAATTCTGAGCAGGCATCAATCATAGTACCAACTATGGTCATCACTGCTGTTGTGAAAAGAATGGAGATAAACGGCATCAACTCAGAACATCACTGAGAGAATATAACTGAATAATAAAAAAAAGCACTAACTTCTACAAGTAGCCAAAATTTACACTGGGTGTTACAGACTCAAATGAAATGTATGTTTTTATTATATTATAGTAACAGCAGGTCACTACTCAAAGCACGGAGCAGCGGGAATTGATCCGGCAACCTTTTGGTTACAAGGCAGCAGTTCTTACCTCTGCACCATCCAAGAATACGTATCAGCTTTCTGTCGATTGACATTTGAGCTTGGGTTTTTAACTGATTGGCAAAAATTTATTTACTTTGGGTATATTCTTGAATAAAAGCGCACAAGTTTATTTAAGTCTTCATACATTATACATTTCACGTCATTATTATAGTTCATGGAAAAAGTTTCTTCTTTAGGCATGTGTTCAGCTTTTCTTGCCTCACATTTCCTTTCATCCTACACTTACCCAGATCTTTGTAGACACTGAACACATGTGAAATGCATGTATTCCAAATAACGATATACTGTACTATTTACTCTATATAACTCCAGATCTCAGACGCAGATAAGGTGCCTTGGCTTGAGCTGGGAGAACTTTTTGCCCGAGTTGAGCTCCGTAAATTGGAGAGGATGGGATTGCAGGCTGTTTGTTGCTTGTGCTGATAGATGCATTTACAAAACAAACGACGCTGATGGAGAGGTGCGAAGGAATTTAAGGTGGGCTGGGATTACAAGTTTTTTCATAGGCTTCAGGGATTCTAGTGTTAACTAACACACTAATTTAAAAGACCTGTGCCACTTTGTTGCAAAAAGGTAGTATGGCATAGCATTTTGTGATTCCATAGTTGCACCAAATAAATAAAAGAATGTATAGAGGTTTCAGAGAAGATTCCTTCATTTTGGTTTGACATTATTTGGTGTGTCTGATCTCCGACACTGCTATTGTTGTTTGCCATGTTATTGTTCATGTATATGTCATTGCTGTTGATACGAGAAGGATCAATATTAGCCTTTTCTGAGTATCTGAAAGGTCTCAAACTGTGGTATTTACAGTTTATTCAAATCATTGTTTTTCTTTTGTTGAGTTACAAATGTCAGGTATAGTATAGTTTTCAACAAAAGCATCTTTTACTTCTCTCTGTTTAATTTTTCATTTCACTGCACCACTGGCCATTTCATTTACGCTATCATCTACTTTGTCTTTTTCTCTTTTGTGGTACAGTAACACATCACATGTACGATCTCATAAAAGTGTTAAATATATCTTATCTGTTCTATAGCACTTTCTAAAGTTGAATTCCACAAATAATCAATAATCCATCCAACTATGCATTTTCAAATGCACTTAACCCAAATAAGGGTAACAAACAAGAACAATGCCCACTCAGATTTGAATAAGCTATATGGGAGAAGCCATAGCAAATGCATTTCAGAACAGGCATTCCACCTGAAGGTAAGCATGTTTGGGCCTGACCAGGAGACTGTCTGGGAAAAGCTTGGTTCTGTGCTGGAAGAGATGTTGGTGAGGCCAGCAGGGGGGACTTACCTTTGTTTCTGTATGTGGATGACAATACCCCAGAACACTGTGCTGTAAAAATGGGCACTGTCCTTCAGGCGAGATATAAAACCAAGGTCCTGACTTTCAATGGGCATAAAAAATCCTTGGGCATCTTTCAAAAAGAGTAGGGTGTCCCCAGATGTCCTGGCTAAATTGCCCACCACAGCCTTGGCTATTTTGACCCCCTGTCCTTATATCCCTATCCTTATATCTCTTTTACAACTTCACTACCTAATAACTAATGTGTAGTGAGCGTAACGCTGGTGCAAGAATGGATGCCATTGTATCATCCAAATGGATGCTGCACACTGGTGTTGGAAGTGGTTCCCCACCGTGTATGTAAAACATTTTGAGTAGTTTGGAAAAGTGCTATATAAATGTAATCAATTAATATTACTATTCCATTTTAGTATATACAATTAATATAGTTTATTAACATACACTTTCAATGAATGAATTATTCAGCAGAAGTTTGTCCAAAAACAATTCTGGGGCACCATTCTACCAATGGCAATGCACCTTTATAACGCTTCACTCACTGCTCTTTTCATCTTTAGAAAAGTCAAACTTTTTTCTTTCTTTTTCATAATTGTTTTGTGTATTTACTTATAATGTACATATGTATGCATTTATGTACTTATTTATTGAACAACTATAAAATGCCAAATTTTCTTTCTATCTATTTATCTAGTTTATTAGACGGTCTAATAATTTTTTGTCCAGTTGGCTTTCAGATGAAGTCTGTCAAGATGCTTATCCTCTTCTGACTTGAATAACGAGAGAGCTCCTCACTGCAGTATCAGGATGTGTCTTCTCATCAACCTCCATTTATAATTGAGCACACTCAACATCTGCATGTCAGAAGCCAGTTAATTATGGTCTGGTTACGTGTGTTTTATTTGAATGTATATGTACTGTTATTTGTGCTGTAATGTTTATCATGTTTTCTATGAAGTAATGTTTTGTCATTTTGTTTGCTGATTCACACTGTCACCATTTTGTGTGTCGAGGCACTGTAATATGGAAGGACTGATAGGCATATGATTCATGGTACACGTCTTAAAGGAAAGGAAACATTTCCCTTCTAAATAAAATAAAACCAGTATAGGCTATGAACTTTGCTTTATTTCACATTGACTTTTTTGGTGTTTTCATTATTTTGACTTCAGTTCATGGCTCTCATGTCTATGAAACTTCTTTGGAAAAGTCTGTTTTGCATCTCTGTCATTCCCAAACTTATTTTTAACATTCCAGACTACTTGGCACTTTGCCTCTTTCCTTTCTCGGTCAAACATCCCTGCCAACATGGATCTGCTACAGGCTACATACCAGCATGTCAGATCTGTGGATGATACCACCTCCCTCATCTGGACATCTGGAAATGAAAAACAGCTGCTGTATGTCGGGATGCTGTTCATTGACTACAGCTCTGCCTTAGATTAGATGGAGTTTTATTTGTCCCCAGGGAGAAATTTGGTGCTAAAGCTCAGAGACATTAATCTGAGTAATCCCATCTGCAACTGTGTGTTTGATTTACAGATAACTAGATCCTAGTCAGTGAAGACTGGCAGAAATAATTCTTCAATGCTATTCACCAGAATCAGCATTCTGCAAAGCTGCTACCTCAGCCCAGTCTATTCACCTGTAACTGTGTAACAAAGCATAAGGGCAAGAGCATCATCAAGTACGTGAATAATACCACCATGATTAGCCTCATCAGTGACAATGATTAGGGTGCCTACAGCAGGGAGGTTAAAGGCCTGACTCTATGTTATCACAGCAAAAGCCTCTCCCTGAATTTCTTCAAAATGCAGGAGGTAACAGGAACAAATGCAATTATATTCTTCACTCCACACCACATTTCCCCCTTTCAGACAGCTATCAGCTTCATGATCCTAGGTGTCCAGACATTAACTACTTTTTATGGTCAGTCAACATTGCCTACATCTTCAAAATAGCTCAGCAAATGCTCTTCTTCTTGAGGAGCTTCAGAGTGGGAACCAAAACACTATTGAACTTGTATCACTGCACCATTGAAAGTATCCTGACCAAATCCATCACAATGTGGTTTAGTAACCTAACTTACCAGGTTTGCAAACTCTTCCAGAGAACTGTCCATACAGCTTCTAAAATCACTGGGGTTGACCTTCCACAGCTTTATACCATTTACTCAACCAGATGTCTGAGGTGGGCTGAATCCATTATCTCAGATAACAGCCACCCAACTCATCCTCTGTTTTCACTTCTAACTTCTGAGAAGAGCTACTAGAGACTTACCATTCGCTCTAATTGCGTCAGAGACAGCTTCTTTCCCCAAGCCATAAAGTAACTATTCTCCCAATAACCTGATACTATCTGCTCTGTCCTGTGCACTGTACCCACCTGGTGGTTTATTTGTAATTCATGTGTAATACCATCTACACGTTCACCAATGTTTAATACAATCTAACATCTATATGTTTGTACAGCTCTGTTTTGAAAAATGCACATTAGGCCATTCTTCTGCTGTTGTCATTTGATGTATATATTTAAACATCACCTTAATTCTTTATATAATTCCCTGCAGCATCACAACTGTGGCACAATAATTTCACTATGCATTAATAGTGTATGTGACAATAATGAACATTAAGAACATAAGAAATTTGACAAATGAGACAAGACCATTCAGTCCATCAAGCCTGTTTGCAGAGGTTTATAGTAATGAGTTACATTTACTTGAGTAACTTTTAAAAAAAAATTGTACTTCTAAGAGTAGTTTTACTGCACCATACTTTTTACTTTTACTTGAGTACTCCGCTACATTAGGCAACACTCGAATCTTTACTTTTTTTCCATTAGATATGCTATACTGTATTTTTGCCAGAGAGAAGTCGCCAGTGGATCTACTGCATGACTGTTTCACCAATCAGACGTAGCAATAATAATCACAAGACTCCGTTTCACCAATCATACGTAGCGTCAATACTCACATGGCTCCGTTTCACAAATCAGACGTAGCCATGCAGTCACATGACCACACACAAACTGTGGTGGTATAATGGCACAAACTCCTCACAGACAGCGGACAGGGAAAGAAAGAATACAAGTGGAACCTCGGTTTGCGAGCATAATTCATTCTGGAAACGTGCTCACAATCCAAAGCACTCATATATCAAAGTGAATTTCCCCGTAAAAAATAATGGAAACTCAGAGGATTCGTTCCACAACCCAAAATTTTTTATATAAAAATGATTAATACAAAATATAAAGTAAAAATACATAAAACAAATTAACCTGCACTTTACCTTTGAAAAGAATCATGGCTGGTGTGAGTGAGTTTCTAAACTCTTGTGGGATTCCACCCAACGGGACTACACGTGAAAAAGCGTCCCGAAGCAACCACAGGCAGCCAGCTCTGTAGCAGTTTGCCGTAAAAGCGAATCTGAAAAGATCGCGGTCATGCTATAAGCCCCTGCCGTTGATGGGTGATACAAGGAACATTATAAATGTGCAGGGCACAGTATTAGTTGGCCATTAACCTGGGCACAACCCTGCCTGACTGCTGTGTCTGTGTATAGGAGAGTGGCAGATCACGCTACAATAAATAACCGCACTGTTCCTGTTTCAAGCTGAATAAAGTTTGTGTCGCTAAAGTACTGAGACTCAGCTTCGTGTTTTGGTGTGCAAGATGGGGACTCACACGTCACAACACGCACATGTGGTCACCATGCTGTAGTAAACAGTATACGCTCATACGGATGTTGACTATATGAGTGAGGCACGCCGACTTACTATTGCCCACAATCCCACAGCAAGAGAGAGAAGTACCATCAGCTCAGTTGTGATCACGTGATGCTCGGCAGACAAAGCGTATACGGACTATTTTAATCTCGTCTTGCAAAACACTCGCAAACCAAGTTACTCGCAATCCAAGGCTCCACTTGTACATGAAAAATGTGAGCCAACTCCTGCTGAAGCTTAACCATCACTTCACTGAGTGAAGAACAAGCACGTTTTAACCAAACATGCACAGACACAGACAGTCAAGGTAAAGTAAGACTTCTTGTACGTGCACAAGCTGCCTTGTTCTAATGTTATTTTAATGTTATGTGCTATTTGGAGGGCAAGTGAATATGTAGTATTACACAGTCAGTGTACGGGTTATCTTGTCACTGTAAGTAGTTTGCACTGTTCAAACATACATGGTACCTACTTCAAAAGGTTTGTTGTGAAAAACTGGGATTTGGAACTTTGCGTTATTTGTCATCTTTATTTTGTAAAGATGTTATTTATTTTTACTCATTTTTTATTTTATTATTTGGAAATAGAATTTTTGATTTTTGTCTGTCTTATTACAACATTTCTAAAAAATAAATCATTTATTATGATCGGTTACTCAGTAATTGAGTAGTTTTTTCACCAAATACTTTTTTACTCTAATTTGAGTATTTTTTTGGATGACTACTTTTTATTCCTAATTAAGTAATATTATTTTGAAGTAACGCTACTCTTACTTGAGTACAATTTTTGGCTACTCTACCCACCTCTGCCTGTTTGTTTAACTAATAGCTAAGCTGTCCCAGTATCTCATCCAGATTCTTCTTAAAAACGGCACTTTTATTTAAGGATCCTGCAACCTGGGATCAAAACCTGAGCCTGTCCATTATGTGTGAAGAGTTTTCACATTCTCTTCATGTGTGAATGGATATCCTCCAAGTAACTGTTTTTCCTCCCACGTCCACAAAGACCATGACTGTCTAGATGACTGGTGTTCTGTGTAGGTGTGATCATGAGTGGGCCCTGAAACTGAAAGTCCAGAACTGTTTCTTGCTCTGTGCCAAGCTATAGCAACAACCCCGCCACCTTGATTTGTATTAAGTGGGAATCTAAGAAAGTTATGTTAGTTAGTGGCACATTATTACCTATACCTGTTCATTAAAGTAAATATCATTCTCCTCCAAACAGCAAGTGTTGCGGATGCCACTCTCTGTACACAGCATACAGACCTGGTCAAGAGGTTTAGTTGTCAGCTGATTGATCATTACGTTTTTTGTAGACAAGAATTGGGATTGAACAGACTTACAATATGGTAGGATTATTGGTGCCAGATATGGTGCTTTCAGCCTTTCAGAAATAGATATGCTCTTTTGATTTTCACACACACCACAGTCTGTACAGATTACAATACAGAAAAATAAATACAGTGAGTTGCAGTTCTGTGGACAAAACCTTAATTAATGAAGAATGTCACAGGAGAATGGCCAAACTCATTCAGACTATCAGAAAGGTTGCAAACGCTCAAATAACAGTCCTTTACAACAATAGTGAGGAAAAGAGCAACACATCTAACCTTGAAGCTGATCACAGCAACAGAAGAGGATGATATATTCTCCTTATGTCAGCTAAGAAGAACAAGATAGGCTACCTTGGGCAAATGTTCATAATGGAAGTCTTCATGATGGAAAAGATTAAGCAGCACATGACAAGTACTGGGTTCAGAAGAGGGATGTTGTGTTTAATTAATACTCTGGAATACTATGAGGATGCTAAAGAAGTATATGATTAGAGAGATGCAAATGAAATTTTTAATCTTGATTTTCAGAAAGAATTTCACAAGGCTGGGCATCAAACTAAAAGAAGCTGGCATGCATAGTGTAGTGTGTAGATGGGTACAGAATTGGTTAAAACACAGGAAGCAGAGGAAATGGATGATGTTAACAGTGGTGTCCCACACGGGGTCAGTGCTAGGGCTGCCGCTATTTTTAATGAATATAAATGATTTGCACAGGAATATAAATAAAAAGCTGGTTATATTTGCAGAGGATACCAAACCTGCAGATAATCTAAAATCTGTTGAATCATTAAAGAGGGACTGAGACAGCATAATGGCTTGGGCAGATTTGTGGAAGATGAAATTTAATGTTAAGTACTGCTTATGAGGAGAATTTAGAAATTGGAGTGGACCCATCACTATCACCGTCCAGACAGTGTACAGAACGCATTAGGAATGCTAAAAGAATGTTAAGTGATTTAGCATGACATGCACAGTAGAAGTCAGTGGAGGTTACACGAAGGCATTTTAAAACATTAGTGGGGGGCTCACCTGGAGTACTGTGTTCAGTTTTGGTTTTCAAGCAATAAAAAAGACAGAAAAGCCCCCTGACAATGATTCTGGGACTGCAGAGTATGAGTTATGACAGAAGATTTGAGGTGAAATTTTACTTCACAGAGAGACTAATAGAAACATGGAATAAGTTATAACGTAGTGTGGTGGACAGTAGGATTTTAGGGACCTTCAAAAATTGACTGGATGTTATTTTGGAGGAATTAAGTGGACAGGACTGGCAAGCTTTGTTAGGCTAATTGGCCTGTCATCGTTTAGATGGTTCAAATGTTCTAATAACAGGATGAATGAATATTAGGAAAAAATGTCACCTGGTTTGATGAATCTCCATGTCTGCAGATGGTAAAAGTTCAAATTTGACGTAAATGGCAGGAATTTATGTATTCATCCTGAATATTTTGTAAATTGTTTTGGTGAAATATAAAATATTGTAAATATGCAAATATTTTTAACTCATTTTTCAAAACATTAATAATTTTTATGGGGTTCTTGACTCCATTTGTTTTCTTATGGGAGCCATCCTTTGTTGTGCTGGTTGCTATGGTTACAAGTTCCCACAACACAACACTTTAGGTCACTGATGCGGTCAGTCTCGAGAATCTATGGGTTATCCATAATTGGAATGAAAACAAAACATTCTGCTTGTTTGGTGTGAATTCAGTTTATTTTTAACCTTTGCAATAGTTACCACAATGATCATTCTGGGCTACAATTTGTGTTTTGATGAAGGACAGGATGGAGTTTTTGATATTTGAGTTAGGCTTAGCTCTTGATTCTGTTTTCTCCTATGGTCCCTAAATACTGTATATAAATAGATTACTGCCAATACTGATGCTCTGTGTAAGAAAGGTCAGAGCCGACTATACTTCCTTAGAAGGTTGGCGTTTTTCAACATCTGCAATAAGATGCTGCAGATATTCTACCAGACGGTTGTGGCGAGTGCCCTCTTCTACACGGTGGTGTGCTGGGGAGGCAGCATAAAGATGAAGGACGCCTCACACCAAGACAAACTTGTTAGGAAGGCAGGCTCTATTGTAGGAATGAAGCTGAACAGTTTATGGCAGAGCGACGGGCGCTGAGCAGGCTCCTGTCAATCATGGAGAATCCACCGCATCCACTGAACAGTATCATCTCCAGAGAGAGGAGCAGCTTTAGCGACAGACTGCTGTCACTGTCCTGCTCCACTGACAGATTGAGGAGACCGTTCATCTCCCACACTATGCGACTCTTCAATTCGTGGAGGGCAAACGCTAACATTATTCAAAGTTATTGTCTGTTTTTACATGCATTTTTATCATCTTCTGCCGACAGGAGGAAGCAGCTAGGTGTGCCAAGGCAGTCTCCTAAGCCCAACAATGCCGCTGGATGAAGTGGGATGGTGTGGAGAGGAGGAAAATTACTTGGAGCGAGATGTGGAGTGTGGAGGCTAATAGACTAAGTTTCATCATCAGAGCCACATACGACGTCTTGATCAGAGGGCAGGCTCAACGGAAGGCAATTAAAGAGCTTGCCACTGTAGCGGAACGGAGCAGTCACTGGCTGTGGCTGAAACGTAGGGACTTAACATGGGCTGCCAGTTGATCGAGTGGTGTCACCATGCTACACACACCCGGGCCTGATCAACCAGGGGTAGGCCAACCCCGGCGGAGGGTGTCTTGTGATAAGCGGCCGAAACACCCAATGAAGTCGGGGCACACAACTGAAGATGTGTCACATTGGTTTCACCACGCAATCTGTGGCAAATTTCACTCCACTCAAGATGACCTCTCCTTTCAACTGTTGTGCTGAAGAATTAGGGATTTTAACAACTAGTCCTAGTAAGAATCCTGATGTCTGATGTCAAAACCAGTGACTGCTGCGAAAGGGCAGCTGACAACCTGGGAAAGACCTGGTGACGGCTTGAAGAGACTGCTGGCAGGAGGGAAAAGACCCCAAAGGGGCCGGCATGGGTTAGCTACCCATGCTAGCAGGAGCCTTGCACTATATAGTGACTTGGATCCACCCAATAATGACTACAACAAGATCAAAAGGAAAAATACCCCCTGAGTCTGAGAGAGCGGGGGCGGAAGATGACTCGACGGCGGATTATACGGTAACAGACTTTGGAATGGAATCGAAAATGAATCAAATGTTCAGCACAAGAGTTGATGGAGTAACAGAACGGGCGGGACACAGGCTTCAAAGCTGCATCTGTGGCTGGAAAAAGGTAACATCAGAGAAGGGTCTCAAGATCCACCAGGGCAGGAAAAAGTGCCTGAGAGAGCGTTGCGAGGGGCCTCGCATTGACCACCACTTCTTTAGAGGTAGGGCAAATCAGTCGAGTGAAGCCCAGTGGCAGGCTAGTCACTACACTGTGTGCACAATTATTAGGCAAGTTGTATTTTTGAGGATTAATTTTAATATGGAACAAACACAGTGCTATCAGTCAATCCAAAATTTTAATAAACCTGAAACCTGAATGTTTCACAACGGAAATGTGAGTGTGAACATCATCAGGGGAATACATATGTGCGCACAATTATTAGGCAACTATTAGTGTGCAGATTTATTATGCAACTAAAGGAAAAATGAAAATTTTCCCATCTCACTTGTTTATTTTCATCTGTTATAGTGAGAATAATAAACAAACACCTCAAAATTTACAAATAAACATCTCTGACATTTCAAAAAAAATAAATCAGTCAATCAATGACCAATATAGCCACCCTTCTTTCCAATAAAAGTCATAAGCCTTTCCATTCATGGAGTCTGTCAGTTTCTTGATCTGTTGACGATCAGCTTTTTGTGGAGCAGTGACTACAGCCTCCCAGACACTCTTCAGAGAGGTGTATTGTTTTTCTCCCCCATAAATCTAACGTTTAAGAAGTGCCCACAAGTCCTTGATAGGGTTTAGGTCAGATGAGGAAGGGGGGCCATGTCATTATTCCTTCATCTTTAAGGCCTTTACTGGCTGGCCACGCAGTGGAGAACTTCGATGCAAGCGATGGAGCATTGGCCTGCATAAAAATCATGGTCTTCTTCAAAGATGTAGACTTTTTCTGTATCACTGTTTGAAGAAAGTGTCTTCGAAAAACTGGCAGTAGGTTTGGGAGTTGATTTTAAGTTCATCTTCAATGCAAAAAGGTCCAACTAGCTCATCTTTAGAAATACCAGCTCATACCAGTACCCCACCTCCACGTTGGAGTGGAGCTCTGTGCCCATTACTGATCCACAGGTCCATCCATCTGGTCCATCAAGAGTCACTCTCATCTCATCGGTCCATAAAACCTTTGAAAAAAATCTGTCTTCAGATATTTCTTGGCCCAGTTTTGACGTTTCAACTTATGTTTCTTGTTCAGTGGTGGTTGGGTTTCAGACCTCCTTACCTTGGCCATGTCTTTGAGCACTGAACACCTTGTACTTCTGGGCACTCCAGGTAGGTTGCAGCTCTGGAATATGAAAGCACTGGAGGATAATGGGTTCCTGGTAGCTTCACGTTTGATTCTTCTCAAATCTTTGGTAGCTAATTTGCGTCTTTTGTTCTCAACACGTTTCTTGCGACCCTGTTGACTATTTGCAACAAAATGTTTGATGGTTCTGTGATCACACACCAATATCTTAGCAATTCCAAAAGTGCTGCATCCCTCTGAAAGACTTTTTTACAATTTATGACTTTTCAGAGTCAGTTAAATCTCTTTTTTGGCCCATGTTGCCCGAGGAAAACTAGCTGCCTAATAATTCTGCACACCTTCATATAGGGTGTTGATCTCCTTAGGCCACACCCTCCCTCATTACACAAATACACATCACCTGACGTGCTTAAATCCAATAAGCATTCAAGTTAATACAGCTTGGAGTTGGAATATACGCATTAAAAATGATGATATGGTCAAAATACTCACTTGCCTAATAATTGTGCACACAGTGTATATAGTATCTATCTATCTATCTATCTATCTATCTATCTATCTATCTATCTATCTATCTATCTATCTATCTATCTA
>JANRMT010062807.1:48493534-48511362 GCA_026402145.1 Polypterus bichir lapradei
CTATCTATCTATCTATCTATCTATCTATCTATCTATCTATCTATCTAAATAAGTAAAAAGTAATCTGCTTTCTTTCTAGCATTACCAGAATAGTTAAATGCTGGTGGTGGTTATGTAATAGTCTAGAATGTTTTCTCAGCACATATTACTTCTGTTAATATCACTGGAGGGCCATTGCGGCTGACCCTGCACATCCTTTCATGGCCACAGACTACACTTTTTCAAATGGGTTCTTTAGGAAATGGATTGATACTGATAGTGAATGCATACTGCTACAAAGCACACATCATCTAAGTTGATTTTGAATATGACAGTGACTTCTCAATTTAAATGGGTGCTAACGGATGGCTTGGAATGTGTGTCTGAAACATCTGCATGAATGACATAATTCTGTTTACTCAGCATGGAGCAAAATACTTAAGGAAAAAACTCCAAAATATTGTTTTAGAAATGATACAAAGACTTTACACTGTTGTAGAAGAAAAAAAGGGGTCCCACTCAATACTTGATGATGATTCTAATAGCATGGCCACTATACATATGTATCTTCTCTGCACTCACTCACGCATGTATTTAGAGAGAAATATTAAATAATGAAGGTTATTCATATCTATGTGTTAGTCACTATTACAATGAAGAGTGAAGGAGAACAGTGGGTGCTCTGAATAGAGGGATGCCAGTCCACACTGAATCTGTGCCTGTTGTAGCTCATCAGGGATGTTGGGCACGCTGTAGTTTCCAGTCACATTCATCTTCTCAATTTTGGTAATAGTCGTGATTTGTCTAAACTTGGCCTCAGTGAGCTGTCTTGTCACCAGTATCAAATCTGACCAAACTGGCTGTTTTTTTTTTTGGTTTTTTTCTCCATTTATTTTTCTTGCCTTGCATGAATCACAGGTAGAGGCTAATGCTGATTTATTGGAACACAATTGATTCTTGACCTCCCGCCACCTACACCATTTCCTTGTTCTCTATTTCTCATTGTCTCCCTTCTCTTTAGCTCGCAGCTGGATTTCTGAGTGCCATCTCCTTGAGTCACAGGCTTCTATTTACTGAATGCCACAGGTAAAACCAAATAAGCTGTTTGTAATAGGAAAGTACATTTGGAGAATATATTTTTAAAAATAAACGTTCCCTGAAAAACTGTTTCTCTCTGTTATGTTCTTTTTTTCTGAAAGCATTTTTGTTTATCTATGGGTAAATATTCTTTATTCTACCAAATGAATATGGAAAAAAATCAGTTTTTATATCTCGCTTTGCAAATTTACTTCAGCAATTTTTGTGTAAATAAAAAATCACTTAAGCATTACCAGACATTTTATAGAAAATAATAACACTCTGGGCATATATCAAAATATCATTAAGATAAGTTGTTTCACAAATGTCAAAATGAAATGATAGTAATATAATAACTTTTATACTTCTTCTCACAAGGGAGGAGCTGAGAGAGCATCATCAGCCAACAAAATTTTAAATTAAAAAGAATAAAAAAAAGTGTTATAGAGAAACCGAACACTTAGGGAGAAGTGGATATAGCATGCAATTGATTTGTCAGGATCTGGTGGTGTTGCTGGACACACCATTCATTGACTTAATTCCACATAAAACAGCACTCTACTTTACTCTGCTTTGTCAGGAGAAGTGAAGATGACAGACACTTCCTTCAAAAATTAAAGGCATGAGACATTTATGGCTTTGTGAATTAAAAAAAGTGATTGTGTAACTTTTTATATTAGGGACCCGGACCCCTTGACTGAATTAGAGCCCCAAGAAAAATCTAGTTCAGGTTCTCTCACCTATTTGGTTTTCATTCCTGAAAGCCATTTGCATCATGCCATCCAATCTTGTTTAAGCCAGGCATCTCAGGTCAAGCAGTTGCTTAGTTGCTGTACAGTACATTCACGTACAATCTGGTGGGTATAACAAACCTTGACTACTGTCAAGAAGATTCATGAAAACCTTTACTTACTAAAATGTCTGCTGAAAGCTTGGATGTCTCCACCTGTGCTCACCAACTTCGAAAGATACACAGTGGAGTTTTTCCTGACTGACTGTATAGCATTCTGGTATGTCAGCTGCTCAGCTCAGGCCCGGAAAGCACTGCCTATCCTGGTGAAGTTGGCACAGATTATTACAGGTACAGAGCTATATCTGTTAATTACATATGATGGGCGTCTCAAAAATTCTCATAATTGCTAAACAAAAAAAACTTTATTAGAAAATTTACAGCAATTCCCTTTTAGGGACCTTGAAAATACTCTCCTTGACATACAGTACATTTGTCCCAGTACATCATTCCCATTCTTGGAAAGATTTCCTGTGGTCATCTTATGTTGCAATGTGTACAGCTCCTGAGTTTTGTTTTTTTTTTTCCAGGATTTCTTTAATAGTAGCATATCTTCTTTCCTTTAGTCTCATTTTTAATTTTATGAACAAAAACAGACCAAAAGATATGAGATCTGGGGGAGGTAAGAAGCAACAATTGCATTGTTTTTGGACAAAAACTCTTTAACTGGCAATGCAGTGTTTGCAGGTGAATTTTAATGGTGTGAAGTCTACTTCTCTGGACATTTTTTCATGATGATTTCCTGTAGACACCTCAGCAGTGATGAAGCTGATTAAGAGCCTGTCCACCGGGAACAAACACTATATGAACAAAATCCATTATTGTCAAAATATGTCATTAGCATTGTCTCTTGAAAAGCCATGTGCACAAATGTAAAATAAACGCCAGAAATATGAACTCAATCAGCTCAACACAATACCACTCGGTAGACTGATTAACAGACTTATAGGCATGTGATACCTAGTGGCATATTCAACAACCATAGCCTACTCTTACTCTATTGGCTGATTCTGGGAATTTGTTGGGTCCCCACCTTGTATATAACAGATACTGGATTAAAAAGGCAAAATGTAATGTATTATTAAAGGCCTTTAACTGCTTTTCTCCAAACCCTGTACTGGCAAACAGCTCAGGACCATCAGCGCTCATGTGACTAGATCGGCGATAGTTTTTAACCTCAAGTCACAAGGCTACCCAACAGCTGCTTGGACTGACAACTGTAGGAGTGTACATGACATGTTCCTCATTTCTATTGCCTGATTGTTTGCTATTTGTATTACACTGTTGTCACTAGCCAGTGGAAAACATGCTACTAAGAATGACATTGCATTGTGTATCTAGGGCAATAAAAAATATTTAAGTTAAAAGATTAAAGATAATTAAATATGATTAAAGATTCAAATAATAAAATGTGTCTTCTTATGCTTTGAGGTCACATACTTTATATAAAACTTATTATGTAAACTCGAATACAGTGTTTTTTTTTTAGGACAATACAATACAACTGCATATAGCCTGTTTCCTTTTGTTTTGTAAATGACATTCATATCTCATTGTAAATAAGGACATTCAGGAGACGATTGTTAGAAAAAGTGCTCACAATTCAATGAGATGAATGGTTTTGTCATTCCCTAATGCTTGTTGTCCTTCTGGAAGGTAACATGACAACAGCTGTTACTGGGCGTTTCTCTACCTCCAGCCTGTTTCTCTTCTGTGGGATGATCTGGGTTATTGCAGAAAATAACACCTCATAAATGTACACAAATACAAACAGCAGAAGCTGTTCCAAAGAATTATTTCCTATTTTAAGGTGTTTATTCCTTACTTCACAGCAAAATTAATACCATTTAAACTTTGACCACATTTTGTGATATTAAGACATTTTGAAAAGTTTTGTTTATTTTTTTTCCTTAAATTTATGTGATCAAATTCAAATATGCACAGTTTTCATCACTATCAGTGAAGCATGTTTAAAAAGAAATTATAGCAATTGTTTTTCCACTGAAAACTTAATTTGCACTAGAAAGTTAAGCACTGCACTGAGAAAATTCCTTCCTTCACTTGTGCCTTTAGACAATTCGAGATTCATATAGAATACTTTCCTATACATTTTTACTGTTAAATCTTAACTGGCTTGTATGAGCTGTCATGCATGCGTGTCTGAGGATCACCATCCAAGCTCTTACCAAGTATATACTACCACCTCGGATTGAGAGGGGGCACTACCACTAAAACCCTTGTCATGTTCTTCCACCATAGTAGAGAAAATGCCCTGGGAGGGTAATTAACCCCATTCCTTCCATTCCGGGGCTTTAAAAGGGACAACAGCCTGAATGGAGGCGTCTTTTGACAAGGGAGACTATCTGAAGCCAGAACCTCCCTACTCTGAGTTTACGTCACCGGCAGAAACCTGACCTCACTATGTGGCAACGGTTCTGTTATTGTTTTGACTCCATCATGCATTTATTTTTATTATAAAAGAACTGGTACTAAATGGGGAGGACTGTGTTGGCATCCCAAACTGCTTTTGATTTGCCGACTCTCCTTCCCTTGACCACAGAGCAAAATCAGTTTGTTTACCTTGCAAAATATAGATACAGATATGGCATGTAGAAATATTGTGAACTTTACTGTCACATGTACAAAGTACCATAAAATTCTTACTAGTATGTCCCCTCAAGACCTTCCTGTGCTACTTCTGCTCCAACCACCGTTGTTACTAATATTCAGAAGAGAGGGTAATGTCAACAGTAAAGTCAGAACAATAACTAAAAGAATTGTACTATGAGCACATTGCTTATAACTTTAAACAAAGTTTTCACATTTCATTGTTATACAACATCAGAGTGGATTTAATTTGGCTTTTTTTGACACAGATTAACAAAAAAACTGACAAAAAACTAATCAAGGTGAAAACAGATCTCGGCAAAGTGACCTAAATTAATTACAGATATAAAATACAAAATAACTGATCACTTAAGTATTCACCTCTTCAAGTCAATATTTATTAGATGCTTCCTTTGGCAGGCATGACAGCTGTGAGTTTGTGTGAACAGGTCTCTATCAGTTTTGCATATCTTATTTGCAGAACTGATTAACCTTTTGTGAAAGTGTTTATTTGATATTTGGACTTCAGGCTTGATACATTATACACTTTATGTTGTGACGATGTGGGTTCGGCTCCACGCTCCCATCACTGTTCGGAAGCCCTTGAACCCAACACCGTCGGTAATGTCACCCATGAGCTAGACAGTTGAGGCAATAACAATTGAGCAAGGGGATGGTAAAGATGTGCAAGTGCTTTTATTAAAAACCAAATCAACAAAAACAAAAAATGTTCAAAGTGTCCAAATAAAGTGCAGTGCTTCAAAGTCTTATAAATAAATAAATAATCCATTAAAGAAAACGTGGGGGTTTAAAAAATACAACAAAAAAAACACCAATCCTTTAAAACGAGGTTTAAACGTCCAACAGTAAGCAATCTTTAAAAACAACAAGCTCGGTGCCTTCTTTTAACTGGTGACTCCCCTGCTTCTCCCTGTCCAGGCTTCGTAACAGGGGAGCCACTCTACCTGCAGCTGACCTTCTCTCCACTATCGATCTGGAGTCATCCCGATCCCTGGCTTCGGTTCCACTCCCTCCAGACCGCGACTTGGGAATTCCTCTCACGGCCAAGGCTCTCACGTGGAGGACACCACATCCCAAATCCTGACTCCCGCTGCCATCCACGGCACCATGCGGAGTCACCCGTCTCCTTCTTTGGTCACTCCCGCTACATGCTTGTTCAGCGGGAGTGACAACAACTACTACGCCCTGGGTGTCAGCCTAAAACCCAGGCTGTCTGCTCAGCTGCCTACGAGCGCTTGCTCGCCCACTTCCTGCTGCACCGACCTGCTCGCTTCCTGCTACAACCTCTGTCCGTTCTTTTTCCGTTTTGATCTCTTTTTTCTTCTCTCATCCTTTCTTCCCTCCTCTATCCGACTCGCGCTTCTTTTTCTATAGCGAGGGGCCATAGCAGCTGCAGCACATTAGCCACGGGAACAATCACGGATGTGGGCAGTTCCTCACCTGTGCACTCGGTGAGAAATGCCCACACCGCAGATCGCCCCGCGGCTTGCTACAACCACTACGCCCCCTCACGAAACCGCGAGCGCGGTGATTATTTATTTAAAAACTGGCCCTTGCTGAAAGCGCTGTGGACCCGCTATACCATATATGTCTACATTTTGTCAATTATTACTAAAACATGAAAAACATTTCTGTTTTAACAATGTGTTTATATAGATTGTTGTAGACACGGAACACACATGAAATGCATGTGTTTCAAATAACAATATAGTATTTACGCTATACAACTCTAGGCAACTCACACGCATGTAAACAGACTTCAGCTGAGAGAACTTTCTGCTCTTTTTGCGTTGGCGGTGGGATGGGATAGCATGCTGCTTGCTGCTTGTGCCGATCGACACATTTACATCACAAAAGATGCTGATGGAGAGGTGTGAAGGGATTTAAGCTGGGCTGGGATTACAAGTTTTTTCATAGGCTTTGGTAATTCTAGTGTTAAGCGCTGTGAGGGTGCACGAGACTTGTGAGTGAAGAGACTTTGTCAAGTCTAGCCACAAATTCTCAATTGGACTATGATTTGGATTTCGACTCAGTCACTTATTTTTCATGTTGTTGTCTTGCTAGAAAACAAATATTCTCCCAATCTTCTCGCAGACTGCATCAGGACTCAATCGAAGCTGTTGTGGAAAAGAAGATGGTGGCAAAATTGGATGCCATCATGAAAAATATCCTCCATCCCCTCCAGAAGGCACTTTCTCACAGTACTTTAGCCACAATCTCTTTGCACCAGAGTGTGCTAAGAAGTGCCAATGAGGTTCTTTTCTGCACACTGCTATCAGGCAATTCAATACTTCTACCCGATGTACTTGTTAAATTCATTGCAACATTCTGCACAATATACCATTATTTATTTTTATTTATTTATCAATTGATTGGCTGTATTATCTGTCCTGTGAGTCTGTATCTTTATTTTCTGCTAAGGTATGAATCTGAATTTCCCCATGAGATTATTATAGGTTATCTAATCTAATTTATTTTACATTTATAGGCCTTCCAGGGCCTACTGCAGAGAAGCATCCTCACATCATTATGCTGCTACTACCATGCGTCATGGTGGAGGTGGTCCATTTTTGATAATGTGCAACCTTTAACTTACACCAAACATAGCGTTTCGTCTTCAAGCTGACTTCACAGTCTACTGTGTGCCTTCTGTCAAACTGTAGCCAGGATGCACCTGGTCAGCAGCTTTCTGCACATTTTCTTCTGTCTTATCAGAAAGTAGCCTGCAACTCCTTTAGAGTTCTCAAAGGTCTGTTGGTGGCCTCCTTCACTTGTCTTCTACTGATGATGGGCCACTCTAGACAGATTTACAGCTCTGCAATACTCCAAGTCTTCATGGGAAAGGCGCTATATAAATAAAATGTATTATTATTATTATTATAGATATTCAGTGATATGGATATTTAGTTGACTTCATCCCCTGACTTGTGCTTTTTAATCACGACTTCACTGAGTGGCTTGACTGTGCTTTTGTCTTCATTTTGTAGATTAGCCCCCAAATTGGACCTCCTACAGTAAGGTGCATTTAGAATATAATCAATTGAAAATCCTTGACAGTGACCTCAAATTAACTAATTCTCTGACTTAGAAAATAATTTGGTTACACCAAGTATTTAATATTAAAGGGAGTAAAATGTTTATGTGATCAATTACTTGGCATTTTATATTTTTAATTAACTTAGGTAATTTTTCAGAGATCTATTTCACTTTGACATTAACAAGTCTTTTCTGTTGATCAGTGTCCAAAAACCCAAATTAAAATCCATTGTCATTCAATGCTGTATAAGAAAAAAAAATGTAAAACCTTCCAAGTGCATGGTTTAAAGACATTGTATACTGTATTTTGCATCCAATATATACATTGAGTGTGTTTTTGTTGGTAATGTATTATTCTCTTAGGAGACATGCAAGTAAGAATTTCACTGTACTGTGCACATGTAATGATAAACTTGAACGTATTTCAAAGTAATCGTTTGGGAAACATAACTAGATTGTCTTTTTTAGATATCATTGCACAACAAAGTTTTTGCTTCTTAAACACTGTTGGGTGTTTCTTATAGATTTTTGGATTTTTTTACAAACATTTTCGCTCCAGTAAATGACTTATCAACAACGGTTTGTGCAGCCTGGGCATGACCAGGCATGGAATCAGACCAGGTTGGAAGCTGTTCTGTGGAAGTTGACATCCTGGGCAGGTCTGAACGAGCTTGACGCTGACTCAGCTTGCTATAAAGGTGGCTTGAATACACCAATCCTGCTCATTTAGTTAATATAGATAGTCAGTGTGTATGTATAGTATCAGTATAGTAAAGTATCTGTAGCAATATAACAGTAAGTAAGCTTGATGCTATAGACGTTCTGGTGTTGGGCGATATTTTTCGTCAATGTCGTAACAGCCGCAATACATTCTGCTGTATCTGTGGCAAATATACACTTGTGCCTCAGAGATGTTGGATGACTGCTCTTGTGAAGAAAGCTTATCATCTGTATTTCTCCTGCAAAATTGGTGATCAAGACAAGGAATGAGTGCCTCACATTTGCTGTGTGACATGTGCTGTCAGTCTGAAATCCTGGCTCAGAGGCACTCGAAAGATGATGCCGTTTGCTGTTCCGATGATATGTGGCAAGAACAGAAAGACCATGAGACGGACTGTTACTTCTGTTTGACTAATGTGTCTGGTTTCTCTGCCAAAAAGGAGAAGTCAATTAAATATCCTAATCTGCCCTCAGCAATGAGACCTGTGCCACATGACGACAGTCTTCCAATTCCGAAACCACCAGAGGTTTGGACCTTAGATGAACCAGATGAAGAAACTGCAATGCAGGGTACTGACAGTGACATTGACCCAGATTTTGAACCGTGCTCATCAGACGATCCACATCTGATAACACAGTCCGAATTGAAAGATTTGGTCAGAGATTTAGGTCTGTCAAAAGCAAAAGCTGAGCTGCTGGGTTCGAGACTGCAGGAATAGTGTTTGCTGTCACCAGGCACGAAAATGTCTGTGTTACGAGGCTGACATTATGATATAACCAATTTTTTTACACAAGTTGACAGTCTCTGTTTCTGCTGTGACATTGAAGGATTGTTCTCGGCCTTGGGTTGTGAGCACAACCCGAAAGAGTGGCGTCTCTTCATTGATTTGTCAATGTTAAGCCTGAAAGCTGTTCAGCTACACAATGGCAACGTTTATCCTTCAGTACCTGTTGGCTATGCAGCACACTTGAAAGAAACGTATGAGAATATGGAACTGTTGCTGAAGCACGTCCAGTATAGCAGGTACAACTGGAATATCTGTGGAGATCTTAAAGTCATTGCTCTGTTACTAGGAGTGCAGCTCTGCTATACAAAGTACTGTTGTTTCATCTGTGAATGGGACAGTCGTGCCAAAGAGTCGCACTATTCTTGACAG
Organism: Polypterus bichir lapradei; assembly: GCA_026402145.1. Lineage (NCBI taxonomy): Eukaryota > Metazoa > Chordata > Cladistia > Polypteriformes > Polypteridae > Polypterus > Polypterus bichir. The sequence goes on from JANRMT010062807.1 coordinate 48,502,922, forward strand.
AAATGGCCACTCCATAAAAAGTTAGTTGCAGGACAGAAAAATGTGGAACATGAATCGCTTGTCGACCTGGTAAAGATATTTTTGCCTCCTCTTCACATAAAACTAGGACTCATGAAGAATTTCGTGAAAGCACTGAACAAGGAAAGCAAAGGTTTTTGTTATTTAAGACAGATGTTTCTAAGAATAACTGACGCCAAGATCAAAGAGGGCATTTTTGTTGGTCCCCAGATCAGACCTGTCATGATTGACAAGCGGTTTGAAGATCTGTTAGTTGGGCCTGTGGTGTATAGCCGGCCTACCCCCAAGCCGCCAGGTGGAGCTCTCCCTGCAGCATGGAGGTGCCCCGAAGACCAGCAGGGCCTCATGGACATTGGAGTCTTTATCCACAGCCCTGCTGGATACCATGGGGGCCACTAGGAGATGCTGCAGGGAGGAACGATGTTTATTTACCCTACACCCTGGAAGTACGTCCGAGTCACATGGGCAAGGGGAATGACGTGCTTCCGGGGTGAAGAAAAGGACTCTTTATCTGACCCAGAAGTGATAGGAGATCACATGGACTGGGGATTGGAACACTTCCGGGTCAGGGAATATAAAAGGATTGTGGGAGCTCCCAGACGGGGAGCTGAGCTGGGAGGAAGGGTGGCTAAGTGTCTGGGAGTTGGAGGATTGATTATTGTATTGATTATTTAATGAGTAGTGTGGAGTGGAGGGTGCTTTGTTCACTGTGCAGAATTAATAAAGTCTACTTTTGGACTTTTATCTGGTGTCTGGCATCTTGGACAAGGGTTCAAAAGAGCGACAGTGACCCCTATCTGTCACAGCCAGAAAAAATTGCCTGGAAAGCCTTCAAAGACGTTATTGACAAGTTTCTGGGCAATTACAGAGCCCCAAACTACATTCAGCTGGAAGACAAACTTCTCAAAGCATACAAGACAATGAAGTGTAACATGTCACTTAAGATTCATTTCCTCCACTCACACTTGGATTTCTTCCCTGCATATCTCGGTGCTGTCAGTGACGAACACGGTGAAAGGTTTCACCAGGACATTGCTACGATGGAGAAACGATACCAGGGCAACTGGAATCCATCAATGCTTGCTGACTACTGTTGGACACTGCAACATGATGCACCAGACATTGAATACACAAGAAAATCAGGAGCAAAACACATATGCTTCTGCTAGGACTGACTTTATCTAGAGGTAAAGAGCACAATTAATATCTGATTTTACAGTCAATCATCAGCAGTTCACTCATTCTACAAGGTGTCCCAGTCCCAGCTATGTATATTTATGCATATTTTTAAGTTTACTGAGTCTTTGCTAATTTAAAGGAGGCTTGACAGGTCCCTATAAAATATATAACCCAAGGACAACTTAAAAATAACAAATTTGCCCAAAAGAAATATCCCAGTGCCTTAAGTAGACAAAATGACACATCAGAAGGGTGCAGGGCAGTGTCAGAGTGAGAGGGTTAGGTACCTACCATCAAAGCCTGGAGTTCCCTCAGAGTGATAGAATGGGTGTATATACCCTCACACTCAGATTTCACAATGGGAAATAAAATATGCAAGAAGGGGAGAAAGTGCCAGGTATATGAGAAACATGGTAAAAAAGATGGTGGTGGTGGGTTGAAAATAGCCCAAGCTACCATGTTGTTTTTAAAAAAGTAGACCAAAATAATGCAATCCATGAAAGCCCATTTTTCCCCCATGGACAACAAACACAAATAGCCCAATAGCCTTGGCAGTATAGCAGTGCCATAGAAGGATACAAAGTGTTAAACAAGGATTCAGTAAGGTAAATAGATAGAACTTTACTTGTCCTCAGGGGAAAATTTGCTCAATAAATAGATTAACACATAAATAATATTATATTATGACAAACAGCTGAGCCCTCTGAAATATACACCAGAATGACTGAAAAGAAAGAACACATCTGACTTGGAAGGTCCAGTCCCAGTAAAGCATTACACAGGTGTATTGTCGTAGGCATAAAGGATAAAGACTCTTTGGTTAACCTTTTGTTCACAATCAGAGGGGTTATGGTTATCCTTCCTCTTGTGGGACTTTTGCTATATTTTGGATATTTGTTATTCTGCCAGTTCACCTTGTTTGGGGTTTGCTGACCTGGAAGCCTGCATTCAGCAGTTTTGAGGCCAGCTGGATTTGAGCTGAGTCTCCTTGGGCAGGCTGTTTAGGTTATGGCTCTGCCTTTATGGTCATTTAGGAGGCTACGTTTGGGACTCCTGATCACAACATTGAAGTAAAACAGTTCAAAGATAAGAAGATGAGTTATGAACCTCGTTAAAGCCAGTTATTGTGTCCATATTTAAGAAAGAGGGACAAAAGTATTCCTTACCCAACAGCATCACATCAGTCTTTGCCTTTGCCAGTCAGTCAGTCATTATCCAACCCGCTATATCCAAATCAGGGTCACGGGGGGTCTGCTGGAGCCAATTGCAGTCAACACAGGGTACAAGGCAGGAACAAACCCCGGGCAGGGCATACACAAACATATACCAAGCACACACTAAGGACAATTTAGGATCGCCAATGCACCTAACCTGCATATCTTTGGACTATGGGAGGAAACCCACGCAGACAAGGGGAGAACATCCAAACTCCACGCAGGGAGGACCCGGGAAGCGAACCCAGGTCTCCATACTGCAAGGCAGCAGAGCTGCCACTGTGCCACCGTGCCACCCCACCCCACCCCACCCCAAGTCTAGAAGTATATATTGGAATTTAGATGCTTAATGGCTGAGTTCTGTAAAATGTCTAGCAACAGGCTGGTTTAATGATTTTGTTATGACTTTGCTTTTATAATCCAGCAATTAAACTGCATCTTTGGAATGTAGATAGAAAACCCAAATAGACAAGAGGAGAACATTCAGACTCCTAACGGGAGTCCTAACAGGTCTCTGGTCCAATGGAGAGCAAGCTACTCCTAAAGTGTCCTTGGGGCCAGGATTTGAACTCAGTCTTTTGAAGCTATGTATGAGGTAGCCATTCTGCTAGTGCAATATGAACATAAAATTCAACACAGAATTGCCTACATAGACTTTTTATGAGACTTCATGTTTTATTCTTGCAACTTATGCACTGTTTTTTTTTTCTTAGTATTGCTCCTTAGTTCCACTTTCCTTTTGTTTTGACTATGCATGTTCTCCGAGTGTGACTGCATATTTCAGGTCCTCCCATATCGCATAGAAACAGAAGTTCTCAGTGAGTTTTCCCAGTCCACAGTTGTTTCTTTTTTTTTTGTACTTGATGCTACCAGGAGAGGATTCAACTCCTTGCACCCCTTTTATGTTATTCGCAAGTTCTTGGATGAACATAACAACAAAGAAGGCCTTCACTACATCATAACCCCAATGCAGAAAATGAACTCCTTCTGCAAGCCTGCAACCTCTGCACAGGACTCCATCAGCAAAATGGAAACTTTAATGAAATTGCTCCCTCAGCTGTTTCTTATGTTTTCTTCAAATGTCACTGTGTTAAAAATGTTTTCTAAAACTGGTTGAGATGGAAAGAGCATAGAAACATTTAAGAATGCATCAGTTCTGTATATTATAGAAATTGATGTTGCTCCACGGGGGCTTATCAAGTCAGGCTGCCTGTCTGAACCCTGCTTTGAGGAAGGCTCTTATGTGACTAGCTGCTTTTGCATTCACCCTGGCTTTAGTGAGTCATCATGAGCAGCGGGCACAGTGGATCTCAGGAGGAGAGCCATACATCTACATGGCAAAATAAAAGTAAAAAATAAAAATAACTTGCAGGTGGCTGAGTTCAAAATACAAAAATTGAAATAAATAAATGATTGTGGTGGACCACAGGAAACCCATCAACAGAGACTAAATGAATCAGCCAGCCCCTGCCTGACTTACTTATTTCCAGCATTTCTTTCTAAACAAAGATAAATGAAAGCATTTCTATGGCCATCTGCAAATGATGATGTCCTACACAGTGCACCTGCCAGCTGAACACTTCATGAGTGATTGGATGCAGATGTTATGTACAGAGGAGTTTAAAATGCATGTGTTTGAGGATAAGTATTTCTTCTATTGTCTGTTCTCTCCAGAGTCAGGATTGCACATTTCATCAGTTTAAAAAGCCCAGCTAACAAACAGCATCCTTGACACAAGGTTCAGATCATAGTAAGGTTATAGCAATGCCAAAGAAAAAGTCAGAGATTAAGAGTTGAAACTACAAAACATGTAGAAATGATTTTCATATTTGGAGAATAGGCCACAAGAGCAAGATGATGATCAAGAACAACTTTTACTTCTATAGCACATTTTCACACTCATGATGTAGCTCAATGCACTGTACAAGAAAAATGACTTAAACCAGTGATGGTGAACCTTTTAGAAACCGAGTGCCCAAACTGCAACCTAAAACTCACTTATTTATCACAAAGTGCCAACACGGCAATTTAACCTGAATACTGACAGGTTTAACCTGAAAACAACTCATACATTAACATCTTTTGTCTTAAAAGAAAAACATAATAACAGAGCTTTCAATGATACAAACAACTTTTTATTGAAAGGTAAAAGTCTGCATTCGGTATGGTTTTGAACAATTAATGTGATTTTTGCTGTTGTATGCATGCTGATAATTTGTCTAACCTTGGCTCACACTTTGTAAGTTTGAGAGCAACACATGCAGCACTCAGGTCATCTGTTAGTCTGTTTCTGGTGTCAGATTTGATAGAATTCAGCGGTTCTCAAACTGTGGGCCGCGCAAAGTAACAAAAAAGGGGGCACGAATGTTGCCATATGTGGCGTAAGTTCGGTATTCGTAGGGAAATTTTAAACTTGTAGCGGTGTATTGGCAGCAAAAAATATAGGAATACATTTTATTAGGGTTTCAAAAAAACGTTTGGGGGGTCGCATTTAAAACTGTTATGAAAACTTGGGTCGCAAGTACTTAAAGGTTGAGAAACGCTAATATAATTCAAAGCATGAAAACAGCTGCTCACAAACATAAGATGTTCCAAACAAAGTAAGGAAAGCAATCCCAAGTGCCCTCATTGACTTAAAATTATTTGGCAGAGAATTCCACACTTTAAGGATTCCATTTTCAGAAGTAACTGTGCTGTCCTTTGTCATCCCTTCTATCTTCTCAAGTGTTTCACGCAGGTCTTTCCCATTAACCTCCGTTTCCATTTACATTCCCTTTCCCGTGTGCGCTCGCTCGCTCTCTATCTCTCTCTTTCTTTATCTCCTTTCCATCCACCTCACGGTTCTCTTCTATATTACGGGGTCGTGGATCAGGTGTGGCGATTAGCATCTCCCGGCAACAATTACAGATTCGGACGACTCCTCACCTGTGCGCTTAAGCGAGGACCGCCCGCATCACAAAGCTCCTGGAAACCGCTCCGGCCACTCTACCATAACCCCCTTTAAGCCGCGAATGCGGCGATTATCTATTAAAACTGGCCTTTTCAATTTTGAGCTGTGGACCCGCTATACCACATCCCCTCCAACCCCACCACGGGAATCACAGACTCAACAGGCTGCAGTCCGTGCCGCACCCTCAAGCAGCATGTGAGCCGCCCGCCTTACCCCAGACAGGAGAGGGTGGAAGCGCTCCCATTGGGCTGCTGGGCAGAGGGGCGGGTGATGTGAGAAAAGTCCTCCGGCACACGTGAAGAAGGGGAGCAGCCCGGTCCCGCATCCCTCTGGCTTTATAGTAACGAACTCTGTGCTGGGTTGAAGGCGCGCGTGCCCACAGAGAGGGCTCTGAGTGCCCCCTTTGGCACGCGTGCCATAGGTTCGCCACCACTGACTTAAACCATCCTACTTGACCGCCAGAATATCTGAAGTTTTTATCCGCATAATTGATGCATACCAGATATTAAATTCATTTAAAAACATATATGCTGAGGAGGACTGTATGGTGGTAAAGTGGTTTGCATTCCTGCCTATCAATTTCAAAGCTCCAGATTCCAGTTTTGGCCCAGACGCTATCTGTCTGGAGTGTATATGATTTTCCCCTGTGTGTCTATGGGTGTTCTCTAGGGATTTAAATTCACAGCCCTCAAGTGTGCATGTGAGTCAAGAGACTAGCATCTTATCCAGAACTGATTTCAGGTTTTCATCTGATGTTACTGAAAATGAGCCCTCCATAGTCTCGCTAAAGGCAGATGTATAACATAAACATCTCGAGACAGACATGAGTGCATTTTGCTTCAAATTGGGTGGGAACAATTAGATGGCTCACTGAGTTCAACATTTCTAAACCAATCCAACGCTTCAGGAAGGCGGTGCTCAAAGTAGGGGTAGAGATTTTGAACTGCAAAGACCAGATGGACTCTTGTTAACATAATCCGACAGAAGGCAAGCTTTGGTTTACGATGCACCATCTACAGTGATAAATCACCTAAATAACCCTATTAGACATATAAATGTATGCAGAGAGCACATTGTAGTTTTAAAAAATGAACATATAACCTGTTTTAAAAATAAGCAAAACCTAAGAATCTGCTGTAACATCAGATTATACATTGGCTTTCAACAGCATCAAGGGATGAATGGTAAATGTGAATGACATATTGCAGGTGCTGTGTGTGCACTCTGATGTTTAGTGTTACAGTGATAGTGTAGGAGTCGGTGTAAGCCTGAAAGAACTGACAGCTATATTCATGAAATTATGCTTTTGAAGTAAATGGTGTGTCACACTCCATCCAAAGGACTAATGGTAAGAGAGCTGATAAAGAAAAGCCACAGCAGATACACATTTCAGTACTCCAAACACCCAAATTAACAAATCTGCTTAACAACGCCAGTAGAAGCACACAGGAGGCTGAACAACATCCACCTCCCGACTGCACGTCTAAATGAACAACTAAAGAAATTTAACATTACTGTCTAACTGGAAAACTAAACATGCAATGACAAAATAGCCTGTTGTATGTCTATAGACAACAATTCTTATCTAAACTTTAACTGCAGTTGTTATGCCATATACTGCAGTGAGGCAATAGTTAAAACGAGAGAAGGACACCGTAGCAAGAAGAGGCATTTCTCAAACGTGTGGAGCCCATTGGCTGCTGTGGTCTACACGTGTGTGTGTGTGTCTGTCTGTCTGTCTCCAATGTCGCAGCACTCATTACAACATGCAGGTCAATTTTTAAGCTTCAGTTACCTTGTGCTACTGAGCTCCTGAATGGATCACACCAATTTTAGCTTTTTATTTTCTCTCAGCATCAAGTGATTTGTTCAGTAGCTGTTTTAGTGCTGCTGTTTTAGGAAGAAGACTTGTGGATGAAGATCTTGCAGCACAGGATATTCATTAAACACTTTTTAATGGGTTGTCCTCAAATGTGTATTCTAATTTGAGAATCACGTCTAACCCCACGAGACTAAGTCCTCCTTGTTCCTGCATGACCAAGTCATAAGAAAAGGTGGGATAGGAAAATGCATGGATATTGTAACTTCTACTACAGTTGAATTATTATCATTGCTACTAGCACTACTATAGTAACCTGTCTTTTTTTTAATATTAGCAACGTAACTAATTATTCAGCAGACATGAGTAAAGATTTGCTACTGGAATTGCCTTATACCAATGGTAATACACCTTCATAATACCTCACTGGGACTGCTCTTTTTATTTTTTTAACAGTACCTTTAGCCAGATACAATACAATACAATACAAATTATTTTTTCTATAGCCCAAAATCAAACAAGAAGTGCCGTAATGGACTTTAACAGACCCTGCTTCTTGATAGCCCCCCAGCCTTGACTCTCTAAGAAGACAAGGAAAAACTCCCAAAAAAACCCTAGCAGGGAAAAAATGGAAGAAACCTTGGAAAAGGCAGTTCAAGGTAGGTTGGGCGTCGAGTGGGTGTCAAAAAGAAGGGGGTCAATACAATACAGTACACAGAACAGAACACAAGTAATCCTCAATACAGTATAAAAATTAAAATATTACAAGTACGGAGCAGAATTCAACAGTAGATAATATCACATAATTGGATTTGGATTTGTTTAGAGTCCTGGAGACCTCATTCATTAAGCTGCCTCCCCCGTTTGGCCATTTCACAGCTGAAATAGTGCTAGGCCAGCCAATCCGATGAAAGGACCCCAGTACCCGACGATTCCTGAGATCCTCCATCAGGAATGACTTTACCTTAAGCAGGCAAAAAAACTTGGCAGGTTGGCAGTGGCACCAAGTGCCACATTTGAGTACTGAGAAGAGAAACAGAATAGGTGAGGGTTAGTAACAAATTATAACTATCATGTTACTTATGTTTTAGTGCTAATGACTAACAACAGAGATGCAGTCTGTACAGTTAATCAGCACCTCTAGTCAGGGTATGCAAAACTGAAGCAGTGAGTCTTCAGCCGGGATTTAAAAGCTGAGACCGAAGGGGCACCTCTTATAGCAGCAGGCAGACCATTCCACAGTTTAGGGGCCCTGAAACTA
>JANRMT010062807.1:48511462-48523624 GCA_026402145.1 Polypterus bichir lapradei
CTTACAGAATATAAGAAAGAACGGCAGGGTATACAGTATATAGCATTGTACAAACCAAATAAATAAATAAAGAAGATTAAAACAGTAAATTCCGAGAAAGCCTAACAGACAACATAATTGATGGTCTAGCACACACACACACGGGTTACATGAGCATCTTGACAGAGAGGTAAACTGAGAGAAGGGTAATAAAGTCAAGTAGAGCTAAAAGCCTTCCTGAACAGATGAGTCTTGAGTTGTTTTTTAAAAGAATTCATGGAGTCAGCTGACCTGATTAATTTCGGTAGGTCATATCAGAGTCTGGGCGCTATACAGCTGAAGGCCCTGTCACCCATGGAGTGTAGATTAGTGTGGACACAACAAGATTGCCAGAATCAGGACCTTAGTGGGCGGACAGGTACATAGTGATGGAGAAGGTCACTGGTGTAGTTTGGCGCAAGGTTATTTAAGGCTTTGTAGGTTATTAGTAGGATTTTATATTCGATTCTGTAAGACACGGGGAGGCTGCTGGTCCGTGTTAATATTCTTGCAGCCAAGTTTTGAATAAGCTGGAGCTGTGATATAAGATTAGAAGGGGCACCTGCCAGTAGGTAATTACAATAATCGATGTGGGATGTGATAAAAGCATGGACAAGTTTCTCAGTGTTAGAAAAGGAGAGGAAGGAGAGAACACGGGATATGTTACGGAGGTGAAAGTAAGAAAGCTTCTTAATGTGATTTATGTGGGTGGAATAAGAGAGGGAGGAATCAAAAATGACACCAAGATTCTTTGCAGTAGAGGCAGGTTTGATGAGATCACCACCAAGACTGACTGGGAAGGAGCTCATTTCATTAAGATGCACTTTAGTCCCAATTTGCAGGAGTTCAGTTTTGTTGCAATTTAATTTTAAAGAGTTCTGCTCCATCCATGTTTTAATTTCACTAAGGCAGGTTGTGAGCTGAGAAAGCTCTGATGAAGTTCCACTTTTAACACTGAAGTAGAGTTGAGTATCATCTGCATAAAAATGATAACCCAGTCCATAGCTACGAATAATATGGCCAAGAGGAAGCATACAAATACAGAAGAGAAGAGGGCCGAGGACAGAGCCCTGTGACTGGCGCCGAGCTGGATCTGCTGTTGCCAAGACTAACAAACTCTTGCCTATCAGTCAGATAGGACTTGAACCACTGGAGGGCAGTGCCAGAGATACCCAGCATGTTCTCCATTCTGGACAGTAGAATGTCATGTCTGACAGTGTCAAATGCTGCACTGAGGTCTAATAGAATTAATATGCTGGTTTGTCCAGAGTCTGCTGCCATAAGCAAATCATTGGTTACTCGTAGCAGAGCAGTTTCACAGCTGTGCTGCACCCTGAAACCAGACTGAAAGGGTTCCATCAAATTATTAGAAGTTAAGTAATTGGTCAGCTGGGAAGCTACAACACGCTTAAGAACTTTTGACAGAAAAGGTAAGTGGGAAATAGGCCAAAAATTGTTAAGATTGTCAGCATCAAGGCCAGACTTTTTTAACATTGGGGTTACAGAAGCGATTTTAAAAGTGAGCAGCACAGAGACAGTGTCAAGGGATGAGTTTATTATTGTTGTAACAGTCGGGATTATGGCATGAAGGCAGGATTTAAGTAGTGTGCTGGGGATGGGGTCCAGTCCAGTAATTCTTGGAATCATAAGCAGACCGGCATCTTGAGATCTTAATGTACGCTCCGGTTTTTAAGTCATGATAAGTTCAGACAATTAAGCCGGACCTTGGCCATTTAATGCTTTATATGTTAAAAGGAGGATTTTGAAATCTGCCCTAAACTTAACCAGGAGCCAGTGTAAGGATTTAAGAACTGGAGTTATGTGTTCGTATTTTCTTGTTCTTGCAGCAGCATTTTGGATTAACTGGAGGCGTATAAAGAACAGTTTGAACATCCAGTGAACACCGCATTGCAGTAGTCAATCCTACTAGAGATAAATGCATGAATTAATTTCTCACAATCCTGCTTATTTAGAAAGCGCCTTCATTTCCCAACAGTTTTAAGATGGAAGAAACATGTTTTGGACAACTTTGTAATGTGCGCTTTAAATGACATGCTAGAATCAAAGATAACTCCTAGATTGCGGGTTGATTCAGTAAAATTAATGGTGATTCTAACTGAGTTAAATGATGACAAAATATTGTGATCAGCGTCATTCTCTCCAACAGTTAACATCTCTGTTTTATCTGTGTTTAAAGACAAGTAGTTCTCATCCATCCACTCCTTTAATTCACTAACACAACTTATTAAACACAACATCGGAGAAACTTCATTTGATCTGAAAGAAAGGTATAATCGGGTGTCATTTGCATACAAGTGAAAATTAACATTATGTGTCCTAATGAGAGATCCAAGTGGATGCATGTAAATTGATGGTTTTCTTTCTTTCTTTTTTTTTGGTATACCTTTCGAAAGGGGTTGTTGTTTGCTACAACAGTTCTCCAGAAAAACTGTAGAATCACATGATCAACGTGCACAGTCATGGGAAAAACATGCTCACTTAATTCATTCATCAAATTGATGGATCTTATTTGGATATTATCAAATGCAAGGGAAGAACCAACCTGGGATGGGATACAGGATACACTCATACACACTTACTGTGGGTCCATTTAGAATGACCCATCTACATAATATAGATGTTTTATTGATGTCAAACAAAAAATAGAATGCCTGGAGGAAAAAAAATATGTAGGCAGAGGGAGACCCCCGCAGGCTTCAGCCAGTCACCAGTGCAACAGTGATTGGCAACCAGTGTAAATGTTAGTAGACTAGGGCATATGATGACCTGTTCAGTACAAAGTAAACCAGAGAGATTGGGTAAAAGCCTGATGGTAACGTAACTGGGCTACAGCCTGAAGTTTTACAGATTGAAGCATTTTAACGAAAGTATATTGCACAGCTATCACTCAGTAAAGAGCGAAAGATACATTTCAATGATTTCAACAAATAAAAATGCATTACTTTTTCATGAAGAAGATGAACAACATTTAAGCATCAGCACTAAAGGTATAATAAGATTTGTGAAAACCAAATTGATTTTTTTCTTTAAGCTCTGTCTGTATGCAAACAGCTGGAAGTTACTTCTCAACCTGAATGAGAGTTTTTGTTAAATCAATCAAAACAGAAGAGAATGACTTGACCCAGTTAGCAAGTGTGTCTTGGGATGCCTTTGATCTTTTTGTGCTGATAGTGTCTGCTTCCGGAAGAGCTTTGAACTCAGCAGTTATTCAAACAGCACAACCAGGCATGACTTGTTCTCATTTTCTTCTCAAGATATATTTGTATTAGAGTCGTGGACTACTGAACTCTCCTTCATACGTAAAAGCAGAATACAATGGTTTTTCACGGATTATGTAGGATAGAGGTATAAAATGTATAGTGTCAATTGTCAACTTCCATAATAAGAACCAAACTAATCCACCTTATCCTATTGTCACACGCATGCAGATGGGAGACAGCTTAAGGGCTCTGGTGATAACAGTTAACCACAAATCACAGGCGGCCACTGTAGGCTAATGCCTTCCCTCTTCCTCCCTTTGCAAAATGAAAAATTGACAGCCTTTCCACCACTGACATCATTTCCGTTACCTGCCTTTCGGAACCTGCAAAATCCTGCCTGGAAACCATACGATGGGAAGTTCGGTCATTTTGAGTCAGTTCAACTTTCAGCTCCTTGTGCAACTTGTTGCATGCTTTTCATTGTCACCTTATTGTTACATTGTTAAACAGGGCCACCAAGGTGGTCCCCCACACACAATACCTGATGAAATAACAATCACCCAACCAACTAAGAGAATGAACTTAGTAAAAGTCTGTGTTAGTGCCCAGAGGGGACTGGATGCCCAGAGGGGACTGGGCAGTCTAATGGTTTAGAATGGTCTGGAATCCCAACAGATTTTATTTTTTTCTCCAGCCGTCTGGAGTTTTTTTTTTTTTTTTCTGTCCACCCTGGCCATTGGACCTTACTCTTATTCTATGTTAATTAATGTTGACTTATTTTATTTTCTTATTGTGTCTCTTATTTTTCTATTCTTCATCATGTAAAGCACTTTGAGCTATTTTTTGTATGAAAATGTGCTATATAAATAAATGTTGTTGTTGTTTTTGTTGTTGTAGTGTGCATCTGCACTGGGGGTATGAAAAGGTTAATTTTCATACTGAAAAGGAGGACAATAAAATTCACAGCATTTCAGAAGTATAGCCTTTGTCAGGTGTGTGACCAAAAGGAAAATATGCGTTACATATATACTGTAGGAGAGGAAAGAGAGAATAAATCCAGGGAAGACAACAGTAGTGAAAGACAAGAGTAGGTCTGAAAAGCTGCCATTACAGAATATAAAAGAAGAGAAAAATGCTAGGACACATTCAAAATGGCAGAGTCAGCAAGGAAAGATTGCAACAACCTTTCCAATGACAATGAAGTCACCATCATAATGACAAAATTAAATAACAAGAAAAAAAAAAGATTTCTTACAGGCCAAAACTCATTTTTATAACATCAAACAAGAAATGCTTGATCTTACCTTCACTTCCTTCTATATTCACTGATCCTCTTCTCTTCCCATCAGTTGAACTCTGGTCAACACGTCGCTCACAGCTCCAAGACCCTCTGGCTTGTGGAAAGGTGCTTCTTACAAGCTGCAGCACTGAAGTACATCCCAATCCCAGAGCTCTCTTGAAGGCTCCAGGTACAACTGTGAAGTCATCAGCAACCCTCAAGAAGTCTGAACAACATACCCATCTGCCACCTGCTATTTGGTTCTTCCATAAATTTGGCATTCCTGTCATGACATGTTGGTAAAAAAATAGTCCAACCTATTTTTTTTAAATCTCAGTCATTACTTCAACTGAAGTTCCATAAATACTCTTACAAAGATTGTGGTTTAACTTCAGTACAATTTGTTTTTGCATAGTGCTTTTTATTAAGTTTTGACTAAGATCCCTATAATGCGCTCAAAATAAACAATTAACACTAGAATCCCTCAAGTTTATGATTTTTTTCGTTATTCCTGTTCTCCTTAAATTTTCCTGACATACACCAAGAAGGTTGTAGCTCCTTATCACTGTGCTCACTTTTGTTTTGCAAATCTATGGATTAGCAGAACACAGCCTGCTATACCCCCACCACCACCTCTCATTCAGTCAGATGAAGTTATCGCCCTGCTGAAATCCTCACAGCTGAAGTTTGTGTTGAAGTGTTTATCCTGCAATGCATTTGTAAGGAATTTTTTGGGTAATGAAATATTGTAATTTGAAATACATACATTTCATGTGTGTTCCGTGTCTACAACGATCTGTGTAACTATAGAATGACAGAGGAAATGTGAGTCAAGAAATGCTGAACAAATGGCTAAAGCAGAAAATGTTTTCATATGTTATAGTAATAACAACATAATTTTGACGTGAATTGTAGGATGTGTGAAGTCCAAATATTCAAGAAACACTTCACAAAAGGTGTAACATAACAAGTATGCGTTTACTCAAGAATAAAACTGAAGAAAAAGAAATTGCTCAATTGACATGTTGCTGAAGCCCTACTATCAGTCGGCACAAAATAAAAGATGTTTGCCTACGTGTGTATTTGCACGTTTCATTTTCAACCAGTTGTCATAGCAGTAATTCTGCTCTGTCACAGATCTGCGCAGATGGCACAGTGGAAGAGCTACTGTTTAACAAAGGCACAGTAATCGGTTCAGATTCCGCGCCTTCTCTGTATTTAGCACTCTGAGTAGTGAGCTGTTATCATTATTATCATATAACAAAAAAATGATGTCTGTAACATCTTGTGTAAATTTATGGTACGTGTAAAAGATATTACTTTTCCTCGCACACGGACATTCATATCAACATGCCATTTGAACGATTTTTTTAATTCAGTTTTATTCTTGGATTCTTGAATAAAATATCATGTAAATGATATGGTGATGTGAATGTGCGTGTGTGAGGGAAAAGTAACATCCACCATAGACACTGTGGTGTCTGTTTGCTCAACAAGACACCAAGAAGAAATGATTGAGCTGAGTTTGTATGTCTGCTTTTATCCCTTCAGCACTAACTTTTACAAGTACCATAAATTTACACCGACTGTTGCAGACTCAAATCAAATGTATATTTTTATTACATAATGGTAAATCTCTTGATTATGAGGCAGCAGTCCTTACCTCTACACCAGCCAAGCTGATGTGTTTAGGTTGTGTCAGTTGATATTTGGGCTTTGATTTTTACACATGGCCAATAACATGTAAATTGAACAATTTCTTTTTCTTCAGTTATATTCTTGAGTAAAAGCACTTTTTGTTTTGTTATATCTTTTGTGAACGTGTTTATTTGATATTTGGATTTCAGTCTTCACACTTTATACACATCATGTCAACATTTTGTCAATTATTACTATAACATGAAAGAAGTTTGTTTTAGTTATGTGTTCAACATTTCTTGCCTTGTATTTCCTGTCATCCTACAGATTGTTGTAGACACGGAACACACATGAAATGTATGTATTCCAAGTAACAATATATTATTTACCCTATACAATTCCAGACACCTTACTCCCAGATACACAGACTTGAGCTTGGAGAATTTTGCATCTGACTTGACATTAGCTGCTTCGGTTGGGGGATGAGATAGCAGGCTGCTTGCCATTTGGGCTGATTGACAAATTTGCAAAACAAAGACACTGCTGACAAGATGCAAGGGAATTTAAGGTGGCCCGGCATGACGAATATTTTCGTAAAGGCTTCAGGGATTCTAGTGCTAAAACATAAAGCATTTAATTCCATCAATAAATGTCTAAAAATCTATCTATCTAGACATTACAAAGTCCATTAATGTTATAACTGAAATATCATCAGTTGACGATGAAAGTGAGGAAATTAAAAACTCCACTCAACAGCATTACTAGAGATAAACACCCTCTGGGGTTAGTTAAAACAGCTTTGATTCTTTACAAAAATAACACTACATGATATTTCATTTTTTTATCCATTAATTTTCACTTTCACCAGTAACCAAAGCCTGATTTTATGAAAGCATTAGGGATAAGCCATAAAGATAACTGAAATGGGTACCAGTCCATAATAGAACACACACCCAGGCTTGGCCAATTCAGAGATGCCAAATATACCAATTATTTTATGTAGCATGAAAAATAGTGGGTTGTGTGGCTGAGCAGTTTAAAGCTCTAATCTCTTAGGAAGGTTGGATTTTAGTCTCACCATTGCCATTTTAGGAGCTAACTTCATGGTTGAGAGAATATGAAACAAACTACTGAGATTAGCAGCTGGAGACACCAATGTCTTTTCAAAAGAATGTGGAGAAGATATTAGGATCACTAAGATAACTGCCAAACAAACGTAATGACGGAATAGTCCAATCAAGTCTAACAGATATTCTACAGTTTGCACTACTTCACCTGTTTTGTGTTAATCACCTCCAGGTTAATAACTCTTTGCTCACAATAATCCCCAGACTTCATGTCTGTCATCACAATAGGTCATACTGTCTCATGTACATAGTTCAATGAAATGTCTCTGATGTATTCAGTGGTTAATTAGAAATGTCCCATGTGCTACTGCCGCATCTTATATTACAATGAATGTTAAACAAGTCCTTAAAAACTATAGCTGGTTGAATTCTGGAAGCAGTATTGGAAAATGAATATCCTTATATTGTGGAAGGAATTCTAAACTGGAAGCATTAAAACTGTCCTGCCTAGAGGATACTATTAAGCCTGTGAGGCAAACATGAGTAAAGAGAAAAACCTATTCCTTAATGCAAGAGTTTTACTGAGTCAGTAAATTAGCATGTCCAGTACCGTCATATCAGGGAAAAGAGCAGGAATTTCATTTATTGGACACTCAAAAAGGCTTGCCTGTAAAAAAGCATGTACAAATGTTTCTACCTTTACTTTTTGAGCCTTGAAATGACATACTCTTATACAGCTTGTGTGGTGAGTCCACAGCACCAAACTGCTCATTCCAATATGAATGGAGGGGCCTTGTGTTGTGATTGTGCCACCAAACGAAAGTCAAGAAGGAAGGAAAATAATAAAAAAAAAATCCTGCAAATTATGAAACTTGATAACATTAAGAAATGGGCAAAAAGAAAGCAAAATAAGCTAAAAATAGTTAATTATAAAAAGCAACATTCCCCCAAAAAAATGAACAGAACCAAAATGGTATAATTCCAATTCAATGCAAAAAAAGGCAACGAGGCAAAAAAACATTCAATTAAATAATTAGAAGATCTCAAACAAACAGAAACAGAAAAACAAAGGGGAGCAGAAGAGCATAACGCAAAGGTTAATGGAACAGCAACAGGAAGCTCACTTAGTGCTCAGGTCTTGCTGTAATAATTAGTGGCTCTGCTTGAGAACATTTATCTAATTAGGGGGTCTTGCTGCACAACCTAACAAGAAACGACATAAGATAATTAACTCTATCCAAAAGATTAAGAAGAAGGTTAACTAAAGTAAATGAAAGACAATTGATAATTAAAAAATAATTAACAGAAACAAGACTTAAACAGAACATCATTGAGAAGATACAGAAAACAAAATACAAAAAAGCGAAAAAAACTGCTATATATTACCCAGGGTTATTTCAATAGCTTATGATTTTTTTATGTGTTTATTTTCTTCATCCTGTTTGTAAAACACTTCACACATTTATTGCAACTATGTATTTTTGTTACTGTCACTCACTTTACTGTCTGCATACTCAGAGAAACACCAGCACCATTCTAAGTGGGTGTGGGACTATGTCAGGATTGTGCTTTGTCTCGTCATCCTGTTTATGATTTTCATGGACATGATATCAAGGCACAGCCAGGAAGGAGACGGGGTCCAGTTTGATGGCCTTACAATTATGTTATTGTTTTTTGCAGATGACTAGGTCATCAGTAGGAAAAAGGTGGACTGTCCTCACAGAGTGGAAGTTGAATTACCGTATGTATCTCACGGTCTTGTTCACAAATTAGGAGGAAAACGGGACGAAGAAGGAGTTGAGCCAGAAGGCAAAACTCTAATTTTTCCATTCAATCTACATCCCTACCCTCACCTATGGTCGAGTACAATCGGCTATAATGAGCTTTCTCTGGAGGATGTCTGGGCTCTTCCTTATAGATAGGATGAGAAGCACAGACATCTGGGAGAGGTTCAGAGTAGAGCCACTGAACCTCCACATCAAAACAGGTCAACTGAGGTGGTTCAGCCATCTGATACGACTGCCTCCTGAAAGGAGACCCTGAGGAAGACACAGGGCTTACTGGAAATTTATATGGCCTGGGAACACTTGAGATTCCACAATTTTAATTGGCAAGTGTGTCTGGGGTAAGGGCTATTTGGAACTCACTGCTATTACTGTTTCCCCAGGAGCCAGACTCAGGTAAGCCGTGGAAAATGAATGAATGAATGCTAAATTTATTTGTTAAATACTATACTGTATGTAGTATGTACTGTGTTTCCATGTTCTCTTATGTTCATTGTATTTTGTTGGTGGAACACCTAGAGGCAGAGACATCCTGATGTTACCACTAAAGGACTGCCCTAAGCCTATATGCTGTAGTGTGAGGCTGGAGAGTGGATCCATCAATGGATCATTAATGCTTGGTGAGTGCTATTCTTGTGGCTACTGGTTTTCTGCTTTTTTGGATTCTTTTTTTTTGCTTCTGTTTCTTGATTTTGATGACTGAATTTGTTGTTGTGGGTTGCCTTGTTATTCAGCCCCTTTTTGCTTTCATGTTTTTTTCCCAAGTTTATTTTAATAAACATCATCATTTATAAAAATTGTAGTTCAGACTTGTCTTTTAGGCCAGGAGGATTTCATTGTTCTCTTGTGGGGACATTCATGTATGTTTTGGGACATTTAAAAATATACTTTGAACTTTTAATTCAGATCCTTTTCTGGACATGTGTAGACTGAGGCCTGACTGTGGAGTTTGGGTAAGACTACTCTGGATGAAGACTTTTCTCTCCATGGCCTGCTTTATGGGTTTTTGAAGTGCCTCACACCATTTTGCCATTTTGTGTGCTGCTTATCATAACAAAAACAAAACACAAGGGTGAGACTCAAATGAGGACTTAACATTTTTAAACCTTTGCCAACATCTACTTATGGGTATATTCAGAAATAACTTCATGAAGGACATCACGAAAGCCTATGCATGTGTAGTTAAAGCGTCATAAAGCTGCCCCAGGTGATCCCTCTGTTTTTATTGCAACAGACCAGTCTGACTGCTCTCCCCTGTATTCCTGAACCATTACAATAACTTATATGGGGGTTATGAAACACTCTGGGATGGATTTCAAAAGTCTGTTTTGATTCATTAGGTTCTCTGCAAACCCATTTGGTATTAGTAGAGCCTCCTGCTAGCTACAAATGGTGACACTAACTAATATTATTTTATATGCTGAGAAGCTTACCGGTTTAGACAGTGAAATAAAAACATAAATGAGATATTGCTGAACAAGAGTACAGTTAAAATAAAGAAATTAATCTCTGGTTTAGAAATGGTTTTTGATGAAAATCACTGGCCAAATGACTCAGTGAAACACTTTTCAAGATTTTGACCAAGATCTTCCTAATAACAATTAGTCATCATAGATCTGACTGACTGTGGTGATTTAAAGTTTACAGGACTTTAAGAAGCAAGGAACTGGAAGAGGTTGAAATCCTTAGTGTATGATGGTAGTGCATCTTCTGACAGGCTTCCATTTTATATATATACAGTATATATATATATATATATATATATATATATATATATATAAATATGTATATATGGTTGAAATAGTTTTACTTTCAAATAATGCAAAGAGTACATGACACGTGTTTCGCCCTAATTCTGGGCTCATCAGGTGTACACACTTACTGCACCCCCCTCTCGGGGAACCGAACCTCGGGCGTCAGTTCCAGAGGTGAAGCCTCTAACGCAGCGCCAAGGTGTGTGGTTTGTTCATATATATATATATATATATATATTGTCGCAGGTGGCTGGGGGAGGCGACCCGGCCGGGACACCCAGGAGGACTGGAAGAGGGCTTACACCCACATCAGACCATGTGGGAGCGACCACCCAGGTTGCTATGGGGACCACGGGTACAAAGTTTAGGAACCGCCAGGGGGTGCCCGGATGCCTTGGGAGCTCTGGACCTCAGCATTTCTGCCACACCCGGAAGTACTCGGGGGAAGAGGAGCAGGGACACCCAGAGTGCTTCCGGGGATGCAGCCGGCACTTCCGCCACACTGGGGTGTGTCGGTGGGAGATTGCCGGAACACACCTGGAGCACATCCAGGTGCTTATAAAAGGAGCCTCCTCCCTTCAGGTGATGACTTGAGTCAGATGAAAGAAGGACGAGGTCTGGGAGGAGAGACGAGGAGGAGGCCTGAAGAGAAGGCATTGTGTTGTGGCCAGTACTTTTGGGGTTCGAGCACTTGAACTGTAAATATGGAGCACTTTGTGAATAAACGTGTGTGGGGTGATTACAAGTTGTCTGCCTGTCTGTGTCCGGGCCAAGCTCCGCAATATATATATATATATATATATATATATATATATATATATATATATTTGCAGCTGGAGATCCACAAAGGGAGAAAATGAATCACATATCATAAAGTAGTTTTTATTCCTGAGTTTTCAACCCCTACCAGGGGTCTTCATCAGAGGATAATGCTTAGACTTACAAGAATCAAAGGCAATATATAGCAATAACTTACGGGTGAAGAGGTGGGGAGGGGTGGTTAGGTCAGTGTGGTCGGGGGGGTGGGTTATTGGGTGTAAAGTCATGTTTATTAAGAATAAGTTCTTCTTAAGTTTGCATATGCTGGATTTATGTCCAAGTGTCTGTTGATGGCGTTCTCATTTGATAACCAGGATTCAGCCAGTTCTCTGGCACTTTTATTATTGGCTTTAAATTTTACTTGTACATCGTCCCAAAGCTCAGGAATAAAAACTACTTTATGATACGTGATTCATTTTCTCCCTTTGTGGATCTCCAGCTGCAAATATGCAAACCGTATCACAGACCTTCTCTTCCATATATATATATATATATATATATATATATATAAACTCAGCAAAAAAAGAAACGTCCTCTGACTTTCAACTGTTTTTACTTTCAGTAGACTTAATGTGTAAATAT
>JANRMT010062807.1:48524024-48584554 GCA_026402145.1 Polypterus bichir lapradei
ATATATATATATATATATATATATATATATACTGTATATATAAAAATTTCCTGCTGCTTGTTGTCCTCAATCTGTCTTTCCAAAGCTTCATTCCTCAACTTTATTGCTGAACATCCATTAGCATTAAAGAATGGAATTTGACCTGACTTTGCCAATTTCAGTATGCTGCATATACGTGAGAGTGTATGTGTGTGTATGTGTTTATTAAATCAATCAGCTCCTTTCTTTATCCAAAGCTGAGCTTTCAAAATACATAGATTTTTCTCTTTTATAAAACTCTAGCTGCTGTAACATAATGCTAGGCATCAGAAAAATTCTCAGTGGGAATTGCTAGCACCCGTAGTTCATTTAATGGATGGTATTTACAGTACACTTTTTGCACCTTCCCCTATGTAATAATGTTCCTTGACTGTGAATTTTCTTTTCATGCTTAATCTGTTAAAATTCAAATTCAAAAGTGCTTTATTGCTGTGACATAAAATGTTTTCAAAGCTTTAAAGGAAAAAAAAATCTATCTGGTATTAATTGATGTGCTACCCTGCTTACTTTTCAGTGCCTGTCAATTATATATTTTAATTGGTCAACATTCTGACAATCTGTGTAGTTATTGAATAAAGTTTATGTGTATATACATTAAGACTACACACATTCAGAATATATTTTTATACATGACTTTACAAAGGCACTGTGATAAATCCTGGATTTAACCTGAGTTACCATCTTCACTGATAGGCTTGTTTACCATGATTGTTGTGCTAGTGACGTCACTGAATGTAATACTTTAAATATGACAGCAATCACACATTGCCTTTATACCTTGGTTGATACAAAACGTTTTGCTCTTCTTAGTGATAGTTGCTTTTTTTTGTTTTTTTTTTACCAAGTAGGCCCTAGCAGTAGGACTGTGTTTTCTGGTTACAATCTTTATCTAAATTTTATTTCTGTTTGGATTTTGCCCCTATTTGTTCCTGTGTTGTTATTTTTTGGCACACCTAACATTCTGACCCTTGCTTTCTTTTTGTCATGATTTCTTGCCTTTTAATCACTTCCTGGTTGCTTTGTCCTCACAATAATTCTCCACAACACTGCTGCAATTGGGGCTGAAATGATATGAAGCGATTCTTAAATTTACTTTTATTTCATTGCAGACAATATGATTCCAAGATATTTCATGTTTTGTCTGGTCAGCTTCATGGCATTTATTAATATACATCCATTCCTACATTGCAGGCCCTCAACATATTCCAAAAAAAAGTTGGGACAGAAAAGCATTAACCACTTTGTAATGTCACCATTCCTTCTCACAACAACGAGCGTTTTAAAGAACAATGGCACCAGAAGTCATTGTTCAAATGGGAATCCACAATCAATGAGTTGGCAGGCATAGTCTGCAGAGCCTGTGAAACACCTGTGAGTCTTACTTGAACTTTTTCATTGCTTTACTTTGGATTAGATTAAATGCAGTACCTACTCAGCCCCCAGCTCTTGTCTTTTATATGCACACACACACACGCTCACTCATTAGGCTCTTTACTAGGTACACCTATTCAACTGCTTGTTAATGCAAATATCTAATCAGCCAATCACATAACAGCAACTTAAATGCATTTAGGCATGTAAACATTGTTAACACAACCTGCATCAGAATGGTGAAGAAAGGTGATTTAAGTGACTTTGAATGTGGCATGGTTGTTGGTGCCAGATGGGCTGGTCTGAGTATTTCAGAAATCTACTGAGATTTTCACATACAGCCATCTCTAGGGTTTACAGAGAATGGTCGGAAAAAGTGCTTTGTTGATGCCAGAGGTCAGAGGAAAATGGCCAGACTGGTTCAAGCTGATAGGAAGGCAACAGTAATTCAAATAACCACTCATTATAACCAAGGCATAGAGAAGAGCATCTCTGAATGCACAACACATCAAATTCTGAAGCAGATGGGCTACAGAAGCAAGACACCACACTGGGTGCCACTCCTGTCAACTAAGAACAGACAACTTAGGATAAAATATGCAGGTGCTCACCAAGACTGGACAATAGAAGATTGGAAAGATGTTGCCTGCTCTGATGAGTCTCGAATTCTGCTGCAACATCTGGATGGCAGGCTCAGAATTTGGCATCAGTAACATGAAAGCATGGATCCATTTTGCTTTTGAGTTCAGGATGGTGGTGGTGGTGTAATGGTTTGGGAGATATTTTCTTGGCTCACTTTGGGCACTTTAGTACCAACTGAGCATTGTTCAAATACCACAGCCTACATGAGTGTTGTTGCTGACCATGTCTATTCTTTTATGACCGCAGTGTGCCCATCTTCTGATGGATACTTTCAGCAGGATAACATGCCATGTCACAAAGCTCAAATTATTACAAACTGGCTACTTGAACATGAAAATGAGTTCACTGTAGATCTCACCAGATCTCAATCCAATAGTGCACCTCTGGGATGAGGTGGAATGAGAGATTCATATCATGGATGTGCAGCCATCAAACCTGCAGCAACTACATGATGCCAGGCTAATACTGTGGAACATCTTAAAAAACTGCTAAAAACCAGTTATTTTAATTTGGTATTTGCATAGCTACATTTTAGTTGTATTCCTTATGGACTATCTCTATATATAATCTTCATTTGGATCTTGATCTTTGTTTGTCCGCAAATGAATTAGAAGAAGAAGCACTAGATGGCAGTAGAGATACAGCTAAAACATAGGCATTGCATTAAGAATCTCCTCCAGGCTTATACTACTGAAGACTGTAGTACGCCAGTCACACCTCAAAACACAGACATTCTAACTAAACAAATTGTTGTGCTTTAAATTAACTAAAGAGATCTTCATTTAGATCTTGATCTTTGTTTGTCCGCGAATTCCACGCATGCATAGACCACCTTCCAATTTAGTACGTTGTTGTTACTCACGGATGTCAACAATGTGCCGGAATAACGAAAGGGGTGATGGACAGTGTTACGCTGGTTAGCTCCAGAGGCCTGGTTAGAGAATGAGATTGTCGAAGATAAAAGGTACATGCCTACGTAACATATGAATGAAAGAAAGACAGTGGGTAAAATGAATGACAACGTAACAGCACGTTCCGGAAATTATTATTGTTACGTTGTAGCCGGCGAGTGTTGCGCGTCTCACAGTTGTACCGTGGCTTGCTCACATGTCAGTGAGCTTTATTATTTATGCTTTAAACAGCCTGGATACCTATGTGTCCCCCTTTTATAACCATTGCTCCGTGTATATTGCCTTACTCTTTGGATTGCCACAAAGCAACCTGCGAGATTTGAGAAAGGTTGAGAAGAGATTGTAAGAGGAAACGACAGCGTCGTGAAAACGAGATGGACTGTGAACGGACAGAAGCAGAAATGCTCCTACACCACCACATAATTATGATTCGGACAGTGATTCCGAGTAGGCCGTTCCTATCGAATCAATATCCAAGGGTTTTCTTTTGTAATTTAGTTTCCCTTATAAAAAATCATAATGCTGTGCGACGAAGGGCCCACTTCACGACTGGCAGCCACGTTTAAATAGGGAGCCCTTCACAGACAACTTTAACACGCGCAACGTAGTTGGGCGCACATGGCTAGTATGGGTATAAAATTATCATATTCTTTAGGGATCTCTGTAGTAATTCCCACTATTCTCTGCTGTCTTTCCTGGTTCTCTTGTGGTGGCAACCTGCACCACCTCCACCTGTTCAAGGCATCATAAAGCCCCCTGAAATGATGGAATGAAGGCAGATATCTCAGCTTTCCACAAAACCAACTTTAACATGCGAAGCATGAAAACAAAGAGGATTGATTTAGAAACTTTTATGTTAGATGGAATGCCCAGTCAGAGCTGGGCAGTTTTTTGGCTTTGGAACCCCAGCAGATTTTTTTTTGTTTTGTTTTTTCTGTCTTCCCTGCCATATGATATTAACTTATTCTTAATATTATAGCCTAATTTTAATTGTTTTCTTTTCTTGTAAAGTTCTCTTTGTTATCTTGTAAAGTACTTTGAGATACACTGTTATATGAAAATGTAGTACAGAAATAAATATTGTTGTTGCATACACACATACACAATCATATAAAACACAATAGCTGTGTTACCCGTATAAAGTGGGTTGAGGTAATCAACTTGGACCTCATGTTTTTTTATTTGATACATGGGTTGTTCAGTTGGTGTGGTACGTTGTATAATAATAAGCACCCAATCCCTTTCTCTCCCAGTGGCATTTTCCTCCTTGGATAGTGTTGGCAGTTTTGGGCCAAATAAGGGAAATGGCAGGGTTTGAGCCACTGTAGCACCCACCGCCCACTTTGTGCACTTCCCTGACAGGGCCAATTCCTGCCTTGTTCTCAGTGATTCAAGGATAGGCTTTGTGATCCTGATTTGGATTATGTTTTAAAATGTATGCATGTACTGTATATGTAAGCACAATTACTAAGAGCTTTAAACTGACTCACCAGAAGAATTAGTCAATAGGCAGAAAACTTGAACGGACATACCAAAAAGTGTCCCTTTTTTATTTTTTTTCTGTTGAATCCTTTGACTTGAATCCTAATTACCTTCTAAGATAATTTGTCCATTTAAAATTAAGATCCAAAGTTATCAACCTGATATGAGATCAACTTTCTGAAAGAATGACCTTGTAGATATGAAGCAGACCTAAACAAGGATCTCCTCAATTCCTTATGATGATCAGTGCACAGACAGAAGATATTTCCCCATTATTGAAAGCCTTTAAATATATATTTCAGATGCTGGATTTTTGGCGATTGGGTGAAATAAAGGTCACATCTTGAACACGATAATTTAATTTTCTCATTTAGTTTCTTTTTAAATTTAAAGATATACAGCTTTGGGAGCAAATTAAGGAAGAAAAGGCATATGGATGATTACATAATGCTCACTAATGGATGCTCTTGAGGTAAAGTTGAGAATCCCAAGCGGTTGCTTTTCAAAATAAGCTTTCATTATTTATAATTAGGCAAAAAGTCAGACCTTTCAAGGGAAAAGTTCAGAGAGCATGGGACTTCATTACTGAACTCAGAGTACTGCATCCAAATCTTACAACCCAGCACAATTAAAACATATTAGCAGACATGAAAAGGGGATCAATCCAACTTGAGCACCAACAGCTGTAAAACAGTAAGCAGCCATGGACAGAATACTAGTCCATTACAAGGTTCATTCAAACACACATCCACTTGTACAGTTTCAAGTCACCAAATGGCCTAAAATGGATGAGGGATGAAGCTGAAGTATCTAAAGTAAGACCCACAAAAACCTCAGGAGAAGTTATTAGGTCCATACAGAACGTCACTATGCTGAGGAACCTGAAGCTGTGAGGCAGCATGGCTAACCATTGCGCCACCTGAAAATAAAACATGATATCTTATATTTAAAGGTATTCCACTGTATCCTTAAATTAACAATGCAGTAGCAAAATGGTTAACTCTGAGAAGCCACATACTTCCTGAGCCAGGCAGCTGCTCACTTCCTTTATAAACATTCTAAACCTAGTCTAGCATTCTTAAATATCTGAAAGATCTGTGTTAGGTGAACTAGTTACATAAAGTGGCACAATGGGTAGCACTGTTGCCTCTTGAAACTAATCAATGTACTGCAGCAATCACTGTCCTTGGAGAATTTACATGTTCCCCTTGTATCCACGTGGGTTTTCCTCCAGGATCTCCAATTTTCCTCCCTGTGGTGACACGTTCTAGATATTATAGAAAAGTGTATTCTTAAAGTTGATGATTTGCATATATTCAAAAACAATACATGAGCATATATGAAAATAAGCATGTTAGTATAGTAAGGATTAAATCACAAAAAGGCCTGTGCATGTATTGTTTTTATTTTTCTTGGCAAGATGGAAACCACCCATATTTCATAAGGTTCACGTGATGAATGTGTGCTGAAGATTGGAAATAATGGTGGCAGGAACTGCACGTGTGCAAGGTTGGAAGAGGGCCTGTTAAGTGGGCATGATGGATAGAACAGAGTACTACACTCATTGGGCTAGGAAATATTGGTCAAGCTAATTAGAGGTAGAACCATGGTCCTAGAATGTTGGGAGTCAGATGAGGGTGACAAATGAGCTAAGTGAGGTAAGCTCTTAATAAGAACTGTAATAAAAGTAAAATGTCCCCATTGCTGGGTGCTCAAGTCATCTGATTTGAGTGTGTATGTGCATTTCCTAATAAAGTTTGATTCTGCTGCCTCTCCTGAGACTCCAAGTGCTTTCCTTGGGCTAAGGGTGCCCATCTCCACCTCAACAATATCCATGGCTGTGTGCAGGTTTTAGTTAAAAATGGTGCATTGAGGCTTGGCAGGGCAAATGTGCATGCTGTAGACTACACGAGTGGCCTTGAGCTGTTAATAAGAGAATTTGTGAGCCCACATTCACGTGAAGATGTGCTCAGTTCAGCTGAGTTCTTCACTAATGCTCTGGAGAGTGGCACCTGTGTCCACTCAAGTATAAAAAGTGCCTGAGCAGGACAGGAAAGGGAGATCAAACAGGAGCAAAAGGTGGAGAAAGAAAGAATCGGGAGGCTGAAAGGAAAAGAAAGGAGCAGAAATGAGATGAGATCATGACTGAGCAGGTGTTGTTGCAGGGAAGAGGCAGGCAATCGGGAAGTGAACCTCACATTCAAACTTTCCTTGGTTGTTTCCTACTTTGTGCCAAGTGTTGATGGGAGAGACTCCAGGCTCCTCTTGCCTCGATTTGTCCTAAGTCATTTTGAGAATGAATGCACAACTGAAAGTACTGTACAATGTATATAAAACCCACAAACAAGAATGAAAGTGAGTGTTTAGAACTGTGAATGTGGAGCAGAAACTCCTTAAACTTTAAAATCAGTACATATACCTTTTAAGAAAAGAAAAAACACAAGTTGGAATTAAGTCTGAAATCAACATACCAGCTAAGTGTTTTTCAGTTGTTAGGCCAAATATAGAGGTTCACACTGATTGATGGTCAAAATGAGGAAACTTGGAACCATGATGAAAAATCATGAGGGAATTGTGTAATGACTGTGATTACTAGTTGATTTCTAGTTGTACTAGTTAACATATCTCAGAAGTAATAACAGTCAGCAACTAAAGCTGTTAAATTTGACAAGTTTGCAGGCTAAAAAATCGTGACATACCAGCTTAAGGAAGTGCTGAAAACTAGGAGTTTGATAACTAGCATTAGCATAAGTGTATGGGGTCTTTTCTGGACTTGTGTAGCATTCTCTAACCCACTTAATTCTACTCAGGGTGGTAAGGGGTTAGAGACGGCAGCAAATATTTTTGGAAAGAAAACCTACAACAATGTTGGAAGAATGTGCAAATTTCACACACATTTAAGTCCAAAACATTGGAGCCATGGAGCAACAGCTCTAACCATTATTTCACTCTGGAGACCAAAACTGCATACAGAAAATCAGATGTGGCTTTTATTAAATGAGACACAATCTCTCTTGGGGTGTACTCCACATAGTGCATTGCATAATCTACTTAGGCCATTTTTAATCACTTATGCGCTCTCCCAGTTTACTTTGCCTCCTGGTCCAAAATATGATGGAACAGCAGGGGAACCATTAAAAAGACCCAGAGAATTCAGGGTGCCTCAAACTCTGTTCTGCTCTTTTTGAAGAAAGCAGCAGACCCCCATCAGGACAGAAATCATAGGGGAGACTGTATATGTAGGATAGCCAGCTCAAACAAGGAGGGTCAGAGATAATGCAGGTGGATTGCCACCTTCTATTCATATGCTTATCAGCAAATATGACAGGACTATAACCCAAAGGAATGGCCATTTGCCATTCTGTAAAGTCTTTCTGAAATAGTGCTAGGCTAAAATTGTTATGAACTTGTGAGTTCTGAAGAATGATAGTCTCAAGAATTGCTCAAAACACCCAGAGGGGGAAATAACTCTCAAACCACAGATAGTAAAGAAAAAGACCATGTATCTTTAGAAATAAAAGATGTTCACAAAAATGCTCTGCAAAAACAAGCTCCCTAGAGCACAAAACACAGAGAAGAAAATGCCTTCAAAAGGCAATTCCAAAAGCAAACAAAGTCCTGATCCAAAATCTAACAGGGTGAGTCGAAAAGCAGAGCACAGGTTCAAAAAATCCAGCACAATAAGTCAGAATGAACTTCATGGTAATGTGGGCTGTCTTCAGGCTTTATGGGGCTGACGGCAGCCCCTTGACGATGATGGGGAGGTGGCCATGCCTCTTGGGCAACCACTCAGAAAACACAAAAATAAGATACACAATGTAACAGAAAAAAACAAAAGAGATCATAAAGTGTTGGGTCGCCAAATGGAAAACCCTGTCTGTATAAATGTTGACATGACAAAAACACGGATTCAAGATAATCATGAGAACATCTCCTCAGATGCGAGTTCAAGTATGAAATGACTCAAGATGGCAGATCTTTTGGTTTTAAGCACTTCTGGAAGGAAGAGTCAGATCTAGGTGGATGGACACTGGAAGTGACATCAGTGGCGCTTCAGCTGTCAATCTTTTGATCTGCAGAGGAAGTAAGAGAAAAGGCATTAGGACACAGTGCAAACCCCTAGAGTGGTGGGCAATTACAATCACTAGAGCCCTTAAGCTGTCCCCTATGAGTCTGTGAATGACAGAACAATCCCCTTTTAGCTCAGACCCATTGGGTTGAGCATCTCGAATCGTGAGGTCATGGACCTGAAAAACAGCATCAGCACTGGCATGGAGAGAACCGCAATGATGAAGGACATTGAACTGATAAGGCTGAAGGTCTAAAACCCATCTTTTGACATGCAGGTTCAACTCCTTATGAAGCACCAATCCCTGGAGTGGCAGGGAATTACAATCACTAGAGTCCTTAAGATGTCCCCTATGCACCTGTATGTGACAATAGATTTGCAGAAACTAAATGACCAACACTATTCACATAAACAAAGAAATCAAAAATGAAAAAAGGCCTTAAGTAACTCATTTGGACAATAGACAGAAAAGGAACCCTCACTAAAACATAAAAAAATATTAATTTCTAGGATTTGTTCACTCTGGTAAACTTAGCTGTTTTGTAATAAAAGTAAACAGAATTCCAACATAAGGCACTTTGCAAACTAATACTAGGCATTATACTTAGCAGTACAACATGAGACTGTACATGAAATTGAGTTATACTGTACATTGAAATACACTAATACATTGACTGCACATGAGATTGAGACATGAGATTGCTACAAACCACTTTATTGCTTAATAATAATTAACATTTTCACATTCTACAAGCTAAACAAAACATTGTTTATACTAAATATTTTGAAATACATTTATTCAGATTTGAATTCTGTTTGAATCCATCTTTAGAGATTGATTCTATGGCATATGATAATGTGTCTTATTACTAATACTGGTAAAGGAAACCATCTGATTTGGTACATAAAATTAAAAAAAGTGCGGGGATCTCAGTGCTGAGTCCTGCAGAACACCACGTCCAACATTATCAGGGATTAGCTGGGGAACCCGGCTCCAAGGCCTTAATTGTGCCTACCATTTGCCCCACACATTCCTATTAGTGTATGTTGTTGTGGCACACTGATTATGCAGCAGCCACATGATGGGGAGGGGAGGGGCCATACAAAGGATTTTATGAAACATACAAGTGTCGAAGGATTTTTGTAAGAAAACAGGAAAAAGAAAAGAGATGACACCCAGGCTTGATCCCACTCAAGACAGGCCAAGGACAGAACCAAGTAACCAGGCACCAATGAATTAAATGGGCAAAATGAGAATCAAAAGTCAGAGGCAAAAGGAATGTCAAAACCAAAATGAAGACCTGAAGATATACTAATTATGCTAGAGATGTTTCAGGACTTTGTACAGCTACAGAGGGATAACTTATACTGTAACAGTCGCCATATTTAAATCATTAGTTCTATGCAATCACAAGTACAAAAATTACAGTCACATAACACATGCAAAACATATCATGTAAGCAGTCATAGGAAAAGTCGGTGCTGAAGGGCTGCAGGTTTTTGTTCTAACCCATTTTCTTAATGGGAACTCAATTGCTAATGAAGCACTTAATGATGAAGTGACATTTTTCTGCTTTATTTTAGAGGTCTCGCTTGTTAAGGTTCCCCACCCTTAATTGCTTATTTCTTAAACAACTGCATTCACTGTCTGTAATGTCTCCTTATAGATAGATAGATAGATAGATAGATAGATAGATAGATACTTTATTAATCCCCAAGGGGAAATTCACATGATCCAGCAGCAGCATACTGATACAAAAAACAATATTAAATTAAAGAGTAATAAAAATGCAGGTAAAAACAGACAATAGCTTTGAATAATGTTAGCGTCAGTATTGGCAGTCCAGTCCAATTTATCATCCAGCTGCACTCCCAGGTATTTATAGGTCTGTACCCTCTGCACACAGTCTCCTCTGATGATCACGGGATCCATGAGGGGCCTGGGCCTCAAAAAATCCACCACCAGTTCCTTGGTCTTGCTGGTGTTCAGGTGTAAGTGGTTTGAGTTGCACCATTTAACAAAGTCCTTGATTAGGTTCCTATACTCATCCTCCTGCCCACTCCTGATGCAGCCCACGATAGCAGTGTCGTCAGTGAAATTTTGCACGTGGCAGGACTCCGAGTTGTATTGGAAGTCTGATGTATATAGGCTGAACAGGACTGGAGAAAGCACAGTCCCCTGCGGCGCTCCTGTGTTGCTGACCACAATGTCAGACCTGCAGTTCCCAAGACGCACATACTGAGGTCTGTCTGTAAGATAGCCCACGATCTATGCCACCAGGTATGAATCTACTCCCATCTCTGTCAGCTTGTCCCTAAGGAGCAGAGGTTGAATGGTATTGAAGGCGCTAGAGAAGTCCAAAAACATAATTCTTACTACACCACTGCCTCTGTCCAAGTGGGAGAGGGATCGGTGTAGCATATAGATGATGGCATCCTCCGCTCCCACCTTCTCCTGGTATGTGAACTGCAGAGGGTCGAGGGAGCGGCAGACCTGTGGCTTCAGGTGGTGAAGCAGCAGCCGCTCCATGGTCTTCATCACATGTGATGTCAGAGTGACATGCCAGAAGTCATTCAGCTCACTAGGACATGATACCTTTGGGACTGGGGTGATACAAGATGTTTTCCAAAGCCTCGGGACTCTCCCCTGTTCCAGGCTCAA
Source organism: Polypterus bichir lapradei (assembly GCA_026402145.1). NCBI lineage: Eukaryota > Metazoa > Chordata > Cladistia > Polypteriformes > Polypteridae > Polypterus > Polypterus bichir. Next base: position 48,535,201 of record JANRMT010062807.1, read on the forward strand.
GTTGAAGATGTGCTATAGAGGACTCCCCATCTCCAGCGCACAGGCCTTCAGCAGTCGTGGTGATACTCAATCTGGACCCGCTGCTTTGCTGGCATGAAGTCTCCTCAGCTCTCTGTTCACCTGCGCTGCTGTAATTGTGGGTGGGGATGTTTCTCCTATTCTGGTATCAGCAGAAGGATGGTTGGAGAATGCAGTACTCCGAGGTAAGCGTGGGTTAGGGTGGTCAAACTTGCTAAAGAAGTTGTTCATCTGGTTTCCTCTCTCCATGTCTCTCTCGATGGTGGCACCCCGCTTTGAGCTGCAGCCAGTGATGATCTTCAACCCATCCCACACTTTTTTATGCTGTTATTCTGCAACTTCTGCTCCAGCTTTCTCCCGTACTGCTCCTTCACCGCCCTGAGCTGGACCCGGAGTTCCTTCTGCACGCGCTTGAGCTCATGCTGATAATCTAAATAATAAATAATAATTAATAATAATAATAAAAGCTTTTTTCTTCTGGTTCAAAAGGCCCTTGAGGTCACTTGTAATCCATGGCTTATTGTTAGTATAGCAGCGTACTGTTCTTACTGGAACTACAATGTCTATACAGAAGTTGATGTAGTCAGTAGTGCAGTCAACAGCCTCCTCAATGTTCTCACCATATGATCCCTGCAGGATATCCCAGTCCGTAGTTACAAAGCAGTGTCTCAGAGCCTGCTCTACCTCAGGGGACCACTTCCTGAATGAGCGTGTGGTTGTAGGTAGCGCCTTCACTCTTGGTTTGTAGTGAGGCTGAAGCAGAACCAGGTTATGATCTGCTTTCCCAAGCGCAGGCAGAGTGGTGGCACTGTATGCTTCTTTGACGTTTGCATACAGTAGGTCGATAGGACTACCCGGGTGTTACAATCCACATACTGGGAGAAGGCAGATAATGTTTTGTCCAGCATCACTTATTAGCAATAAGATGCAAATGACAAAGGAGCCAGTACTTCTCCATCTAACTTGATTTCATTCATTCTTGTGTGGATTCATCATGCATTATTTGGTTTAATAAAACACTTAAGAGAAACATTTGACAGACTGAAAATTGTCCTCTTTAGGCTTCAAATCATTTGGTTGGAATGCAAACCTGCAGCCACTGTTGCCCACCAGGACTGACGTTGCCTACCCCCTATATAAACAATGAAAAATTAGATATGATCAAAATAAAATTTTCAAAATGGATTGAATTTAAAATGAAACTTTAAAAAATGAGTCCCGATAGCAAAAACATACCAAAATAAACCAAATCACAATTATAAAATGTCCTATATGTCACAAAATGGGCATTGTGTATCTTGTGTCTGGCAAGAGCCACACATTTTGTTATGTTTGGAAAGTTATTGTGTTTGATCTTTTCTGCTTGGATTTTTAGGACAATGATTTTATTCTAGTCTGCGGTGGGCTGGCGCCCCACCCGGGGTTTGTTTCCTGCCTTGCACCCTGTGTTGGCTGGGATTGGCTCTAGCAGACCCCCGTGACCCTGTAGTTAGGATATAGTGGGTTGGATAATGGATGAATGGATGATTTTATTCTAGTTCCTTTGTCAATTTTTGGATTGTCAGTGTATAACCTTTACCTGTTTTGGACTGGTTCTGCCTGATCATTTATAATGTATGATTATTTGAATGTTAATTAATCATTCTGTGAAATCAAGGCCTTTAAATAAAAAGAACCTTTTGATTTATTCATAATGCCTCAATTTCTGCCATTCTAATAGTGGCACACACTATCTGCTGAGCTTGACAATGTGGTGCCTTGCTCATTGTTCTCACAGAGTGGATTCTTCATTAGAGAAAGTGTACAGCTGGAAGGCCATACTGATTCGCACACATAATGATTCACTACCGTGTGTAGTTTTATGATGAATGTGTCATTGGGGACTGTGTCAGCTCTTTGAATGTCAAGGTCAATAACATTATGGACTCTACTCCTGTGCACAGTTTTTGTGGCTTCCTCAAAACTCCTGAAGATGTTTACTTCAGTTTACTTTTTGATCATACATTCCACTACTTCACTAACTAAGGTGGCCCATTTAGAGGTGTACATCAAGACTGGCATCCCACTGGACACTCAGGACCTGAGGAATGAAATGTAAAAACCTGTGGGCAAAGGGACCTTGTCACTCTTACAATTACAATAGAGATCAATAGTCTATAATGCTCAATTACACACCAATATAAAATCTTGTTGCTTTGAATGGGAACAAAAATCATTATTTTATAAAAATTCTGTTTTGGTTACAAGCATGAAGCACATTAAGGAAATTGAGTGAACAGTTTTGGAAAGAGCAATCAAAACCAGCAAGCATGGAACAATAAAAAAGATGGACAAGTCCAGGTTGTCACTTGCTTCAGACTGAGATAGAAAAGAGCTGAATTATCGCATCTGTGACAAATGTGGCAACAGTGAATGTACACTGAAAACAAATTAGGAACCTACAATGTGCTGTATCATGTTTGTTTAAAGCTTCCAGCAAAACCAAATTGTGTTTCAGAGAGGAACAAGTACTGCCTGCTAGCGTTATGCATGAAACAATAGCACCGAGCGCTGAACTGATGTGTCAAAATAATTTTGCAGTTGGTAATAGCTGTGGACACCTGCTTAATACTTTATTGACACAGCTGATAAAAGATTTAAGTAAAATAAAATAATACCTCTTTTAAATCACTTGTATTTGTTTATTTAGAGGATTGAACCAAAGTGGTGTGAGTGTTAATAATGCTGTTCTGTCAAAAGTTTGAATCCCATTCACCTATTGAAAATAATTGTACACTCAGCAGACATGAATATAGGAAAAAAGAGGAAAAATACTGCTTTTGGTTCATCTTTTCCGGATCCCTTGTTTTTTTGCAGTGACAAGTCAAATTAACATTTAGAGATATCTCAATATCTTAAAACACAGTTTACTTTTTAAGATATCTGATGCTCGGTTCAAGATACCTCAAAATATAATTTTAAGAAATCTATAATACGCTTTGGGCTATCTGATATGCATTTGAAGATATCTTAAAAATGTGTAGGTACTGCTTACCAACATACAGTAGGTTGGTCCACAAACCAATCCAAAGAATTGATGTTTGTAAAAACCGTTTCACCACAAGGCTTACTTATGTCCAATAGGGATAGCTTGCTTAAGTGTGAAATTTCAAGCTGACTGAAAAACATTAGGAGGTCACTCCATTCTGAACATTTTATTTGTATTGTTACAATGTATGTGCATCAACTCTTTGCAATGGTTTGTGGATCACTCCACTGTATGATAGCAACCAGCACGTACAAAATAAAATCACCCACAGTGGTTCCTACAGAAAGTAAAATGCAAGAAACATGAAAATGACAATACTTATCTCTTTAAATAAATCAGAAAAGATTAGATATTGGGTCTGTGTATTCTTTTTTAATCACTGTTAATTATTATCCTCCTGCATGAGAAAGCTTACCCAGCAACGTGCGAGTGTAAGATGTTGCTCATCATAATGACTTAACAACAGTGAGGCCATTACAAAACACTGAGGACAATGGGAGATCAGTAATTTAAAATAAAACATAGGAAAAAAACTTAATATATAGACGAAACTGCCATATTAAGTGTCTGGATCTCAATGAAAGATCTTTCATGTTGTTTATTTAATATTGATCATTTCTGCTGTTACTTTCTATTCTTATCTTGTTCTGGTACGCTTTACTTACATTTTCAGATTATTACAGTTGTTACTTTCATTGTTTTAATTTTTTTGCTATTTTGTACAGGCCTAACCACGTTGTTGACAGCAATGCTTTTGCAAGCCACAAGAGCAGGTGGCTGAGAGAAATCATGCATTCTTTAAGGGACGGTGTGCACATATACTGTAGGCTTCCAAATCGTGGACCAACAAAGAAATGAACTGCCATAACACAATACAGTATGCCCTCGCTTATCATGGTTAATCAGTTCCAGACTGTACCGCGATAAATGAATTTCCGCGAAGTAGTATTTTTTATTTATAAATCGAATATTTTCACAGTTAGAGCATAGAAAACTTGTTCCTGTTCCAAAACCCCCCACGAAAGGTGAAAATCCACGAAGTAAAAACCATACGTTTATATTGTTATTTTTATATTGACACGCTTGGGTCACAGATTTGCACGGAAACATAGTAGGTTGTAGAGACAGGGACTTTAAAACACTGCAAATAAACATTTGCCTCTTTTTCAAAAGTTTAAACTGTGCTCTGTGACAAGACAGATATGACAGTTCCATCTCACAATTAAAAGAATGCAAACATATCTTCCTCTTCAAAGGAGTGCGCGTCAGGAGCAGAGAATGTCAGCGAGAGAGAAATACAAGCAATCAAAAATCAATAGGGCTGTTCGGGCTTTTAAGTATGCGACGCACCGCCGGACAAAGCAGCTGCAAGGAAGGGAGCAATGTGAAGGTAGTCTTTCAGCATTTTTTAGAGGAGTGTCCGTATCATCTAGGCCAGCGTGCGAACAGCCCCTCTGCTCACACCCCCTCCATCAAGAGCAGAGAATGTCAGAGAGAGTGAGAGAGACAGAGAAAAGCAAACAATCAAAAATCAATACCTGCTATTCGGGCTTTTAAGTATTTGAAGCAATGTGCGGGAAGCATATCGTACATCATTGAGGAGTTTTATTTAATACGTAATACGTGCTCTGATTGGGTAGCTTCCCAGCCATCCACCAATAGCGTCCCTTGTATGAAATCAACTGGGAAAAATAACTGAGGAAGCATGTACCATAAATTAAAAGACCCATTGTCCGCAGAATTCCGCGAACCAGTGTAAAATCCATGATATATATTTAGATATATATTCGTGGAGTGAAGCGCGATATAGCGAGGGATCACTGTATAATAGGTTCAGCTTTGCTTTGATTCAGCATAAGTCAGTACTGCAACACTTTTCAACTTTTCTCAAAAACAACACTATCTCTCATCAGCTTGAAAGACACAAAATAACGAGAAATACACTTAATTAGAAAACAAACCAAAATGGCTTGAAATCCTAGCAGTACCCTCCAAAATATGTTAAACGTTAATAAGGTATACCATCAGTAGTTTCTTTGATGACTCTAGGTAATTGTTGTTGAGACCAGACGAGCTATTTGTTTTTTAGACTTTAAAATCATTTTCACTCTCTATATGCTTCAAGTCATTCAAAACGCACTAAAAACTAATTGAAGCTATGAATATGAACGTGATCTCTACATTGAAAAAACATTCAGAAATATGTTAATGAGGAATGTTTGCTTTTTCCTTATTTCTCGTAAATTCTTCAACGTTTTCAATGTTCTTACTATTAAAATACTGCTAAGGCATAATCTTTCAGCCTCAGAAACATTCTGCTTTTCAGCACATCTAATTTACATAATACTAGCCACACTACCTGTCAAAGACAGAATAATTTAAAAACATTTACCATCTCTTACACTAAGTACACTTTCAGCTACTTTCTTCAGTGTTAAAGTTTCTTCACCAGCACTCTGTCTTCACATGTTCCCCTGTAAAGCCTGTTTCTCAGACACTATCATTATTTTCGGGCAGCTTCCTTGCCTCCTGTCCATTTTTATACTTGCTGTCCTTGAAGGTGACTCTTCGCATGACTCCCATGTCATTTCTCCTTCTCGTGCATCTCACACTCACATCTTCTTTAGTCACCAAAGCCAATCTGACCAATCAGTTTGCTCAAAGGGACTGGACACACAGATGAATCATTGGTGATAAATTACCTTACATGTTTAAAAAAAAAAACAAAAAAAAAAACAAACAACTGCTTGTCCAACATCCCTGAATATGAAAAGGTTAATACCCATAAGTCTGAAAATTAAGAATTTAAATATTGCCATAGCATACCTTCAACTGTCCTTAGAGAAACAAAAATTTTGCTGGTGAGAAGCATTTAGAAAAAAGTTCAAACCAACAATATCCATCTTCATTGATTTCTTCAACTTTTATACAGCTTGCTGTTCCTTGGTTATCACAGTAAAGTTGTAGAGGGAAACAAATGAAAAACAGAGCATTTACTATACAGTATATGAAGTAATATGGAAATGCTTGAAACACACAATTCTAAAGAAATACCCATCCATTCATGTATTTTCTAAATCTGCTTCATCCTGATCTAGGTCATGGGGTGAATTATTCAATTAATAGAATTAATGAGAAACATTACAAACAAACATTCTGGAATCAGCATCATACAGTTCTGGGTCATGGGAAGCCAAAGCCTCTGGCAACATCAAGTTAGGAATGAACCCTGGATGGAATGGCAGAAAATTGCAAGGTTCATTTGCTGACACACCCCCATGGAGTCAATTTAATGACTTAACATGCATGTCTTTTGGAGGTAGGAAGAAGATATGAGTATCTGCAGGAAAATCCACACAGACTTGTGAATAATGTGTTAACTCAACACAGATAGCATCATGATGTAGGAGTTTAATCAGAGCTGCTGATTAATCACAGCTAACTCTTGTGATAACACATTAAGAATTTTTGTGATCACATGATTTAATGCAGCTCCTAAATGCATTTATTTTATCTGGTTAATTTGATTAAATTAAATTTCACAAGCAATAAAGCAGCACCACATGAATCCAAGTCTTTTAATATGAGTAGTGGGTTATTGGCACTTGATTGTTTCCTATGCTGTTTATTAATTACATTCACATCACTTGTTCCTTATAATATGGGATCATTCTACACTAAAACATTAATTACTATATACTGTATTGATACCAATAAGGAATGTAATTTGTCCCATATTTTCGTACACATTGTTTCATATATACACCAGCTCTTCAAAATGCAGAAAACAACATGAGAACAATTAAAATCAAACCAGTTATACAAGTGGAATGAATGAGTTTCATTTTCGTGTCATGCTAACCTTGCAGATGGACAAGTACTGAGCACTGAGTGAAACTGCACGTGTCACCCTTGCCATTATGTCGCATTTACATACTACGGGTAGGGAAAAAAAAGAAAAACAGTCACATCACACAGAGTAGGTGAACATTCATAACAGGACACTCCCCAGAGTTATCTGCTATTGCATGTCTGCCTGTGAAACATAAAAGGCTGTTGAGGTACAGATCTGAATGGGAGACAGGATGTCAGTAGGTCAACCCAGTCCCTGGTGATAAATACACTCACCGTTCAAGCTTCTTTGGTTGCCCATGTTGGGATATTTGACTGGAAACAGCACAGTGCAGGTGCATGTTCGAGCAGCTAAAGAACAGAGTATAATTACCCAATCACATAGTGTGGAATCGCTCAATTCCTTTTACCTCATTCAGACTTCCTCCAAAGCAGACATGGTATGTTGCTGTTATTCAATTAATTTATGCTACCTACTGTAGCCTGTATCAGCTTATATTATACTATATCCAATAAAACTAGGCAATAATCAGTGCAAACTGATCAAGATAATATTTCCATCCATTTGGAATGCAGGTTAAAATAGTTAGTTACATTTTTTTATATGTACATTTACATTTATTTGCTTAGCAAATGCTATTATCCAAAGCCACTTACAAAGGAGGCCAACATAATCTAGTAATATCAGTCTAGGGGCTGTAAAGTGTATCAGGACAGGTTATAAATGTTGGTCACCACAAGTGAAGAGCTATAAAGCTAGCATAATAAAGAATGATCAATTAACAATATGCCAGATATCCACAGAGCAAAAAACATTTGTTAACAATTTGACAGATATCCAGAGAACACTATGAGAGTCAGCAGTTTGGATGGAGGTGGTAAGCTCATTCCACCAACTAGCAGCTAAACATGACAGGTAGCATCACCTAATGCTGTTCACTGGCAGACCTGAGTTGGTGAGAAGGAGCATAGCACCTCGCCACAGTCTCCTTATACACAAGTGCTGACCCATTGACTACTCTGTGGTTCAGCCATCAAGGATTTGAACTTAATTTGTGCTGCTACAAGGAGCAAGTGTAGCAACCTGAAGAGGAGAATGACTTGTCCATTTGGCTGGCTGAATACAAGATGAGCCACTGCATTGTGGACCACCTGCAGTGGCTTGATGGCACATGCAGATCCCACTGCTATAGTAGTGAGTTGCAGTAATCCAGACGTGACAAGTTCAAAGTCTGGACCAGAACTTATGTTGCATACTTAGTTAGAAAATGCCTGATATTATGGTTGTTATACAGATTAATAAATTATACATTCATTGACAATATGCAATTTAAATAATTTATATAATTCATTAATAAATGACTCTTCCCCTCCAGAAAACAGCTGTTGAGTTCACTTGTGTGTATCACGCATTTAAGCACAGGCTAAGCTGTAACAGTGCTGATTGTGCACAATAGCCAGACCATAATTTGATTATCCTGTCTGTTAATATTTAATTGTTTGTGTAGTTGTTAGTGCTTCTGGTATGTTGTCTTGCAACATAACAGTTCAAACCATATGTAATGGTTTTCCGAAATATTATAGCAACCCCTGGGGGTTGTTTGGTGTTTTTTTTTTTGTTACACAAAACTGTTCAATAAACTAAATGGAATACTTTAGTTGCATAGGAAAGTAATTATTGAAACTGTTTTGTATAAGAAACTAATCATCCAGTTATTCCTGCTTTATAGAAAAATATGAATATGCTTGGAGGAAATAAGATAAATTATGATTAATATTCAGTTAAGTTCAATTAAAACATTAAATTGCATGATTAATCACAATTAATTTTTTAATTGGATAGTAGCCCTAATTTTGATTAGACAAGTAAGCAATTTAATTGTTGCACAAGCTAACAGATCAGAAAAAAACTATTAAAAATATGTATATTTTAGGTCAATAAAGTAAAAATGAGTCAGACCAAAAGCAGAAATACAAGCAGATCTAGAAACCTTAACTCTTAACAAAATTGCAGGCAGAAAAATAAAACCAGGTTTTCTCTTCTGTCAAGAGGGATCAGCCAGCAGCCCAGAGCTACTATAATGTAATCCGTGCTCTTCCTACTAGATAAACCACTGCCTTTAACATTGTCAAGCACCAGATCCTCCTTGCTGTTCTCTCTGACCCTGACATCAATGAGACTGCCCTCAAAAGGTTTCAGTACTACTTATTGGGCAGATCCTAATATGTGTCCTGGCATGGAGAGATTTCAAAGTTGCACCAGGAGAGCACTGGGGTGCCCCAAGTACTGGTGCTCCTCATCTTTCTATACACCTCCTCACTGGGTCCTATCATCTTGTCTCATGGTATTTTTCTATCAGTGCTATGCTAATGATACACAGCTATGCTGGTGTTCCCTACAGAGGATCACAATGTATCAGCTAGAATTTCTACAAGTCTCACTGATATTGCAACCTGGATGAAGGAACACCATCTCCAGCTCAACCTGGAACAGATATTCCTTCTTGTTTTTTCAGATCATCTGTCTATTCAGCAACCAATATCTGTTCAGCTTGGCTCACTATTATAAACACCTACCAAGTCGGGATACAACTTTAGGGTGGTGATTGATGACCCTCTGTCCTAAAAGGGTTGTGATGTTATGCTCTCTTGGTCTTCAAGATTCACGCCATACAGTGTCCACATAATCAGACCATACCTAATGGAGTATATTCCCTGTTTAGGCTTTGGTCTTGTACTTCTGGACTACTGCAAGTCTCTTTTGGCAGGAGTACTGGCTTGTGTCACCAAGCAACTGCAGACGATTCAATATGCAGCAACACATCTAATGTTCAACTAGCCAAGGCACTCACATGTCACTCTACCCTTTAGATCACTGCATTATCTTCCGGTAGCAGCACATATTAAATATAAATCTTAAAATCTTGCCTATAGAGTAGTCAGTTGTTGCTCCCATTTTACAGACCATGAGAAAGGCTGGGAATCGTAGTTGCATTGGAGTTGCTGGGTGTAGTTGCTGGGTGTCCTGGATGCCCCAGGGGAATCTGCAGGGATGGATCAGCCTTATTTTTATGACATTTCCACCTAACCCAGAAGTATCTCCTCCGGACTTTGCCAAAAAAATCAGAAATACTTCCAAGGCTGTGAGGTGGAAGACAACCCACTTGCATGGAGGAAGAGGAGTTGGGAGAAAAAGAAGACAGTGGAAGGATTCACAGTCCCTGTGTATAGAGTGCTGTATAAAGATACTTATACGAAATAAAATCATTACGTTTGAAATGTGACTGTGTTTATGTTAGTTGTGTCCAGGGTTTGGGGCTCAGTGATGCCCAATATCAAACAAAATGTCTAAAATGCTTTTTATGATATTTGAAATGGAACAGAGACCTATTTTAGAATATCATGAAATTAATTTGAGATATCTAAAAACGTATTGTATTGTTTTGAATCAATAAAAAGATACCATAAATACATTTTATGGTATTTTGATTACATTTCTGTTATCTATAAATAATATCCATAATATTTCAAGATATCTGAAATGCATTCTAAGATATCTCAGATACATAGCCGCATATCATTAAATGGCTTCATGTTCATCTTATACTAGAGAGGCGATCCCAATAAAATCACGGACAATTACATTTCAGATATCCTAAAATACACAGATTTATCTTAAGATATCTTGAAATGCATTTGAGATATTTTCAAATAATATTTTAAAAAGTATATCATGTCAAGATATGCTGAAAAATATTTGAGATACCTTAAAATGCATTTAATATCTCTTGAAGTTGACAAATTTTCAGATATATGCTATTCATTTTAAAATATGTTAAATGTATTTCCAGATATCATAAAATACATTTCGAGATACCTCTGAATTTCAAAATGGCTTGCCATAGTTCTCACCAACAGAATTGCTGCTCACTGGATATCTTGTCACCATTCTTTCTCTGAAGCCTACATACTGTTGTGGGTCAAAATATTAGGAGGACAGTTAGTATTTATATGATGGATCCACCACCATTAATTAATACTACAGTCAAACCCACTTAGATCACATGTTGAAATGTTTACTCCAACAGCTAGTAAAATAAAATAACTTATCTACAAGAAGTAACTTCTCGGCTACAAAAAAAAATCCTGTATCACTGAAGTTTCCCAAGAGTATATTCGCCTCCATAATTCTTAAATGGAAGATGTATGTAACAACCACATAGCCTATAGCTGGCTAGCTGTCTGGCCAAACTAAGCAATCAGAAGAGAAGGGCCTTGGTAAAAGGGGTGACCAAGAGCACAAAGGTCATTCTGGCTGAGCTCCAGAAAACCTGTATGGAGATGAGAAAAATTTCCAGAAGGATGACCATCACTGCAACACTGTACTGATCTAAGACAAGCCTGTCCTCAGTAAAAGACAAATGGAAGCCTACTTGGAGTTTACAAAAAGGCACCTAAAGAACTCTCAGACCGTGAGAAACAATATCCTCTGGTCTGATGAAACCAAGATTAGAATCATGTCTGGAGAAAGTCATGGTGAGGTTGCTTCCTTTATGCTAGACACAGGAGTACTTTCGGTGCCACCACATTGCATGGTGGCAAGCCATACACTGGGGAAATAAAAAAGTGTGATGGAGAATTAATGATGCTAAATTTGTCAAATATAAATATGGTTAATAACTGAGCAAACACACTTCTTTACATTAGAGTGAAGAGACCAATGTAACTTGTCGCAATGCTTTTTGTAGCTTTTTTACCTTCAGACATTTTTTGAGCAGTGCCATATATCCTTTCTGCAGTTCACAAATGCCAGATGGATCGTCTCCCCATACAATCCTATGCCTCTGGTCTCTCCAGTTCTTGCTGGCAGATGTAGTTTCAACAGTGTTGTGGTGTGAATTTTTGTATATAAGTTGATAAATATTTTTTATGTCTTTATTTCTAAGTCAGACAAAGGAAATGCACTATTGGTGCTTTATTTCATTTGTATGCTTTCATGTCAAACAATCCACCCATGCCCCCAGTGCCTAAAACCAGTTTGGCAAGTAATTCTCTGCACGACTCTCTCAACTAAACCCTGCATGTACGCCAAACTACCTAGCTGGCAAGCTTCACCTTAACAAATGGTATTGGGGGCAGGTGTGAAACCCATTTTGTTGCACCTGAATTCTATTGGTCTAAAGTTGGTTGTTTAGTTTTGAATCAGAAGCTGTTGTGTACCACAATGCCCTATTGGCTGTAGGATTTGAACACAGAATGTATAAATTCAGTTATTTTACCCATCCCTGTATCTCTCACATACAATCATGGTCAAGGAGCATCTCACACACCATGGACTGAAAAGAAGACCACATTGAGAAGCACAGCTCAGCAGTCATATTGGGACAGGAGCATGTGGCCTGTCCTGAAGAAAGCTAGAAATGATGACTTAACTAAAGACATTTAAGTGACAAGTCTGTGTTCCACCTGAAACTACATATCAGCATTTATCAGGCTGTATGGTATACCATTGGTCACTTGTACTTTGCTTATTGCTATTATTTATGAATGTTATCAATAATGGATTATTTATAGTGCAACTTAACTCCTGCTTGTCTTTTACTCTATGTAATTACCTGAGGTTATAGATGTAGAAGGGAAGATGGGGAGAAGTTATTAAGTACAATACTTTATAAACAGCGCTAAGGGATTTGAGGCATTCTGACAAAGGCTACACAGTAAAGAATACAAAAAGGAAAGCAGAGTAACAGAACTCTACCAAGACAAAACAAACTCTAATCATCACTTCTAGTTTAATTATTTTAAGTCAGACTGCACTTTATGTGAAGTTGCTTCATTAATCTGTTTGGCACATACCTTAGCTCATTAGTATCGAGAGTCACTTGGAGGTGAAACTTTTCAATATTGCTTGGATAATGGGCAGGCAAAACAAATTGGCCCTTAGGGAACAATCAAACAGCAATTAAGTAACTAGCCAAATAATTACATTAATAAATTCAGTGCTTTAATTAAAAATTCACTTTAATCAAAACTTTAAGAAGATATTTCAGCTAATTTTCTTTATTTAATGTTCAAGATTGGTGTAGCAGGCAGGAAAACAACAGTGGAAGCTTTCAGTCATTCAACAACCTAGGCCCACGAGGCAGTAAGGGATACTCTAATCAAAGCCCTGGCTACAGGAAATCAATCTGCAGAAAATGACTAAAGTTGTGTTGTGTCATTAGTCACTAAGGTCTCAAGTAACAACCCCATTACTGAAAAACATTATCCCAATTGTAGCTTACAAGCAGCTTGTCTCTAAGCTGCTGTTATTTTTCTCAATTATGTGTAAAAACACTGACTTTAAAGCAGCCATAGCATATGATTTTAATTGTAGGTCCTTTCTTTTGAAGAGGCCAACAAAAATGTGGTTTTATTAATCAGTTATCTTTATATGCAAGGACAACAACAATAATAATAATTTCATTGCCAAGAATTGAAATAAGCAGGTTTAGAAATGAATAGTTAAAAAAATGTACTGCTATCACTACTACTACTAATAATAATAAATTAGTAACACTAACTGATAATATGCTCATTTTTATTAATTAATAAAGTGATTAAACTTTGTTAATACAACTATTAATGCTTCCTAACTAACATTAGGAGATAGTTTGAGCTTATGCAAAGAGTTGTGGGACTCTGGAGCAAACTACTGACACATGTAGTTGAAGCAGAAACCTTGACAACCTTTAAGAAGAATCTGGATAAGATACGAGGTGTGGCAGAAAAGTAATGAGACTGGCAACACTGCAAGCGATCTGGCAACGCTGAGCTGTTGTCCTTGATAGAGCACGTGTATCAGTACCCTCCCATAGCTCAGTGCGAGTTTCAATTCCTTCCGTTAACTACGTGATTTTTGTCACTGCTATTAGCGAAGTTGTGTTTTTGGTTGTGCGTCACGCAAGATGGAACAGCGGAATTTGGAGCAACGTTGTGCCATTAAATTTTGTGTTAAGCTTGGAGAATCGGCAAGTGTGACGTTTGAAAAGTTAAAACAGGCCTATGGGGAACATTCTTTATCCCGAGCTCAAGATTTTCAGGGAGGCCTTCAACTTCGAAAACCAATGAAAACATCGAACGTGTGAACACTCTTGTGAGATCAAACCGTCGTTTAACATTAAGAATGTTGAGTGAACAATTAAATTTGAACAGATTTACCGTTCATCAAATTTTGACTGAACATTTGCACATGCGAAAGGTCTGTGCCAAAATGGTGCCGAAAAACCTCACAATTGAGCAGAAGGACAATCGAAAAAACGCATTCCTGTGGTTCCCCAGCCCCCTTATTCACCTGACCTCAGTCCGTGTGACTTTTTCCTTTTTCCTAAACTGAAAAATGTCCTCAAAGGACATCATTTCGGGACTTTAGAAAACATCCAAAAGAGTGTAACGGACATGCTGAAGACCATACCGGTTGAAGACTTCCAGCACTGCTACCAACAGTGGGAACAACGTCTCCATCGGTGTGTAGCTGCCCAAGGGAACTACTTTGAAGGGGATAACATTGATGTTTGAAAAAAATAAAAACTTTGGTAAATAAAAAATCAGTCTCATTACTTTTCTGCCACACCTCGTATTTGGACAGCTTAGCTATTAGCTAAAAATATGGGCTTGACAGACTGATTTATCTCCACTTGTTTGTCAAATATTATATTCTTATATTGTTATAACTACAACTAATAATAATAATCTCATGACCATTAACTTAAATAGAAATGGATGGATAAAAGAATGAATCTAATAATATTTATAATACTACTAGTACTGCTACTGTTACTGCTAATGTAACGGAAGTTAAATACTTTCCAGTTACAGCCATCCAGTATTACTTATTTATTTATCATTTTTTGTTATTTTAGATTGTGAGGGCTAAAAGCCCAGGAATGTTTTGTTATGTTTAACTTTAATAGGAAACAGTGCCATTCCAGAACTGAGAGGTAGTTAACATCATCTAAATCCCTTTTAGGTAAATGGTATATTCCCAAAGAATAGTTCTGTAATGGCTGCTGTGAGGTGAAGTTTTTTTGTTCTTTAGACTTCCTATTGTTTTTCAATTGTCAATCATAATTATTATTTTAATATTTAAATATATCTTTTGTATTATAGTACATCCATGTTATAAGACCCTGTAAACATTTTGTATTACAGATATCTGTTATATTTAATGTTTTATACTTAGAAATAAATAAATAAATAAATAAATAAATAAATAAATAAATAAATAAAAGTCATTTAATGGGGGTTGTAAGGGAATTCAAGTGATGAGACCCTGTAAGCATTTTGTAGAATTACAAATGTATTGGATGAGCCCTTCTGTGGTCTCTGTATGCACATAAGCTATAATGCAGAAGACAACCTGAGATGAAGGTTACACTAGTAGTGTAGTGCATTAAGGACCAGTGGGGCACAGTCCCACCAGATCTTGAACAGAATAATAATAACCTTCCATCAGTAATTTAATTAACTATTAAATGCTAGTTTTGTCTTCTTAAGCAATTTGTTTCCAGTTTTACATCATATGCTCAATGCATCTTGTAGTATGTGAAAATTTCTTACTGCCGACTGATGTAAGCCTCTGCGGTGGGTTGGCACCCTGCCCAGGATTGGTTCCTGCCTTGTGCCCTGTGTTGGCTGGGATTGGCTCCAGCAGACCCCCGTGACCCTGTTCGGATTCTGCGGGTTGGATAATGGATGGGATGGATGGATGATGTAAGCCTGTTCTGGGCTGAGGAGCTGGACCTATTGGCCCTGCAGTGTTCTTTACTCCCTGGGGGTGCCTACATTGGCTCAGGCAAGTGTCAAAATCCACAACCACTTTGACCCTCTTGGCTCCCCCGCAGTACCGCCAAATCTTGATGATGTATTTGGTATTGGGGATTCAACTATACCTTTGTATTTCATGCCCTAAACAGAAATCTTTTGTTTCTTGCTTTCCCAATGCACTAATTCGAGACTAATACAAGAAGAGAACAGAAATTCTTTAAGAAACACCAGGACAGGGCTGTTAGAACCGTTGTATTGCATGCAGGCATAAATGACATTTGTTTTTAACATTTAGAAGTTCTAAAGGCAGACTTTGCAGTGCCAGGCCAAGCAAGAGAGTACCCTGGCTTCTATAATCATCACGTCAGGTCCTCTGCTGTTAGTTAGAAGGCCAAATGAAGCCTTGAACAACTGGCTGAGAGGCTTCTGCAAAAGATGAAATATTAGCTTTGTGAACAACTGGGATCTCTTCTGGGAGAGACTGTGTTTCTTCAGATGAAATGGGCTACATCCTAACAGACTTCAAGTCCTCTCCAAAAACATCTCAAAGGTAATCTGTCTTCCCTGACTATGTAATTTTAGTTCTAATGCGTTCCATAACGCCTTGCTGGCATGTGATAATTCTGTTCTGAATTTACTTTCAGATGTACATTGTATTAACACTAGAATAACTAACCACAGTCTAACTTAAAAACCCGGACAAAGCGGTATAAATGTGAATAATTTAATTAACTTTTCATCTATACAGGTGCCGGTCATAAAATTAGAATATCATGACAAAGTTGATTTATTTCAGTAATTCCAATCAAAAAAGTGAAACTTGTATATTAGATTCATTCATTACACACAGACTGATGTATTTCAAATGTTTATTTCTTTTAATTTTGATGATAATAACTGACAACTAATGAAAGTCCCAAATTCAGTATCTCGGAAAATTAGAATATCAATTAAGACCAATGCAAAAAAAGGATTTTTAGAAATGTTGGCCAACTGAAAGGCATGAACATGAAAAGTATGAGCATGTACAGCACTCAATATTTAGTTGGGGCTCCTTTGGCTTGGATTACTGCAGCAATGCAGTGTGGCATGGTGTCGATCAGTCTGTGGCACTGCTCAGGTATTATGAGAGCCCATGTTGCTCTGATAGTGGCCTTCAGCTCTTCTGAATTGTTGGGTCTGGCGTATTGCATCTTCCTCTTCACAATACCCCATTTCTATGGGGTTAAGGTGAGGCGAGTTTGCTGGCCAATCAAGAACAGGGATACCATGGTCCATAAACCAGGTACTGGTAGTTTTGGCACTTTGTGCAGGTGCCAGGTCCTGTTGGAAAATGAAATCTGCATCTCCATAAAGTTCGTCAGCAGCAGGAAGCATGAAGTGCTCTAAAACTTCCTGGTAGACAGCTGCGTTGACCTTGGACCTCAGAAAACACAATGGACCAACACCAGCAGATGGCATGGCACCCAAACCATCATTGACTGTGGAAACTTTACACTGGACCTCAAGCAACATGGATTCTGTGCCTCTCCTCTCTTCCTCCAGACTCTGGGACCTTGATTTCCAAAGGAAATGCAAAATTTACTTTCATCAGAGAACATAACTTTGGACCACTCAGCAGCAGTCAAGTCCTTTTTGTCTTTAGCCCAGGCGAGACGCTTCTGACGCTGTCTCTTGTTCAAGAGTGGCTTGGCACAAGGAATGCGACAGCTGAAACCCATGTCTTGCATACGTCTGTGCGTGGTGGTTCTTGAAGCACTGACTCCAGCTGCAGTCCACTCTTTGTGAATCTCCCCCACAGTTTTGAATGGGTTTTCTTTCACAATCCTCTACAGGGTGCGGTTATCCCTATTGCTTGTACACTTTTTTCTACCACATCTTGTCCTTCCCTTCGCCTCTCTATTAATGTGCTTGGACACAGAGCTCTGTGAACAGCAAGCCTCTTTAGCAATGACCTTTTGTGTCTTGCCCTCCTTGTGCAAGGTGTCAATGGTCGTCTTTTGGACAACTGTCAAGTCAGCAGTCTTCCCCATGATTGTGTAGCCTACAGAACTAGACTGAGAGACCATTTAAAGGCTTTTGCAGGTGTTTTGAGTTAATTAGCTGATTAGATTGTGGCACCAGGTGTCTTCAATATTGAACCATTACACAATATTCTAATTTTCCGAGATACTGAATTTGGGACTTTCATTAGTTGTCAGTTATAATCATCAAAATTAAAAGAAATAAACATTTGAAATACATCAGTCTGTGTGTAATGAATGAATCTAATATACAAGTTTTACTTTTTGAATGGAATTACTGAAATAAATCAACTTTGTCCTGATATTCTAATTTTATGACCGGTACCCGGAGATGTGCACCATATTAGAACAACAGATTATAGATTAAAGAAAAAATCTGCACTAAGCAGGATTAATAAGAATAACGTGTCTGCGTGTGTTTCCTCCGGGTGCTCCGGTTTCCTCCCACAGCCCTAAGACATGCAGGTTAGGTGCATTGGCGATCCTAAATTGTCCCTAGTGTGTGCTTGGTATGTGTATGTGTGTGCCCTGCGGTGGGCTAGCGCCCTGCCCGGGATTTGTTCCTGCCTTGCACCCTGTGTTAGCTGGGATTGGCTCCAGCAGAACCCTGTGACCCTGTGTTAGGATATAACGGGTTGGAAAATGACTGACTGACTGACCTTATTACTGTTTCAAGCTGCCACAACATTCAGTCTCAGCTCTGCTCTGCTCTTCTGAGTCCTTAAATATGGTTCAGGTAAATATTAGAACATTAACAAGCAAAACCTTTTACATTAACGATCTGATCAGTGATAGGAATATAGACTTTCTGCCACTAAGTGAAACATGTTTTAACTTAAATAATGCTGCATTATTAATTGAAGTAGCACACCCAAATTACAGCTTTGCTCATTTGGTTCGCCAAGGCAAAAAAAGGAGGCGGATTATTAAATATTTACTCAAGCAGATTAAAAGGTAAAAATGACAGTTTTGGTACCTTTGTGTCTTTCGAGTATATAGCAGACGTTATTCAAGGAGTCTCCCAGTCTCTCATATTATCCGTTTATAGACCTCCAAAATATGATGCGTCTTTTACTGAGGAATTCTCATCAATTTTGGGTTTTCATTAGCTATTAGCCATAATCAGCAAAATGAAAAGAAATAAACGCTTGAAATATCACTCTGTGTGTAATGAATCTATACAATATATGGGTTTTACTTTTTGAATTGAATTACTGAAATAAATTAACTTTTCGATGCACCTGTATATTTTAACAATATGAAAATAATTAAATGTATATGTAACTTTGCAAAACATATAGCACAAGGAAGAACACAATACACATAATATAACCACAAATCAATGTAAATGAAAGGTTATCTGTACTGTGCAATCATTTACAATAACAGTAAAAGTGGAATCCATTCATATGTTGATATTAACTACTGTTGGCAATTAAACTGGATGTATCCTGATGAAAAAAAAAATGGGTAAATGATGGCATAGTGTATTTGTATACTGTATAATTTTCAAACAGACATGTATATTTTTTTTACCAAATAACACATGTACTAATGATTAATTGTTGCAAGCAGAAGCACACCTGTCCATGTTGAAACACTTGTTAATGCTCTGCTACTCAAATAGATTCAATGGAAGGTATTTTTTATATATATTTTCTGGCTGTTACTGCATAACATGTTTATCAATATCCTTAATGGGTTACGCTCAGTTATTACACACAAATCATAAACCACTTTAAGTTATTAATACACCAACATAAAGTCATATTTGCTGTTTCCTTTGTGGTGTAACATGCCTTACTTTTAAAACCATAAATCAGCTCTTTAATGTTAACACAATATAAAAAATTTAAAGCTAATGACATTTCAGCATGCAAGGGAGTCATTGTTTTTGTACGTGTCCACTAAATTTAATTGCTTCACTTTTCTCCATTGCAACTGCTCAAAAGCACATTTTTCCTGTGCACATTTGTCAATGCACTCTTTGTCATTGCTCATCTGTCAGCATGTTTTTGTCCAGTTGTACAGTATATAAAGGGGTGGGCAAAAGTAGGTTTACAGTTGTCTGTATGGAAAAAGACATGCAGGTTATTATTACAATAGCTTTATTAAATCAAAACAAGGCCACAGTGCACTTAAGACACAGATTGTGTGTAACAAAAAATAAATAATACAAATTATTAAATTTGTGTAAATAAATAAATATATTATAAAAAAATAATAATCAAAGAAAACTCTGTGTTTCAGGTACTCTCAACTGTAAATCTACTTTTGCCCACCTGGGTATATACTTTTATATGCTCTGTGTGTATGAGAGAGTTTATATAAACTACAGGTATATAAATACATTTAAACACAAATACGTATGATATATATGTGTGTGTATTTTTGTGCGTATATGTATGCCCCTTAAACTATACTGAACTATATGTACTATAATGATTAGTAAAGTTTACTTTATCCCACTTTAGAAGATGAGTCATTTTATCCTAGGCTGTATACTTTATTATGTGACATATTATTAATCATTCTCAAGGACAGGTGCCATCTAGCTTTTCTGCTTCTTGTCCTCTTATATAAACCAGTTCTATTTGTAACCTCTTTGTCGGTCTTCAGCCTTCAATACTCATGATAAATGATAACTGAATAATAGACACATTCCTCAACATACAAAGGTTCTTTTTTTGTCCTGAGCAATACACAATTTAGTCATTATACAAGAGCAAATCCACTGATTGTGGCTAGTGGTTGAATTACTTAGAAGAGTCTCAGTGAACAATGTTTAAAAGGAAAAACGTAGGCAGCGTGGATAGCAGTGGAGTAAAAACCCCAAGGTTGAAGGTTCAGGCTTCATCTTCATATTACCTACCTCTGCACGTGTATACATTTGAGATCAGTTATCATCATGAGGAAGAGGTGAAAGGTGTGCATTTATACCAGTGAATAGTAAATTGAACTAGATGGACAACATAGACCAGCTGTAGAAAAAAGGCTCAGAGCAGGATTTTTTTTTTGAGGAGATTCAAGTCTTCTAATGTGTATGTCAATCTATTGTGGCCAGTGTTCTGCTCCTCGTTGTTATTTGTTGGGGAGTAATATGAGACACTCAAATAAACTGATGAGAAACAACAACTCCAATATAGGGTTGACCCCGAACTCACTGGAGGCAGTGGCAGAAAAGAAGATAAAGACAAAAGAATAAGAAAATGACTAGTAGTGTTCATCCTTTTCAAGATGCATCACCCAAGAGCTTCTTTAGCAACAAAATAATTTCACCACTGTGTGCTAAGAGGTACTACTAGGACTGATGTTGCCAACAGCCATCAAACGATAGTGCCTTTTCTCATCATGCTTATGTTCATCCTAGCCAGGCACAATAATGCAGGAAAATTATCATTAAGGGACTATACATAAAGTAAATGTAGATTGGAAACATAGTGTATAGTTTGGGTTTTGGATTTTTCAGCTGGTTTGAACTTAGATTGAGTGATTGGTGCAGAAAATCAAATCAATCTATCTCCTTTACATTTATTATACAGTGCCATTTCCATCTATCCATCTATCTTAGAAACTTCACAGGCCAGGTGGAATGGATATTTTTAATTATTAGCACAATCAATTCAATTGAAATATATTAGTTTAAACATAAGAACAGCAAACTCTAATTCCTCATTTAATGACATCATGTACTAAAATCAGTCCATCCTTTTATTTTTTAAACCTACTTAATACAATTCAGGGTCATGGCTTGATTCAATTTGCAGATTATCTTTAGAGTCTGTAGTTGACACGGTGGCGCAGTGGTAGCGCTGCTGCCTCGCAGTTAGGAGACCCGGATTCGCTTCCCGGGTCCTCCCTGCGTGGAGTTTGCATGTTCTCCCCGTGTCTGCGTGGGTTTCCTCCGGGTACTCCGGTTTACTCCCACAATCCGAAGACATGCAGGTTAGGTGGATTGGTGATTCTAAATTGTCCCTAGTTTGTGCTTGGTGTGTGAGTGTGGGTATGTATGTCCTGCGGTGGGTTGGTGCCCTGCCTGGGATTGGTTCCTGCCTTGCGCCCTGTGTTGGCTGGGATTGGCTCCAGCAGACCCCCGTGACCCTGTGTTCGGATTCAATGGGTTGAAAAATGGATGGATGGATAGTTGACACTGTTCAACATGAGGACAAGAACTATGCCAATGAAAGTCAAATAAGCTATTATGATGCTGAAAGACAAGAATAAAATCATTACAGACATCAACTAAATCAACTGTCTGGAATATCATTAAGGAGAAAGAATGCACTGGTAAGCTAAGTAACCTCAACTGGACTGGTACGCCGAGGAAGACCTTCACTGCTGATGACAAAGAATCCTCACTATGGTAAAGGAAAAGCCCCAAATGCTTGTCCGCCAGATCAGAAACAGTCTTCATGAGGCAGATGTGGATGTGTCAGAGATGACTATCTTCAGAAGACTTCATGAATAGAAATACAGAGGCCACACTGGACAGACGAGACAAAGATGAACCTGTATCAGAGTCATGGCAAGAGCACAGTGTGCACAAGAAAAGCAAATGCCAAAGATCCAAAGCATACCACTTCATTTGTTTAACATGGTGGTAGAGGTGTGATAAGTGTTCCATGGCATGAGCAGATTTTAAATAAATAATGAAGATCTGAGAGCATGCAAGCTGAGAGTCAGGAGCAGGAGTGCGCTGACGGCGCTTTCTCCGGGGTTGATTACAGTGCGTGGCTTATTGCGCACTCATGTAAAAGCAAGCGGATCAATCGAGTGCTGCATTCATACCTCACCCAATCAAGCTAATATAAGAAGCCTGCACAGCAAAAAGATAAGAGAACAGGAAGATCAGTAAAGAAAGTAATAGAGGTTAAAGAAACGCAGAATGAAAAGAAGAAAGAATTAGAGGCATTATCGAGAGAGAGCCTGTATTAAAGCTGGATGAAGGCAGATGGTCGGGTTTAAGCCTCAGGGCGAGGAGCCTGGGGCTGACGAGGGCACTGTTAGGGAGTAGGAGTGGCCAGTTATTTGGTTTCTCCTGAGGATGCTGAGAGACTGATGGTGGGAGAAGCTGTGCAGCTTGGCACAGAGCCCCATGGATACTGCATGCAGGCCTGGCAATGGGGACCTGAGTTAAGACTTGATGGTTGACTGCACCTGTCAGTTGGGCGTATCCTCTCCTTTACCCCACATGAGGTTTTGCAGTTTTATAAGGAAGCATGGTTGCTCATTTTTAAGGAAGAAAGAATTACCTCTGATTAACCTTGTTTTATTGGATCTCTTTATTAATATGGGACTTTAAACCTCCACAACTTCATCACTTTCATGGATTATTTATTGAAGAACAAAGAGTGGCTCCTGCCAAATTGGTGGAGTCAAACAAGATACCGGTGACAGGGGAATCATCTTACGGGTCTCAGAATGTCTCAGGTTGCTTAATCTGTCCGAGGCTTCAGGCTGGCTCGCCTGCAGCTGAACTCTATTGAAAAGAATGTACAGCATGAAGCAAACCTGGACTTTCACAGGCAGTGTTATGGCTTGGGCATGTATAGTTGCTACAGGTACTGGCACACTTATCTTCATTGATGATGGATTTGCTGATGGCAGTCACACAAAGAATTCCGAGTAAATCCACTTCCATATACTTAAGAAAAAACTTAAGAGGACAAGCCCTTGAAACAAGCAGGAGCTGAAGATGGCTACATTAGAGGCTTGGTAGAGCATCACCAGAGCAGATCCTCAGCACTTGGTGATGTCTACGAATCACAGACTTCAAGCAGTCATTACATGCAAGGATATAAAACAAAGTACTAAATATGACTCCTTTAACAGACCTGCCATGCTATGTCCCAAATATAATGGTGCCCTGAAATGGGGGAGCATATAGAAAAAGTGTTGTCATTTCTAGAAATGTATGCATGAATGCAAATCCCATTAAACAAAAGTCTGCAATGTGCACTTTAGTCAGTTCTGAATTGTTTGATTTGTAATTTTAAACTGTGGAGCAGAGGGATCAAATAAGGGAAAAATGTCTTTGGCCGAAACATTACGGAGGATACTGTAGTTCAGGGGTTCTCAACGTCGGTCCTGGGGACCCCCCATCGCTGCAGGTTTTTGTTCCAACCAGCTTCTGTTTTTAATTGAACTTCTGGGCTAATGAAGTGAACTGATATTTCCCAAGTTCTGTGTTTAAGGAACAATATATTAATTAGAAAACTAAGTTTGCAAAAAAAAAAATAAAAATATTAAAATGTACCAAGCAGTTATATAGGAATAATGTATTTTTTTCTTTTTAACAGTATTTTCATCTTGATTTTCATTCTACTTTTCTAGGTGTTCTAATTGTTTAATTAATCCATGATTTACTAATTAGTGGGTCTGACGCTAAAGTAGCTGCAGCCTTTGATTACTCAGTGTTGTTTGCCAGCGTTTCTGCTCTGCTCGTTTTAAGTTGTCATTATTAAGATACAATAAAGGGGGGAAAAATTGCACAGAGAAAGGGCAAAGTATTATGAAATCAACAAAAGAGAGTTAGGCATTTAAATCTCTAGCAAAAGCAGAAATATTTATAAATGTAAAAATCCTGCTGCTGTGCTTTTCTGAATGTTGAATAAAAGAAAAAAAATACCAGCTAATTAAATGAGCTCAGTGCTATCAGGTGTTGTCACTGATGAGGAATCTGGTTGGAACAAAAACCTGCAGCCACAGGGGGTCCCCAGGACCGACGTTGAGAACTCCTGCTGTAGTTCCTTTGATTGGATCAAGCACCCTTTTTATGCAATAGGACATTTGATAGCTTCCAATATGAAGAAATACTCTAGTATATAGTAACTTCTGAAAAACATGCATTAAGAGTTTACTTGTATAGTCACTAATCTTACTAAGTACTTACTATCTGGTCCTGATAAGTTATTTGATTTCAGTATGTTGAATCCTAGAAGCACCTCTCTCTTTCTGTCATCTGAAAATCACTGAACACTCCATTAACAGCCCCTTTAACTGCTTGGAGGTTATAGGCTTATCTGCATATCAAATCTTTAGATAATTATACATTTAGAGCTTTCAATGTTTTACTGTCTATATATTAAAGTTCATCCTTACTGCTCCTAACATCCTTCACATCTTCCTAGGCCATTGTTGTACTCTTAAACTACCGAAAGACTTTTTTTAGGTCTACACACACTGCCATAACACTATAAAACTTACTAAATTATAATCACTAGATCCTAATGGTTCAGCCACCTCCACCCTTCTGTAGAATTAGCTAAACAATTACAGATTACAATGTAAAGGCCTGGTCAGATTTCTGGCTGATACAATTTAAAGTAAGTAAATCTAAGAAGTTAAGTTTGAATTTATAATGGGTTGTTTGACAGCTGAGCATACACCTTAAAATAATGACCTAAGAGTCATAGTGGACTTGGCACTATCAACATCCAGTCACAGTACAGAAACCATTAAGAAAGCTAACAGAATGTTAGGTCATATACAGTAGCAGGATGTGTACAGTCCAAGTCCAAGGAGGTTATGCTCATGTTATATAATGCACTGATAAGGCCTTACCTGAGCAGTTTTGGTCTCTATATTACAAAAAAGTCATAATAGAGCCATAAAAATTTCAGAGAATAAGAAGAGATAGAAGGAGCTGAATATTTTCAGCTTAAGCAAACAGAGATTAAGAGGGGACATGACTGAAGTGTTTATAATTATGAAAGGAATTAGTACAGTAGACTGCATCTATTGGACTAAAATACATTCTTTAACAAGGGGACATGGTTGTAAACCTCTTAAGTTCAGATTTCACATAAGTATTTGAAAGTTATTCTTAACGCAGAGAACCATAAACACATGAAATAAATTGTGGTAGAGTGTGGTTGAGACTAAATAAACTAAATAACTAAATAAATAAATAAAAAGCACCCTCTAGTGGCCACACCCCAATAAATATAAATGTTAAAAGGAAAATTTGAGAACGCCTTAGATTTTTAAAATCTGATGTGTGATTTATTTCAAGTTCACCCAATTAATCAGACAAAAGGGAGTACAAAAACCACAAAGGAAGTCAACGGTCCTGGCAGCTTCAAAAAAGAAAGAACAATGAATCTCTCCAAATGTAACATTTTGTGCAATCATGTACATGGGTGTGGTATTCTAATCGAGGATGCACAGGATTTATTTTAAAAGATGGAACAAAGTGTTCTCTCGCTAAATAAAATGATTAACTTTCTCTGGCTGTTCAGAGTCAAAATTGCCCACATGGGATTGAGACTTTCTCCAAGAATGCTCGTAAGTGTAACTTTCCTGTGAAAGAACTCCTTTAGGAAAATGAATTCATTCAGTATTAGACAAATGGTCTGCATAAAAAATAAGGGAGAGACCCTTTTTTTTGTTTAGTGTGGACTGGCACCCCATCTAGGTATTGTTCCTGCCTTGTGTGCCCAGTGGTTGCTGACACAGGCTCTAGCTTCCCCAGGACACTGGATAGATGGCCTTTTTTGTAAAGAAGACCATGCATGCTTAAGAGTTACTGGTTCATGATCTAGTTATCTTGCCAAATTGCCAAGCTTTACCTTAACACATGGTTTGGAGGGCAAGTGTGAAGGTATTCTGTCCCCACATTGGTCTGAAGTATGGCTGTTTGGAACTGGCTTGTATCAGAAGCCTCTAAGTACCATGACGTCCTATTGGCTGTTGGGGTTGGCCAGAAAACCTATACATTTGCTAGCTTTACCTTACTCTTACCATACTGATGAAAGACCATCTCACACCATGAACTGAAAAGGGCAACACAATGAAGAGCACAGCTTGGCAGCCATATTGAGACAGGCATGCGGCCTGTTCTGAAGAAAGCTGACTAAACATGAGGACTTAACTAGAGACATTTTAAGTAACTAACAAGTCTGTGTGCCACCTGAAACTACACATCACCATTTATCAGGTTGTATGGTTGCTAATATTCAAATGTACTTGGCATATTGCTATTATTTATGAATATTATCAATAAAATATTATTTAAAGTGTAACTTAACTCCTGCTTGTCTTTTACTACACCTAATTGCCTGTGGTTATAGATGTAGAAGGGAAGGTGGGGAGAAGTTATTTGGTACAATACCTTATAAACAGTGGTAAGTCTGTTACCACTTGAGGAAAAGGCTACATATTAATAATACAAAAGAGGAAAGTAGAGCAATATAATATTCTACCAAGACAAAACACAACCACTCGGGTCCTCAACAACGAGGATCCTGCAAGCCGGATCACCCTCCAAAAATAACAATTCCCATTTAAATAAATGAAAAAGGACATTTCAGGGAAATAATAACCACAGCAATCTCAGTTCCACTTAACACAATTTGGGGACATAGTTTATCCCAGCAGCATTGGGCATGAGGTTGGAACTTCTTTTGGAAAGGGTGCCAGTTTATCGCAAAGCCCACTTAGATATGCACCAAACCAGTTTAACCTGTTGGTTAGCCAGTTAGTCTAACGTACATCTATGGGATTAAATAGTAGTACCCAGAAAAAATCCTATGCAGAAATGAGGAGTACATGCACATTCCACAAAGGCAATGACCAGAGGAACAGCATTAAATCCATTAGGCAGAAGCACTAACAAATAACCACTGTGCCTCCCATTAACAAGTACAATTATACTTTTAAACTGCATTACAGGCTGCACTGGATGTAAAAAAAAAAAAAAAAGTCATTCTTGTGAAATGATTTATTTAACTGAACAGATGAAGAGACTAAAATATTATCTTTTTCATTAGATTATAAAAATAATAAATACATTTATAATAAATACATTTATGTCAAACTGGTTGACATGCAGTATTAGCCTAAGACTACATGCTGTGAGGGAGCAGGCAGTCCTGTCTAATTTCCACAATGTTATTTGCCAGTTTCTCAGTGGCACAGCTGATTAGAAGACGATGAAGAAGGACAGGGCATTGGCAGTGGCTTTTTAGCTGTGCTCCAATGAATGCTGAAGTGAGCATTCACATTTTATATAACTTTAAAAACAAGAATACTGCAGCGCTAGTGCCAGGTGCTAATGGATTCTTTGCTCTTTACATGGCTGTTTTAGGTAACTAGAAACTAGCTAATCTTAAAAGGGCCGCTTGCTGTTGTCACATTAAGCTGGAATTCACATGCAACTTTAGAGGCTTGCCATTTTCTTAGGGTCCACTCTAGTGGGCTCTAAAGCTGCTCATTTGCCTGAAGGAATGTCAGCTCATACTGTTGTTGACACATCCCTGGTTGATGTAAATTATCAGTGCAGTTACATAGCCATTCCTTTGAAGTCGCTGTCACCAGCGACAACTTTCAACACCTTGCACTGGTTCAGCAATTCTTCGACATGTCAGGGTGGTCTTCATTTCTACTGCAGTCCTGCAACCTGTGGCAAAGGTACATCAGCAAGGGTCTTGACCGCTGCATTGTTTAGTTGCCGCTGCATAGATTTTGAGTGCTGTGCTTTCATGCGGTGCAGCAGAGATGTTTAATGCTGCACTTCTTTGTTGTGATTTGTCTATTATTTGAGGGTAGACAATCCTCCTTGTCTGAAGCTGCAAATATATCTCATAGCTAGCTATGTTCCTTCCCTGAAATGACTCTGCAAACAGTGTTCCACGTCCGGATCTCAGTTTTGAGACTCCACCTAAACTGCTGCTCTGTAATGCCTCATCAGTCTGCTGCATTCTTTCCGTGCACAGTTTCATCTCTCACAATGTTTCCCTGAGGTCAGTTGCAACTTGATGCACCACACTTTTTCCCAGCAAAGGGGCCTGAAGCTAACCAGGACCTTAGCAGATGAAGAGGCGGTGGTGGAACTGCAGAGGTAGCAGGGTCTAAGCAGTCTTCCTTCCTATGCTGATGCTGCAAACAACATTCCAGACCACAGCATTTTGCATTGAGACTCTCCTGTAACTCCTCAGAAGAGGCCAGAAAGTCCAATTTTGGCTTCTATAGAACTCTGTGCTTTGCTAAATTGGTCTTATCCTTATCCCATTCCTGACACCAATGTTATTCAAATGAATTCTCAATGGATTTTCTCGCTCTTTGCATCACTCTTTTAGGTAACTTGCTATCCTTGAAAGGGCTTCTCACTGTTCCTGCACAAGTAGGAATTTATATACAACAGCATTGCAGGCTTGACATCTTTCTAGGCTCCCCAGCAACTAGCTCTGAAGCTGCTCATCTACATGAAACAATGCCAGCTCATACTGGTGGTGACTCCTCCTCAGTCTGACGCAACTTGTCAGCGACTTTACAATATGCTCCATGGAAATTGCACTAGTAGTTTTCAGGTAGGGCCAAGAGCACCAATAGGATGACACAGTGAAAGAGAAAGTCTTGAGATATCTAAAAGAAACCCAGACCCCACTGAAAAACAAAGGCAGGAAATTGGCATTTCAGGGCGTGAGGTTTGGTAAATTGTGACAAGCATGGAGACCCAGAAGAGTGACATACAAGACAGCCAAACAGAACTGAGAGATAAAGCATGTGCTGTACATAACAGAGTAAGTGCCAGGGGTAAGTGGCCCACTCTTTTTAGGGAAGTTAGAATTTATAAATGGCTCTAAGATATTCTGACAATTGTGTGGCAGCACAAGTTCATTAGCTGAGGATGTTGCCATGTTGTCCATTCAAGGGTGAGTTCAAATGAATGTAATGTTAGTCTCTCAAGATATTTTACTCTGTCAGACAGCAGAAACAGAAATTGGGCACAGTCTTCTCTGGCAAGATTTGTCAAGGGTTCTACATTGTTGTCCATTAAAAATATCTTAAGCAGTTTTGAAAAACTGTGTCTGCCAGAAAGGTGTCTCTGAAGTTCCTTGCATACATCAATGGTATTTTCTATTGAGAGGTTTTCTCCAGAAAATTTCCTATCAAGTGAGTCCTAATGGCTTTTGAGATTAAAGTCTTTCATGATACTAGCATTTTAATAAATGAGCAGGAAGGGAAATAAAAGGCAACTGCCATGCACTATTCACTTGAATCATAAGTGAGACTGTGCAACCCTTTCTGAGTCTGGCATTTCATCTGCTACACTTTGATGGCTAATGGCTCTGTCCCTCTGCTTCTCTCTCTTTCTCCCTTTGCTACTATACAGTTTCATACCTGAGCCATTGAAACGTGAGCAATTTAAAAGCTTGTACTCTTTCATGTGAATTGTAGGTACCAAGCAAGAGCCCTGACAGATTTTGTGTTACATGTTTTGGCATTGCAGGGCGAACCTTTGAACAAAAGCAACACACCATTTAATTGTCATATTGCAAATCCTTTTACAACAGTCATTTGTATTTAATTTACATTTAAAGGCACCTTGTAGCTGCCTGTGATTCATTATATTTAATTGCATTCTACTTCTTGTTATGGCTCCGGCTTTTGCATAAAACAGTCCTAGAAATATATTTCATCATTACAGTGAAGCAGTCATTTAACATTCATTTTACAGTGCCCTCCATACTGTTTGGAACAAACACACATTTGTCCTTTATTTACCTCTTTGCTCCACAGTTTAAAATCACAAATCAAACAATTCAGATGTGCAGACTTTAATTTAAGGGTATTTGCATACATTTCAGGCACACCATGTAGAAATTACTACACTTTTTCTACCTGGTCTCCCCCCCCCCCCATTTCAGGGCACCATAATGTTAGGGACAATTGGCATCACAGGGGTTAGTGATCACTCTGGTGTGTTTCATTTGTGCATATATCTAGGCTGGCTTCTATCTATAGACTACTATCTATGAAATCTGCCAGTCAACATGAGAACAAGAGTTGTGCCAATGAAAGTCAAAGAAGCCATTATGAGGCTGAAAAACAAGAATAAAACCATTACAGACATTGGTAAAACCTTAAGATCATCTAAAGCAACTGTCTGGAACACGCTGGTGAGCTCAGAAATTGCAAAGGGACTTGTAGGCTAAGGAATAGCTCCACTGCTGATGACAGAAGATGTCAAGTAACTACACAGGACACCATCATAAATCTTACAGAGCCTAAGCCTCATCAGGTCAGAAGAGCAGCAGCACCTTAGGAAGGTGGTCATAATGCTTTGACTCAGTATCTGAGAAGCATGGGTATGTTTTAAACAAGAAAAAAAACCTTCAGAAAAAGATTTTTTGCTTTCCCAACATCGAGAGGAATTAAAAACACTAATAAAATGTTTAACTATATGGCACTTTATCTGTTTGGAGACTTACGTTTTATAATTTTCTTATATAATACACTACCGTGGCTGTTTGTTTGTCTGTCCTGCTACTGTGTGAAGAGATATTACTGTAGCACTGAAATGAGATCGGGCATTTGAATACCACAGTAATTAGTTTAGAATGACACGAGAGCACCGATATAAGCTATGGCACAACCTTCATAGGAACATTAGAATTATTTGCTGGCACACCCTTGGACAGCCACAATAATCATACATTTACGAGCCACTGGGATTTTTGCACTTTTCCCTCAAGGCAAAATTGCTCCAACTCCTTCAAGTTTGATGGGTTGTGTTGGTGTACAGCAATTTCAAATCTTGAACAGACTGAATATACATCAGCATGAAGAAAACCAGCATCTTTATTTTGAACTGTTGTTTTAAAAGCACGCACTAACTGTTACTGTGAAAATGTGGGCAACAAAGACTCTGTAAGCTTTGGCAATAATATCTTGGTTTTGATAAATAAAGGAGACTCCTTGCATTGCAGTTGGTGCATTTTTTAACGAAGCTATATGAGTACAAGTGTGCAGTAAAATATTGTGCAGTGCCCCTAGAGGACAGCATGTGGCTACTTACTCGGGGGTCCATATTAAGGAAACCGATTTGAATATTCAGTCAGTTCACTTTGTTTGGCTCCACTACCTGAACTGCTGGGCCGTATAATCGATTCAGTTTTTTTCTGTAAGATCCGCTCCAGTGATTTATGGATATTTTGGAAGCACTTACATTATTCAGATGGTGACTTCTCTCTCACTCTATTCCTAGACCTCATCTGTCAACTCAGTCTGACATTTTGAAAGGCTAATGGGATTCTAATTAGACTGTTCAACTGCAAAATGTTTTATTACATTATATAGACGCTACAGGTTACTTTTCCCAATTCAAATGTTCCTCACTATATCTGGGCACACTGTACCTTATGCTCCAGTGATTCCGGTATCTTTTAAAAACTGAATTCTCTATAATGCCTCTGGACACGTGGGAGGCATCAACATATGAAAATAGTTGTTTTGAAACAATAAAGTGTAATAATCAGTTACTACTCGATATAAAATTAAACATTTTAATAAGGCACACAGCTACATTTATGTATATACTGGGGCATCACTATGTGCTTCCCTTACCAAAAACAAAAATGCCAAAATAGTCATAACATAACATTTTCAAACCTGCTTAGTCCATTTCAGGCTCATGGTGGGGCAACAGACTATCCAGGCAGCACTGGGCACAAGGAAAGAAATGATCCTGGACAGAACGCCGGCATATCACAGGTCAGCCAAAACAGACTTCTTTATCTAAATATAAAAATTATTAGACTTAATTAATACAGATGAGAGATAAATAGTAGGATAACCTGTTTAGAACAGTGGCTAAATTAACAAATGGGAATTCAGATCTACAGTGCAAAATACCAACAGATATTAGCAGTACAAACTTTATGAACTTCTTTAATGAAAAAATTAAAAATATAAGGTCCCAGATCTCAGCATCACAGTGCAAACAACATACTAGCTGTCTCACCTTGCATTCAACACTTATTTCAATCCTGTAACTGAGCAGGAAGTCTTAACTTTAATTTCTAAAATGAAACCTACTACTTGTTCCCTAGATCCAGTGCAAACAAAACTAACACAAAGTACAATGGATGTTCTTGCAGTGCTTATTCTTAGCATTATCAATAGTTCATTATTGCATGGCACAGTACCTGATGCACTAAAAGTGTCAGTCATTAAACCATTACTTAAAAAGTCAGACCTAGACCCACACATACTAAATAATGATAGACCCATTTCAAATTTACCCTTTATCTCCAAAAAAAGTACTCGCTAATGAGCTTCAGTCACACCTTACGCATTACAATTTATTTGATTTGAAATTCCAGTCTGGTTTCCGCACTGGTCATAGTACAGAAACGGCACTAACGAGTATTGTAAATGACATTCTGATATCCTGTGATGAAGGAAACTCCACCGCAATTATGTTGTTAGACTTAAGCGCAGCGTTTGACGCCATTGACAATTCTATTTTACTGCACAGGCTACAAAATGATGTTGGGCTTACAGGCACTGTGCTCGCTTGGTTTAGTTCTTATTTATCAAATTGATTCAAATGCATACAGAAATGTGCTGAAAGTAATTTTCACTCGACTGCAGATGACACCCAGTTATACCTTTCTTTCAGATCAAATGAAATTTCTCAGATGTTGTCTTTAATTAGTTGTGTTAGTGAATTAAAGGAGTGGATGGATGAGAACTACTTGTCTTTAAACACAGATAAAACAGAGATGTTAATTATTGGAGGGAATGACGCTGATCACAACAATATTTTGTCATCATTTAACTCAGTTGGAATCACCATTAATTTACTGAATCAGCCCGCAATCTAGGAGTTATCTTTGACTCTAGCATGTCATTTAAAGCGCATATTACAAAGTTGTCCAAATCATGTTTCTTCCATTTTAAAAACATTAGGAAATTAAGGCGCTTTCTAAATAAGCAGGATTCTGAGAAATTAATTCATGCATTTATTTGTAGTAGGATTGACTACTGCAATGCTGTGTTCACTGGATGTTCAAACTGTACATAACACATAACTCCAGTTTTTAAATCCTTACACTGGCTCCCGGTTAAGTTTAGGGCAGATTTCAAAATCTTCCTTTTAACATATAAAGCATTAAATGGCCAAGGTCCAGCTTACTTGTCTGAACTTATCATGACTTTGTCACACTACGTGCGCATGGGAGGCAGCTAAAGGGCTTGAGCAAGGGCAGTTCTGAGACATACCGGGATGTGGCAGAGTGCACTAACTCTTTTTCTCCCTTGCCAGCAGACCATTCACGGGAGATCCCACCTGGTCTTCTTGACGTCACTTCCGGGACTGAGCCAATGGAAGGAGACCTTGCCGGCTCCGGCCCCTGTGATGTCACGTCCGGGCCCGCACCAATGGCAGAAGACCTTCATGAGCCTGACCCCTTTGACTTCACTTCCTGTCTTCCCCTTTAAAAGCCTCCACCTTTTCTCTATTCCCTCAGTTCTGTTTTGGACTCGATTTTGTGCAGATCAGTGCGGTATTCATTTGATCGACATTGCAGTCAGGAAATAAGGTCTCAAGATGTCAATCTGCTTATGATTCCAAGGATTAATAAAATAACAGTGGGAGGTCGAGCTTTTAGTTACAGGGCCCCTAAACTGTGGAATGGTCTGCCTGCTACTATAAGAGGTGCCCCTTCGGTCTCAGCTTTTAAATCCTGGCTGAAGACTCACTGCTTCAGTTTTGCATACCCTGACTAGAGCTGCTGATTAACTGTACAGACTGCATCTCTGTTGTTAGTCATTAACACTAAAACAAAAGTAACATGAAAGTTATAATTTGTTACTAACCCTCACCTATTCTGTTTCTCTTCTCAGTACTCAAATGTTGCACTTGGTGCCACGGCCCACCTGTCAAGTTGTTTTGCCTGCCTAAGGTAAAGTCATCCGTGATGAAGGACTGCAGGAATCGTGGGGTAGAGGGGTCCTTTCATCGGATTGGCTGGCACATCGCTATCTCAGAATGGCTTAGAATCAGGAAGTTAGCTGGGCAATTGGAGTTATATGGAATATTGTCTGGTGTGTAGATGTTTGATGTCATAGGTGTTATGGATCAGCCAAGGTCAGGAATTGTATAGCTAGGCCCAATGTGGCAGCTAGGTTTATTTTCTGTTATTAATTAGTTAATACAATACAATAAATTTTTGTATAGCCCAAAATCACACAAGAAGTGTCGCAATGGGCTTTAATAGGCCCTGCCTTTTATAGCCCCCCAGCCTTGACTGTCTAAGAAGACAAGGAAAAACTCCCAAAAAAACCCATTTGGGGGGGTTGTAATGGCAGAAACATTGGAAAAGGCATTTCAAAGAGAGAACCCTTTCCAGGTAGGTTGGGCATGCAGTGGGTGTCAAAGAGAAGGAGGTCAAGGCCAGGAAGAATGGGATAAACTGCCCAAATCCATGAGTGCAAAGCTTGTAGACTTACTGTACCCAAGAACATTTAAAGATGGAATTTCTGCCAAAGGAGCTTCTACGAAGTAATGAATTATGGGTCTGAAATGTTATATGATTGAGAGATTTCAGCTTTTGATTTGTAATAAATTTACAAATCTTTCAGAAAATAGTAGTGACCACTAGGGGGCTTTGCAGCAACTCAAACCTCAGGCATATTCTGGGATCAAAGATATATTTTATTATATAAAGCACTTTATAAAAAAGCTTTAAAAAAACCATACAGTGCAATGTAATTTTTCTCCTGTTTTTCTCTCTTCTTCCACTCTTCTAGTCAAGCTTTGTCCTTTTTCCACCCAACTCCAACTCACCTGGACGAGTTTAAGCAGCTTCTTTTATGTTAGGACCAGGAGTACTTCCAGTGCTAGGGCAATTGGAAGACCCAAAAATGAGGGAAAATGAATTCCTGCAGCACCCCTGGAACACAACGGGACACTATGGGACTACAATTCGCAGTGTGTCTTTTGGGTGTCCATACAGCTAGTGTCACCTAGTGTGACAGGGAAGGATGTAATCGTGCCAGGTTGTTCCCCCCCTGACCTTTCACTACACTGGCCTCAGTGGTTACCTCTCAGATAAGGTACCTTGCTCCTTCTCAGCTGGGACACCTGTCCATGCAAGTAGTCCATCAGCATGTTTTCAATTTGTCATTATGGTTGAATAAGTATAGACTGATGGGTAAAAATGTCAGATTTATCCATCCATCCATCAATTATCCAACCCGCTATATCCTAACTACAGGGTCACGGGGGTCTGCTGGAGCCAATCCCAGCCAACACAGGGTGCAAGGCAGGAAACAAACCCGGGCAGGGCACCAGCCCACCGCAGAGATTTATCCTTATAAATGTTGTAGAACACAATAATGTGTGTAGAAAGTAAAGGGATCTGAATATTTTTTGAATCCACAGTATGTCATCATTTGCTGTGTATTTCTTCCCCAGGTCACTTGAAAACAGCCTGATTATAGCCAGAAATCATCTTTTTCATTGAGTGGTAAAATGATGCCTTTTACCCGAGACACATCTCAAGGATAATTCAAGCAAACAGAATGAACCTGTCTACAATGTGGAGAGCCATAGCACAGGGTCTGAATGAGAGATTCCAGCTTTTTATTTTTAATAACCAGCTTTTGACCTGATAAGTCATTTCAATTTGTGGACCTTCAATTATTGGTGCACTTTTCTTTGTATTGGTCCAAACAAAATCAAGATAAGAGTACTATTAAATTGTCTAATTTGAAAACATTTAAATTAAGTCTGAGTAAGAACCTTATGGTTTATTTAAACATTACATATAAAAAGATGAAAAAGAAATATTTAATGTGGATTTTGGGGTTTCATAGAGCAAACAAGAGTGGGAGAGATATCTAAGAAAGTAGAGGAAAGTAGGTTGAAGTAGTATGGATATGTGATAAGGAGAGACTGAGGCAAAAGAGTGATGGGAATGGAAGTACCAGGGAAGAGAAAGCAAGTGAGACCAAAGCAGAGGTGGATGGATAAAGTAAAAGAAGATCTGATGGAAAAGGGTCTTACATGAAGGAGGTGCAGGACCAAGGCTGATCAAACACAATGATCTCATGTAGAAGTGAGAAAAGATGAAAAGGAAGAAGAACAAGAAGAAGAAGAGACCACATGGAGGTCCAGGTGCACAAAGGGCCAAAAAACTAAGAGGAGCCAGAGCAGCCTAATTCTCCTCCTTGTCGTCATGGCTGTTGTTATTATACCAGCGTAAAGAAAGCTCTAGCAAGTGTTCTGGAGGGCTCCTGTTTAACTTCTATGCAGGATCATCAGGTAGGTCTTCACAGCACAGTGTCAGCATTGCTCAAATAACATTATGTTCTATAATTTATTACTTTAACAGGTGTTTTGATGGCATCCTTTCGTCACCACTTTGTAAGATTGTATTCCCATGAGCGCTGCCATTCAATATGTTTTTATATAGGACCTGACATTTTGTGTTCTTTCTTTTAATGGACGCTACACTGCTGAATAGTTGATAACCACAGGATCTGAGATACCTTGGCATCTGTGTTATAAAATAAGAATGTGAACATTAAATGGCATCCAGACTTTAAAGAAATATCACAAGAGTCGGACTACTCTTCAGTTATTTCAATTCTGCTTATGATTCAGGTTTTGAATCTAACTACATATTTAGCATGCTCCATTTA
Organism: Polypterus bichir lapradei; assembly: GCA_026402145.1. Lineage (NCBI taxonomy): Eukaryota > Metazoa > Chordata > Cladistia > Polypteriformes > Polypteridae > Polypterus > Polypterus bichir. The sequence goes on from JANRMT010062807.1 coordinate 48,572,362, forward strand.
AGTTATGAATTTTTCTCTTTTCTTCCTGCATTTTATCTTAGATAATCTGATTTTCTTTCAGTAATTACCTGTTATAATAAGTTTGTTATAAAACACGCAATATAAAAGAACATATTTCCAAGGAGCTAACACACTCCCATTGGAAACATTCCCCTAAAATCTCTGACACTTCATTAAATAAATTAGTGTATTGTTTTCCTCTTGGGGGCGATAGCTCCCTGGTTGGAATAAGTTCTTTTTAATTGCGGCGTTTTAAGTAACCTGAACCTAAATAGATATATTATAATGAGGCAATATCCCTCCCATAGTGATATGGTGGTAAGAAATCACATAAGTAAAAATAACTTAGCTTTCTTTAATGACGATTTACGCGACATTACAGACAAAAGAAGCCATAGCAAGACTATTATCAAAGTGGGATCTCGATGTATACAGTCTGCTATTTTCATCGCTCCGCTGGAAGGATTTTTCAGAATTGGATGACGTTATCTCCCATCCATCCGTTGGCTGTTGGTGTGCCGGGCAATGTTCCAAGGCTTTATACTTTTTCTTCACGTGCAGGCCCTTACTTAGGTAAATCATGCCATTCCAAACAAGGCAAAGAGAGGATCCAATATCATGCTGACTCTGTCACACAGAAATAGTACGAGGCCCATTTTTGTAGTTGTCCCTTTCTTGTCTTCTAATGCTTGCCTAGCAGTTCTAAATGATGAGCCCCTATGTGCTAAATCTGGCCTGTACATGTGAGTGGATTTATAAAATATTTTTTGTACAAAGCACAGTGACATTAAACTTTTATTCTTATTACATGCACCAGGACTTAAATGGAAAAACCAGACAAACATGACATGCAGGCACTTTTATCAAACCATCGATGTCATAGCTGCAGCTCAGGTGGCACATATGTTTATGGCTTTGGATAACTTTTGTTTTGTGTGCCAGCACGAGTTGTGACAAAATCAAAGTGTGTGGAAGTACTTGCTTATAAGATAAGATACTTTGTGTTTCCGATCACTAATTGTATTTGCCTTTGCCAAGCTGTTACTCAGTCTTCTTTTGAAAGCAATCCTTTCTTAAAATGTAAATAGTACATTTCAGCTCATTTCATTTCTAGACATGTTATATATATATATATAGCAGCAGCAGCAGTCTGGAAGTAGGACTAATTTGTGAATCAGGTCAAAGGCTCACTTCAAAGGATTGAATGCTATCTAATGAGGAGAAACGGATGGAAATTCTTTGCTGCAACACATTAATCACATATTTATATTGTACATTACCATAAATAATGTATATTATTAATGTAAAAGAGACTGGTGTGGGTGTTATGGATTCCACAGAAATATGTTGTATAAGGTCATATACAATACCTATATGAGTATATCATTTTTTTTCTTCCAAGATTATAGGTCTCAGAGTTCTGCTTACTTAAAGAATTTCATTCACTGAAATGCTGTTTATTGCAAGAAATAAGTTGTAAAATACAGGAAAGAAACTTTCTTTCTGGCAGAAGTTAACTAAACACTTTATATGGGTCAACCTGAGCCAGATCAGTTCATATCAGTTGTACAGAAAGAGGTGAGAAAAACTACACAGACTGAGTGATCAATTGACTCAGCTATTAATCTATCTTGATTTGAAATTATAAATCATTGAAAAGCTCATTACTAAACCTATTAGTAGGCAGCTACTGCCGGGTTACAGGGCACATCTCATTTTCATTAACATTTTTATGAAATGAAGATATCCAGTTCTTTCACCATTTGTCTCCACTGCGGCAATAAACAGCATAATGCAAGTGGGAGTTGCTTTAAGGCAGGATAGATTATAGTATTTATTGATGCAACCATCCTCTAAACCATCTTATCCAGTGCAGGGGACAGCTGAAGCCATCCCAGCAAGCAATAGGAGAAGGCAGGGACAACACCCTGGACAGGTGGCCAGCCCTCTTCAGGGTGAACACAAACAAGTACAGCCAATTGAAACAGCCAGTTATTGGTCTGTGGGAGGAAACTGGAGCAAACCCACATGGATGCACGTACGAGATACATGCAGATAGCCCCCAGGTTGCGACCCCCAGACTCCTTTCTACGAGATAGCAGTGCTACTGCTGTGTCACTGTGCTCCTAATTTACTGATTAACTTCTTCTTCTTTTTGCAAGAGAACGATCTTCTTATTCTTCATTTTTCGGCTGCTCCCGTTAGGGGTTGCCACAGCGGATCATCTTCTTTCTTATCTTTCTGTCCTCTACATCTTGTTCTGTTACACCCATCACCTGCATGTCCTCTCTCACCACATCCATAAACCTTCTCTTAGGCCTTTCTCTTCTTCTCTTGCTTGGCAGCTCTATTCTTAACATCCTTCTCGCAATATACTCAGCATCTCTCCTCTGTTTTATTGATTAACAAAATACACTATTTACGTTAACAGATGCCCTTTATTTGAGACTTATTCTAATAACAAAGTACATTGGGTTGCAGGTCCCCTTGGCCACTCCTTATACCCCACCAAATGTCAGTAATATCTCAAGTTTACATTCACAGAAGTTTAATTTTCTCTGTTGTCCCATGGTTTGAAAGTAAATTCATCACTTTGGGACATGGCCACATTTATATGGTGATTAGGCCATGAATATTCAAAAAGGAATTTTTTTTTTAAGCCTAATTGGTTACTGACAGGAATGTGACAGGGAGTAGCTAATAGCATATGCACAATACACAGGTTTACTGTAAGTTGGTTGGAAATTGTAACCAAAGGTTTGAAGCATGCAATTGTGATCCGTGAAGTGTATTCCATACACATTTTATTTAAAATGGGTAATTTAGCCCATGAATAAACACAATTGAAACCAAGCAAATTGCGAATCAGCTCACAGGGAGATGGGAAGAAACAAGTGGAAGACGACTTGCTATTTAAAAATGCTGACGTCCTCGCTGTTCAGAAAACTGCCCTTGTACAATCTGCAAATGGGTCTTTCAAGCCCATGCTAGCCATGGGACTAATTCCAAACACAAACTGACTCAGTTAGCACACTGTATTGCAGATTATAGCAGGAAACTTGTAACTCATATTAATTTACAGGGGGTAGAAGACTATATCATATTCTAATAGCTATGAAAGAAAATTATATTCTGTTCTACTTAAGCAAACACTAATACAAGTTTAATTCAAAGCTTTAACTTCCTAAGATTGGATCTTACAGATATATATATATATATATATATATATATATATATATATATATACTGAACAAAATATATATAAATATAAAACAAGGCAATAAGAACAAAGATGCATTAGACAAGGTTATGCCTTGTTGTTTATTAATAATAATATCTCTTGCTTGTTATGTCACGCTCTGTAATGAGATCAGCAGGTGTGATCTATAAAAGATGGGTTCATGGTAGGTGTCCTTGTTTTAACCTAAGAAACAATCAAATCAAACTACTTGCTATTTCTACCGATACACTCAATAAAATGTTATTGATTCTCTGATGCTACAATTGAGACTTACAAATTTTCAATTATAATCCTGACCAGCACAAAAGAAAAACACAAACCTGAAACAGAAAGTGAGTTTAGGCTCTCCAAAATCAATAATAAAAACAGAAACACTTAAATTTTCCTTCCAGGATGTAAATAATATTAATTGAAAAGAATATGCTGAAAAAGTAGGTGCATGCCAGTACGATAAATTATTTATATCAAACCTTAAAGATAACTGATACTAATAAAAATTCACCCCATCTCTGGCAGAGCACATACAACAAAATATTTAAAAAGTCAAGGGGTCTCATGTACAAATGGTGCGCATGCACACAAATATGTTGCGTACGGCCGTTTCCACACTCATTTTGCGATGTATAAAAACTAAATTTGCCATAATGCTACACATATTGTCACGGCAGCCTCCCACCTTGTGTACGCACAGTTCTACTCAGTTTTGCAAATTGGCAGCACCCAGCATCAAAGCAGTGCTACTGTTTCTGTATGATCTCCCTTTTTTTCAGATTTGCATCAATGAGGCGGGATTTATCAAATACACCAAAATTAATTGCATATCATTTACAAATTTAATTCACTTAATTGTAATCATTCTGTAACAATATAATGGTGCAAGGAATGGCCAAACTAATCCAACTACCATAGCTTCTTTAGCGTTGTTAGAAGAAATTGCAAATGGAAGAATTAGAAGAGAGTATTTATTGATGATAATAACTGGCTTTAAACTCGATTCCTATTTCCACGAGCTATCGTCTTTGAGCTGTGTGATTAACTAGCGCCGGCTTTACAAAGGCAGACTTTGAGGAATTGTGCTCTACTTGCTCTATTGCAAGTTCTGTTCACTCTCGGGTTTTTGGCCACAGAAGCTTTTCAACAGGAACTTGCTGACGATCGAGTATTTTACAAACATCACTGAGTTGCACCATGCCAGCTGTATGCAATGCTATTATTTGCTTGTCATCCAGATAAATAAGATTTCCTTACATTGTGGTTGAACTGTGAAACATCAAAGCACAATTCGCAACAACGTCCAGTTTCCAAGTGTAATCGTAGTGGTCAACTGCACGCACATTGCTATTGCGACGGCGCGGGACAAGTTACATCAGCCAAATGAATCACCGAAAGAATGAGCTGGCATTACATCATCTATAGCAGGAGCGCCTACAAAAACAGCAACTCAGCACAGTCGCAGGTGCTTTTTCCAACTAGTGCAGCAAAAGGCAAGTAGTTCCTTTAAAGACAGCAAGTCACCTCAAAGAGCTATGTAAAGAGCAGAGAATCGATCCGATATTGCGCCTGATGCCGATGCTACACTATAAAGGCAAACTTCCATCCATCCATTATCCAACCCGCTATATCCTAACTACAGGGTCACAGGAGTCTGCTGGAGTCAATCCCAGCCAACACAGGGTGCAAGGCAGGAAACAAACCCCAGGCAGGACGCCAGCCCACCTCAGTAAAGGGAAACTTGAGGGAATGAATTTGTTTATGTAAATAGAAAGCATTTCCACTCTCTTACTGTTCTGCTCTATAGTGCACAGAAAGTGTGTCACATTGTGCAAACATGTAGTGTCCTGCATAATGTGGCACACAATTGTTGCTTGCCTGTACCTGAACAGATGCAGTATGATGAACCTGACTCTGACCCACCAAATGATCAGCCAAACCGGTAAACATTTCAAGTTCATTTGAATGTAATTAGTACAATAAAAACAGTTAATCAGATGCAGCATTTATTTTTTAACCAATTCATTTAATTTGAGGTCAATATCACATAATTCAGCCCTTATATTTCTTAGCTCGTTGGCCACATCTCTATTGCATTTTGTGACTCAAGAACAGCATCTGTCAGCACACAGCCAGATGGTCACCCAGCAGTTTCTGAGGCAAGAGGTGTGTGAGCAGCCAGCAACTGAAGATGTGCAGGGATCACTGCGTGGATTTAGGTCCTCAGCACAGGGGTCAGCTTTTGTGATATTGTCTGAAATAGAATAAACATACAGTGGGCAGCGACTTGCCTTTTCACATCGACTAAGATAACTGAGCACTTCTATTTTATTTAGGTCACTGTGTGACTTCCTGAATTTCAACTTTCAAGTATCTCTGCCAGACCAATCACTTTTACATTAATATCATTTGCTGATATTCTTCTTTTTTCCATGTACTTTTGCCATTGTCTTTTAACAAAACACTTGAATTGAAGCAAAAATTGTGAAATTCTGGGGGGAGTCAGGGTGGGGCCACAGGCATGTTCATGTGTGTTAACTTTCTTGTTCATTGGGATTTAGAGGGGAAGTGAGTGGAACTTGGTGCACGCACAGTTTTAAGCATGTGCATATTTTTGTGTGTATGCACATTTCCATTTTTGTATGTACACCATGTTTTAGTGTAAATTCTACACCTGTAGGTATTTCACAAGAAACGATATTTCAGTTCTAATTCAGTACTAAAGTTATGAAAATGTAACAGATGTACATAACAAACTATTTATCTACTGAAACTGCTTGTCTTTGTAAATGAAATCTTGGTCCACAAGGGTGTCGTAACCTCTTACCTTTAATGATTCTGAAAGATCCCTAATTTACTGGGGATCCTCAACAGCTGACTCGATGTTGATAGGATTGAAGAGGTATGGCAAGCAGTCTGACTGTTAGGTTGTAGGTTTGCAATAAACATCCTTTTGCTAGTCTAGATCTATACGGTTTAAGGAGCGGCAAGTAGCTATAGGTCTCCAATTGGGTCCTTTCTATTAGTCTAGATTAATAGCCATGGCAGAATCATTTCAAAAATTAAAACAGGAAAACTATCCTGGTGAAATGTCTGAAAGTGAGCTCAAAATGACATGCATTGAAATAGTAAAAGTACAACATCCATTAGAGGAGGCACAAGCATAGATTGAAACTAAGTACAACTTAAAGGAATGCTGTGTGTCCACTAAAAGACTGAAATACTGCATTTAAAGCAAATGGCAGTGCATGCCAGTACGTTATGGGTAAAAGGATCTGAAGTGCTTTGCTCTGTTTGAATGAAGGCAAGTTGAAGAAAATAGACAAAAAGCTAATTAGCAAAAGTTAGAGTTGCATGTGTTTAAAAAGGAATTGTATAAAAAAAGAGAAGGAAAAAAAGTAAAATTGCAAATTTAGAAATAGAGTTTGGAATATAGGGATAATTGGACATCAGTATCACTACATGCACCCTAGCTGAAATGATACAGAAGGCCTGGTAAATAAATCCTTGAAGAAAAGGAGTTACACAATGCATTTGATAATAGAAGAAAATTTGGAATATGCGGCAGTTACATTTTTAGGATGCAAAAGTATATAGTTGTTTTACATTTACACATGAAAAAGCCCAAAAAGAAGGCTAATAAAGGGAGTAGTGAAATGGCACTAAATGATCTGGCCAAGTGTTAGTTAAAGATATTTGTTAGACCATTTAAGAAAGTTTTGTTATTGTTATCACTTGAAGAAAGACTATGGCTTGTAGTAAAAAGGTCTATGAAAGAGATTTGAAATTATAAGTATCATATGGCTGAGGGTATTACAGACATATTTCTCTTACCTAAAAAAGTGGGAACTGGTAATAAAAGGAAAGAAATTGGGTGCAGGAAGCCTGGACATTTGGAAAAAGAATGTAAAAACAGGAATGCAAGATTGAAGGGCAAAAGATTTCAGGAGGCAAGAAAAAACATCAGAGCTTTGCTTGAGAAAAAAAGTTTAACTAATTTTCAACAAGAGCAACAGTTAGTTTTAATGAAAAAAGGAGAAACTGCTTGACACTTAAGGACATTGATAAAGGATAACTTTTATTCAGAGTATGAGAAATTTCTTTTAATAAAAAAAAAATCCTGCTTTTTTAAATCAGGGTAAAGAGCAAAATCAACTGTAGAAAACAACATATGGAGCCTGTCACTTTTACTGGTGGACTGTTTTATCTCTGGGTTGTCATAATTCTCCAACTGTGTATCATTATGGCATTAAGGCAGCATTTAAGAGAGCTGGAACAATTTTCAGGTTCAGTTGTAATTCAATATGAAGGAAAAATGTATTTGTTTCTGCATCCATTGCAAAATGGAACACCATCCCTCGGTTAACTCTCATGTGCATTCTCATTCACCCAAGCCTTTTGTACCTTGCAGAACATTTTCAAACAGGTCTTCTTAAAATCACCCAGCTACATTTTGTAATAGTTTGAAAGCTTATTGCCACTACAACCTCTTCTCTGTAGAGTTTCCATCATTACATAGTGTGGATGGAACGGTAGATACAGTAGTTGCCATCAAATTACAAGGCAGAATGTTATACAAAAAATCTGAGACTTCAGTTTTCATTACAATTAGCTCTGACTGACTCTTGGCTGCCCTGTCTCATCTTTAGTTTAGTCTTTTATAGAATAAGATTCTTTCAGTCTCCAATGTTACAACTTTTTAAGTCAACAATCATAAGCCTGTAAGAGAATCTTCTTCAGGAGAGTAACCTATGCTATAAAAGTTAGGTGTCTACTTCATTGTTACAAGAACAACTCCAAAAAGTGTGAAAGTTACATCTAGATACTAATTAAAGAAATTGTTTAAATCAAACACCTTCAGGTAAGTGAAAGAGAAGGTAAAACTGGTGATGGAGCCGAGGAGGAAGTGGACAGGGTGGTGTCCAGGCTTCAGCACCAGTAGGTAATGGACAGTGTCAATGCAGAGGCGTGCAGGCTGTGGATGGGGTGGTCCACCCAGCCTATGGTCAAAGGCCAGTAAGAAAGGGAAGATGTACTTCATCATAAAAGAATTGACCAGGAGGAGTACAGGGTGAAGGCATTGGCACATGGTCGACAGGGGCATTGGAGAATGTGGGGGAAAGCACTTTGAGTAGAGTGATAAACTGGACAGACTTCTGGAAGCTTCCACAGACTCGGTTCCGTTCTGTTATAAGAGATGCCTACAACACCCTGCCAAGCCTTTGGCTTTCCAGCAGTGGTTTGGCTAGGAGCAATCCACCAATGCCACTGTCCAACATACTGTATAATATTTGCAAAATTTCACTGGCACAAGGTTGGTTCAGATGGCGGCATGACCAGGTGTTCTGGAAGATGACAGAAGTGCTGGAGAAAGAACAGCTTGAGGCCAACCACTGGAGGCCAGCAGCAAACCATTAGAACTCTTTCCTCAGACAGGGAGAACAAAGAAATAGCTCTATCAGAAGACAACACCAAATCTTCTGGATTTAGGAGTGAAGTTCAAAATGGAGGTGGACTTGAGCAGGCAGCTCCAGTTCTCCAGGGGTGATTTGCAGCATCTCATTATGGGCAGACATGGTACTGTGGGCTGCAGCCCTAAAATCTGTGCTACCTGCTGATAGTGCTAAGGGATGGAGAAATACAGGTGGTGTATGAGAGGAAGAGAATAAAATACTCACGGAAGTGGTGTGTGGGACTCTGCACAGTTGAGGTGGGAGCAAGAGGATTTGTGAGCCAATTAATAACATGACTGCTCAAGGACCTTGGTTTACGTGGAGGCAGACTACAGGAGGCAAGCAGGGAATTGTCAGAAGAAGCAGGGAGGGCATGTTTATGGTTGTAGCTGAGGAAGAGGGACAAGACTTGGCTTGGACAAGGCTTCCTGACGATAGGTTGTTCATTGCCACACCACCAGGAAACATTGTGGAATAAAGGGTGAAACATCAATTAATGGTGGTCCCCAGCTGATAAACCCTGCAGCTAACTGATAAATTATTGGTGGAAGTGTGGCAGGCATAGAGATGAGGAGGAAAACATCCACTTGTATATGTATGAAGAGATTGGACCCTAATATTATTATTATTTACTTATATGGCTGACACATTTATCCAAGAAAACTTATAATATTTGAGATCCAATTGGAACACATGCAGGAAAAGTAACTTGTTCAAGTCAGTAGCAGGATTTGAACTCCAAAGCCAAAAGCTTTAACTGCTAAACAATTGATATTGTTCCAGTTCCTGAACTTTAGATGAAGGTTAAGAACACTCCAAACAAGGCCATGAATTTAAGTTTCAAGTAAAGCACATACTTATGAGAAAGAATATTAAACAAGATAGTATAAATACCATAATAGAAACGGACCAGACTCTGAATGACACTGGGAAAACCCCTAGTGGAAGGAAAGGAACTGTAGATGCATAAGGTGCTACTATAAAGTCCTAAAGGTTTGGCAGGAAAAGAAGGGGGTGGATGGTCTACAGCAGGGCTATTCAATTACAATTTCAGTTGGGCCAGACTTTCAAACCAAGAAATTTAACTGAGCCAGGCATTTTCAGCAGCCTGTAAGCAGCAGGTAATGACACATTTTAAATTAACAGAAATTAATATATTTAAAAAATAAGTAATGTTTATTCAGTTTCCCTTTTACATTTGGTCACATCAAAAATGTATAAAAAAAACAACAAAGCTATAACTGAACAGAATCTGAGCTAGTAGCAATACTTTCTTTCTACTTTTGAAATAAAAAAAAAATAAATATTTTGCTCCCATCTGACCGAGGAACATCTCAAAGTGCATAAAATCAAAAAAGTGCACAGTATTAGCAATAACATGTTTCCCTTTTGAAATAAGACATCTTCCCCCAATTTAAAGAGGTGGTTGTGACAGGCAAGGGATTTTTTTTTTCATAGAACTTAAACTATTTCATTCACACTGTTTTAATCGCTCATATGACAGAGGAAAAATTTGAGTTCCACAACAAAGCCTTTCCTGTTGAAATTGTTTCCCCGCCCCCAGAAAAAAACTACCAATGTTTAAGAGCAGGGTTGCACGTATGGTACATTTATTTAATGATTTGTCTTTAAAATGTCTTTGTACAGAGTTCTTGGGCGTCAAGTAATGTATTATTAATTATAATTATTACTATTTTTTTTTTTTTATTAAATCTTATTTTCCATGTTACTTCGATGATGAGGTCCCTTTGAAGAATTTATTGGTAACAGAACATATTGTGCACACATCAAAACGACTAAAGTAACAACTAACAAAGTGCCATTTTTGATACCATTTTAACAAAGTTGACTGTCCACCATCAATCACAGAGCACCCTGATAAAACAACTGTAATTCACCTTCAACCTTAAAACGCAGACTTCATCACATCGCTGTGTGACGAAAGAGCAGGCAGGAAACTGCTCGTACATGTTTACTGACAGACTGGCCAGCATTTTGAATGGAGCATGAATTACATCAAAAGGGAAACGGCATACAAAGATAACAAACACAAGGAGATTGGTGACAATCACACCTTAGTGTGCTGCGCCAAACCAGAAGGGACAACTGAATTCCACAGGGCACAGATATATTCATAACAGGGGACGTATATGATGGGCAGATGAATTTCAAATGTTTTGCAAGCCTGACCGGTTGTGTCATATTCAGCTCTTCATTTATTATTCTGGCACAAGCATAACCATCTTCTTACTCAAATTCACGGCCGTCCCATCAGCAGGACCTTGTGTTCTTAAAAATATTTTCCCGCACCCGTCTCTAAGTCTGATGCCATTTTCACCTCGACTCCCTTGCACCCAGCATGGAATATAAACCAGCCTTTATGTGGCTCAGGGATATACAAAGGGGAGCCCGTACTGACATATATGTTTACGGCACATGCACTTGACAATAAAAAAAAATGGCTTTTTGCATCTGCTACGATACAATTAGTTGAAAGTTTCAATGATTTCATTTGCAACTGGCGAACTAAGTAGAAATAATTGCCAAAGCCTATTATTGGTTGCATTTGAAACCATTTTAGTTGCAGTATGGAGCCCTAGCAGGACCGTGGGCTGGGCCAATCAGATGATGCTTCTGGGCCGCATGTGGACCACAGACCACCATTTGAATAAGCCTGGTCTACAGCTTAGCAGGTATAAACAGAGCTTGAAATTCATTTTTAAAAATGGTGGGGGGAATCCCCCACTAAACTGAACACAGGATGGATTTCAGTCTTTGTTGGAAGATTGAGGGGGGAGGGGTGGGGTTCAAAAACCGACAGTTTAAAAAACATTATGATACTCATATTTGAGGCATTTTTTAATGTCATGACTTACTCTTTCTGATGTTTACAGTAGTTGATAGTTTATCTACTCAAAATTTTATCATCCAGTCTTTCAAATAATTGTTATTTCTGCTATTTTAACTTTAATAATTATTTAATTTTGCACATAGAGATTTACACTCATTTTTAGCCAAAAACCCAGACTTGCCATGGAAAAACTGCATTAGTAGAGGATATTCTTTAGTAGAGGATATTAGGAATATTCTTACTATTTCTTTTCCCTTTGGCTACAAATTAGTCCCAGTTATGATATGCCTTGCAGTTGGCAAGGCATGAAGAGCAAACAGTTTTCGAACCGTATCCCATAATGTATCGTATTGACCATACTGAATGTAATAAGTAAAGCATATGTAAGTTTGCCATAGAGAAATAGTGCAATATTTAAGTACAGAACGAAACTAAAGTTTAACAAGAAAAAGCTAAGTTGGTAGAAGAAACATTTTTTACCTTTTATCCTGTGTGTATAATAACCTTTTTCTCTATTATTGTGTGAACAGTTTTGCTTTGAATTTTCACTAAATCTTTTTAAAACAAACTTCATTGAACTGAGAAATTTCTTTTGTTATGTATTTGACTAATGCTTTATCCTACCTTGCTAACTCAGTAGCAGCTCGATTTTGGAAA
>JANRMT010062807.1:48599489-48639131 GCA_026402145.1 Polypterus bichir lapradei
ATAAAATGCACTACGAATCTGCTAAATAAAGATTTTACAGCAAATGACTTAAAATAACAACTTCTATTATCTTTATACATAAATTTATTATTTTGTTTATTTCAACAAGAGAAAGTGTTAATGAAGACTTTCGCACAATTCTTAAGCTAATTCATACATTGCACAGATCTCTTTATATTTCTGGCTGGAAAGTGTAAACAGAGATCCCTCACTCAACCTACATTTAACCTTACGTCCCTTGATGGGCATATCTTGTTGATTGTTTTAATTAATTACCAGCATTTCAAAGGTAAAACTGACCATTTATCATTTACTCCACACTGGATTACTTTACCATCCCTAGGATAGACAACTTAAAATTAATTTTATTCCTACACACCAGGGACACCAAGTTACTTCCTCAGCATGTGACTCACAAGCAAAATACTGTTGCAAAATGTTATTATGACTAATTTAAGAAGTTGCTTGTTAAGAATTGGCAGGTTCAGAATGCAGGGAAAGAGCAAATGAGAATGAAACAGATTCATTCAATTTTTGTTTGGAAGAAAAGTGAACATAATAAGAAGAGCTTAGAATCATATCAAAATAAGTATTCAACATGCATAATCCTTGTAATTCCTGAGGTAAAACAACAGTTCCATTTGCCTGTTTAGCTCTGCTGTTCTCCTGACTGGTACTACAGTAGAAGACCTTGAGCTTAGTAGACTGACATTGTACTGTATATGCAAGGTATGACATTTGCAGCAGTCATTCAAAAAAGCCTGTCACTGCTTCTCCAGAGCACTTACTTAAGCTTGCATGAAGCTGTCATGTTTCATCAGCTGTGTGGCATGGACCTGGAGCTCCTTTAGAGGCTGACACAGAAATCATGTTCAAGGTCCCTGTGAGTGATCCTGGACATGAACTTGTCAGGTTCTTTATCTAATTCCACAGTCTCAGGTAAGTTTTTCTGCTGGGCTAGGAAAGGTGCCTCTAATGAGGTGACTTACTCTCTGCAATCTGTGGACAGAAAACAGTTTCCAGTGAGTCACTGATACCAGCTATATTTTTCCAACTAAGTAACTCTGTAAGCATCCACTACAAAATGACTTTGGTATGCTGTGTTCAAAGAATTCGTAATAGATCATTCTTAATGAAAGTACTACTGACATATTGCGCTAAATTTGTAATCCAATGATTCTGAATTGCTTGTAACGTTACATAACTCTTCATCTCAAACTAGCAAACAAACATAAATGATCCATAGATATACAACGTAACCATGGATATGACTGATAATGGTGGCAGACAGAGAGATATGTATGACATGTTAGATAGATTGATAGCTACATAGACAGCTAGGTACTTCCATCTGTCTATCTTACATAATAATGAATGGTTTCATCTTCCACCTTCTCCCTTCGTCAGGTGAGCCCAGGTGAGCAAAAGGTCATGGAGGCCCACAGAAGATCAGTGGGCCCCTTCAATAAAGCTCCCTGCAGTGGCCCCTGTATTACTTTACTGCATGATTGCCTGTGAAAACAACAACTTCCAGGCAACTCTACAAAGTTAAATCTTAACAGAATGTCTGAGCTGTCGCTCACTTCCCAAGTTACCCAGTTTTCATTTAGTGATACTTGGCATCCTGTTCTGGGCAGGTCCTGAAACAGCTCTTGGATGGGATTATCTGGGACCACTTCCTAGAAGATGTACAGCTCATTGCAGTGCTGGTGTAGTATACAATAGGTAAATAAATAGGTAACTAGAAAAAGGTTAAAGTGTCCAGACAGACAGACAGACAGACAGACAGACAGACAGACAGACAGACAGACAGACAGACAGACAGACAGACAGACAGATAGATAGATAGATAGATAGATAGATAGATAGATAGATAGATAGATAGATAGATGTGAACTAAAAGGGATTCTCATTGTATGAGGGATTCATTTCATTTAATAATTTGCCAAGCACTCTTATTTAAGTACAAGCATTTGAGTGCAAGGAAGTCACAGTATTTGGCAAAAATGCATTAGGCTGGGACTAGCCACATCTTTGTTTAAATGTTGACATCTTATTGTCTTAATTTCCTCATAAGACATTTCTCTCTTTAGTGTGTGCTTTATGTCACTTGTATCTTCATGCATATAATATAAATGTTATGTTTTTACAATTTATTAGTTATATATTATAATTGTAAATATATGCAAATGCTATATAAAAGTATATTCTTAAAGTTGATGATTTGTATATATTCAAAGAGAATCATGAGCTTATATGAAAATAAGCATTATATCCTGGTGCACGTTAGTATAATAAGGGCTTGTTTATACTTCACGCTCAGAACATGTATGTGCACGCATCATGGCTGCCACACGTTCCCAGCGTTCATTTGATACATCATCTGAGCATGTTCTCAGAAATTAATTCAATGAGTGTGCGAGTTGCAGTACCAGCAAAAAGTCAGGAGGCACAGTGTAAAAAAAGTTGTAATGTGATGTCAGAGTCTCTGTTTACTATCTACATAGATAGTATCTACAGGATCGATGTGCGCACTTCAATGTTTGATGATGGATCGATGTGGTGAAGCAAAATGCTGACATACAGACGCATTCATGGTGCTTTTATATTCAAGCATCGCATATTCAGGATCATAATGACACGATATATTTTAAAAGTCTCACATACCATCTTTTGTGCTGTCTTTTTTTTCTAGGGCTTCCTCCTGACCTGACAGCCACGGCAAACAGTAATAGATCACCACACAGAACACATTAAATGTATGATATTACAACTCTCTGCACAATTAGAATCCTTAGATTTATACTCGATATCACTTTCATGATGAAATGCATTGAAGTATGTATGTTACATTTTACAGATAAATCGTTAATTTCGTTTAAATAATGAATACTGTTAATAATTACACACATGGATGGGAGTGACACAGTGGTGGAGCGGTAGCGCTGCTGTCTCACAGGGAGTCAAGTCTCTGGTATTCCCTGCCTGGAGATTACATGTTTTCCTGCTGGGTTTCCACGGTGAGCTCCGGTTTCCTTCCAAAGATGTGCAGATTTGGTGACACTAAAATGACGCTAGTGTATGTGAGTGCTTGTATTCACCTTGTGATGAGCTGATGCCCCGGCTAGGGATTGTTTCTGCCTCGTGCCCAATGCTAGCTGGAATGGGCACATCCCTAGATTGATGGATTTAATCATTAAACATCCTTTTCAGAGATATTGCGGTAAGGTGTCATCGGAATTTAATGGGTGTTCTAGGCAATTCACAACACAGCAAAGCCGAACCTGTTCTCACTGTGATAATATCTCGCACTGCCACCTGGTGGATTCCTCCAGATTTACGTAAAGAACATGCACAAGTATAAACAGTAAAAACACTTGTGTAGCAGGAGCATCCGCTGGAGCATGCATCGCGTCAAGTATAAACCTGGCCTAAGGGTTACTGTTAGTCTTAGACCATGAACAAGGTAATTAAGGAAGGACACAATTGATATAACATAAAAGGGCTGCGCATATTGCTCTTTTATTTGCTTTGTTTTGAATTTCTAGGAATCAAGGAAATTGTGTTCATTGAAGGTGGCAGGCTTAATCAAGAAACTAGATTTTGTGTTAGGAACACAGGTCTGGGTCTATTGCCTGATACAGATTAAACAGGTTTCTCTAGGAATTCAAGGCTTAATTATGGGAACACTATAGGCAAGCTTTCATATTAGTGCGTATACATACAGGTTAAAGGAGCATTTAAGTTTATATGTTTGTGCCTCTTTATGAATAATAATAATAATAACAATAATAATAATAAAGTTACAGAAGAATATATTAAACCAGTTTTAAACTATAAAGTATTCATTGTTGAGGGCCTGTACCTTTATTTCAATAGTCAAGAGGCACCACGCCAAGCTGTCGGCAGCTTAGACCTTATCAGTGAAACTGTACGCTGCTGCCTAACTGGCACAGCTGTCTATTATGTCAGCCTTAAGAGATGCTAGTGCAACAAGTAAACTTTAATTGAATTATTAATTAAACAGTCCATTTTTCATAGGTGGATTTTACTGAGTCCAAAGTAGTGGTGAGAACTAACTTTGAGCCAAAGGGATTTTAATGAAGAAACAGATAGTGAAGGGTAAACTGTTATGAAAAGGTCTATGATGGCAGGATATTGTTAAGAGAAAGTCTGCAACACCTAGCGATTGTAATGAGAAAAGGTGCTGAGAAAGGTCATTATTATTAGAAACCTTGTAAAGCAGATGATGGGAAATTGTGTGAAGGAGGGATATTTTATGATAATAATTGTAATAAATTTGAAGCTCACGGAATGCTCAGGGCTCAGTTAATTTGAACTGGGACCGTGTGTGCATTATATAATAAAGCTTAATTCAGCTGCCTGTCCTGAGACTCTGAGTGCCTTCTTTGGGGCTGAAGGTGCCACTGCCTGCCTGCTTCAACAATGCTCAGTAACTAAAGAGTGCTACACAACAAAAGATTAAACTGAAGTGAATGGAACAATAATACATCAGCAGCCAAGCCTCCATATCAAACTGAGCTAGATGTATAATATAAACGTCTGGAAACAACAATGAGTGAACTGGAAACTGGATGGGAACAATTAGATGTCTCACTGAGTGTCACATTTCTAAATCAATCCAACGCCTCATGAAAACAGCAGTCAAAGAAGGGGTCGTGATTTCGAACTGCAAAGAGCAGTGGTGCGCTTGTTAACCTGGTCCGACAGAAAGCAAGTTTCTGATTACAATAAACTGCCTACAGCAGAAAAGTCTCCTAAAAAGGTCCCTATTAAACATATAAATGTGTGTCGCATGTGTGGAGTGCACAATGCATATGTTAAAAATAAACAACACTTGTTGCAAAGAAAAATCCTTTCTGTAACATCACATTATACATTGGCATCTGAAGACATCAATGGACTAGTGATAAAAGTGAGCAATCCAGTGGTGCAGATGCTGCATGTGCTCTCTATTGGGTGGTCTAGATCTAATTATGCAATTTTCATTACGCTATAACTTATATAGCATAATATACAGATATACTTATACAGATATTTATACAGATACTATAGTGCTCCACAGGCACTGATTAATTACAAGAAAAAATTCAGAATTTAGTTTGTGACTTCTTAATGCATGATATATGAATTAAATTAAGAAAATAACAAAATATTTTACAAATTCCCAATCATGTGGGGGCACAGAGGACAAGGGAAAAAGCAACCTGGACAGGCTACTAATCCATCAAATCCCACTCACTCACACTGGGCCAATTTGGAATCGCCAGTTCACCTAACCTGTACATTTTTGGGCACACATGGGCACCGGGAGAATCTGCTGATGTCACATGGACAAATACAGGATACTAAATCAATGAGGAGAAAGCAATACTCACTTTGGCAACTTGCTTCTCAAATTTCATGCTTTTAATAACCAAAACACATTACAGAGCACAAGACAGAGAACCCAGGGAATACCTCAAGAGAACGTGGTGGCAATAGGCAGTTTTCAAGTCCACAGATCTGAAGTGAAAAGTCAGCACCAATAACCACAACACCTCCATGGCACCTGTAGGCAGCAGTAAAGATAAATAGTTTTTAGTGTGCCACTGTGTCGTGATATTTAATAAGCTCTGCACATATATAAACAATCTACTTGTGAAATATTATTCTTTCTTACACAAAATTAAGATGTATATTTTTTACTTCTGATTATTATCACTATGTTGCAATGCTCACTTTTCCTTTTTTTTACGCATTACTTGCTGTTGCTTTCATACTTAATGCTATATACTGTACATTTCCTGTAGAAAGTATTCAGACCCCTTCACTTCTTCCAATTTATTTTTAATAAATTTGTAAAAATTCTCAAAATCCTGTTTTTGATTCATCATTCTGGGGTATTAATCTTCATTCTGAAGAGGGGAAAAATGAATTTAAATTATTTTAGCATAAGGCTGCAACATAACAAAAATTTATAAAGTGAAAGGGCCTACATTCTTAAGGCACTGTAAATCCGTGAGAAATTATTTCTAGGGTTCTATTAGGAGGAGTGCTGAGAATGTATTTTGGTTAAAAAAAAATTAAAAAAAAAAAAAAAACGCAAAAATGTAAGGTAAAACTCCTAGTTGGTTTATTGTGTCAAACCAATATTATCCTAAAGCTACAAAATGTGTTACTTCACTGCCATGTTGAGATCCCATTGCCACTGGATCACAACTGCTGCTGATCTGCTCAGCCCAGGTGGGACTTTTGAATTGCTGCCATTCTGCAAATCTTCCACACTTCTGACTTCTACTTCACTTCTGAGTTCATAATTTGGAGAAGACATCAACATTCAACGTCAAGCGCACCTTCACTGTATTCATTTTCCATGGACCTGTTTGCGGATTTGGAAGATTCTTTAATATAAGCTAAGAGTAACATGATTATTTGCGTTGTGAATGTCGTCACTGCGGCTTTGAGGTGGCACAGTAAGCAGAAGAACATTTCCAAAGTGCAAGTCCCAGCACTGAATGCTCTCAAGTACTCTTTCAAATACAATGAAAGCTACCGTAACCAGTTAATTACAGAAACGTTTTCTCTTAAAATATTCCACTACACAACTTTAAATATTTGTGACAGTCTCTCAAATATAAATTAAAACAGAGTAATAAACATTTCTACATACCGGCAAAGCCAAAACCACATGGATGAGTTTTCCGTTCGTATCAATACCTGAGGTTCAGCTTCATGACGTCATTAACAAAATACTGGCTATTCCTTAAGTGGAAAAATGCTGAAAACTACCACTAGATGGTGCTAAGCTGTTACTTAACTTGTATCAATTCAAATAATGTCCATGAGACCAGCGCAGCCGCACGTTTACCTCAAGGGTTTCAAAAAAAAAATACATTATTAAACTTCATACTCCGTACTTGACTCAGTGTTTGACTAATTATCTTGCAACATTTCAGAAATGTTTTGAAGTTAATAAGAACACTTTAAACTTGATTTATAACTTTATTTACTGTTCTTGCTGTAGCAAGGACTGAGGTTCTCTTTTAGTATAATTGTTTATACAAGCCAGATAATCTAGCTTGCTGGGGACACCTTGTGGATATGTGGAATATGTGATCATATGTGGAACTACATGTGAGAAACCTGGTATTTATTTATTTATTGGTATTTATTTCAGACCCAATCTTCTGTATGTGCACAAACTGCAGCATTTACTATTGGCAAACTTACAATGATTTTATAGCACTTTTTTTGCTGTAAAGCTTTGCTTTTGTATTTAAATGTTAAAAAGAGTTTATTATAAATTACATTGCTCAATGAAGGCAGATAACATATTTTTTAATAGTAAAAGAAAAAATGTACAAGATCTTGGATTAAACAAAATAGATCCAACATATACTGTACATTAATTCTATATCTGTATGAGTGAAACCTCTAAAACCTTTTTCTTTATGCTTCCTTTTTCAAGTCACAGACTTAAAAAGTGGTGGTCACGTAATTCTCACGACAAGTCAGCTTTTTAACATATAACTGAGCAGGAGTGAGTGATTATAACCCCATTATCTGACTTGCATCTCGTAATAAATTGAGATCACTGATTGTATTTCGTCTAAACACAATATTGTTTCACACCTTAAACTTATAGAGAAGTTTGAAGATAATACCAAGCTAAGCAAAGAAACGGAGCTTAAGTGTCAATAAAGGTAGAGATCTGGACACATTTGTTGGTCCCCTTCCAGGTCATTGAAAAAGTGCTGTATGCCTCCTGTAAAGTGATTAAATAAAAAATGTGCTTGTCTCACATTTATATACACTCATGTATAGTTGCATTCCTTTGATATTTCACTAAGTAAAGAAAAGCAAGTGTGAAAAGAGATCAAGTACTGTAGTGCTTATTCTACAAAGATATTCTAAAATGGCCAGGACACATTTGTTGGTACCCAGAGAAAAGTTTATAAATAATTGGATTAAAATGATTTTCCATACTAGTTGTTTTCTTTAATTAGTATCACATATCTCCAATACTATAATGGGAGAAAAATAGTCACTCTGCTGTTTGGTATCCTCATGTGTATCACACTGAACATGGACAAGAAAAAGCAAAGGAGAAAGTTGTCTGAGGAGATCAGAGAGAAAATTATAGATAAGCAGGTTAACGGCAAAGGCTAGAAGACCACCTCCAAGAAGTTTGATGTCCCTGTGACAACAGTTGTAAATATTATTAAGAAGTTTAAGGTCCATGGGATTGTAGCCAACTTACCTGGATGTGGCTTCAAGAGGAAAATCAACCTCAGCATTGGCAGAAAGGATAGTGAGACTAGTAGACAAAAAACCAAGAACAACTTCCAAAGAGATACAAGCTGAACTCCAAGGTCAAGGTCCATGTGTCTGATCCATTTTTGAGTGACAGTGGACTCAATGGAAGAAGACCCAGAAGGACTCCACTGTTGAAAGAAAGACATAAAACGCCAGACTGGAATTTGTTAAAATGCATATTGACAAGTCACAATGCTTCTGAGAGAATGTCCTTTCAACAGATGACACAAAACTACAGGCATTTTGACAAGTCACATCAGCTCTGTGTCCACAGATGAAAAAAAGTAATTTGTTGGTGGTGCTTTGCTGTGTCAGGCATGGGGTGCCTTGAGTCTGTGCAGAAAACAATAAAATCTCAAGACATATCAAAACATTCTGGAGCATAATGTCCCTCCCAGTGTCAGAAAGTTGTGTTTCATTCACTGTTCATCGATCCTCCAATAGGATAATCACCTGAAACACACAGCTTAAAGCATCCAAGAATGGCTAAGAAGAAATCATTGGATTATTCTGAAATGGCCTTCTAGGAGCCCTGATATGAATCTTATCAAACATCTATGGCAAGAACTAAAACATGCAGTCTGGAGAAGACTCCCTTCAAACCTGACATAACTGGAGCAGTTTGCTCAGGACAGCTGACAGGTGCAGAAGTCTCATTGAAAGCTCCAGGAATCACTCGTTTGCAGTCATTGCCTCTAAAGGTTGTGCAACAAAATATTAGGTTAAGGGGTTCCATCATTTTTGTCCATGGCATTTTTATTTCTGTTATTATGTTAAATATTATCTTGAATCAAATCTCTAAAGCAAGTCTGACTTTTGTTGAATATGAAATAAACAATGATGGGTGCCAACTGCATGTGTCAATTTCAAGTTATTTCAGAGACAATTATGGGTTCTTTTTTTTATTTGTGGAGGGGTACCAACAAATTTGACCATGTCTGTAAGTAGAATGAAGTAGTACACTCTGATCTATTGACAGAGAAACAGCACCACACAGGCTGTCATGGTGGTGTGATGGTTAGCACACTTATATTCTAAGGAAATGCGGAACAATTCCCACCCATTACATTTTCCTTAGTTTTTCTATAAGGGCCCTAAGCTACCCCAGGTAGGCACACAATGTCTCTGGAGTTATTTATTGCACAGGGTTTCCAGATGTCCAATAATTCCCAGAGCAGTCATGCATTTTTTGCCACATCTAACCTCTTCTCCTGCACTCCCTTTACTGCCCGTGCCTCATTGCTGGTGTTAGCACTGTCTTAAAAACCTTACTTTTAATCTCCACGTTAATAACTTCAATCACAAAATCTTTTGATATCTTTTTCCAATTGTTCCTTCCACACTGCACTTTATGGGTTATCTATGCATCTAATTTCCAGCTAGGGATACCATTGGTCCTAGATATTTAAATGCACCAACTCTTTTTAATGATGACAATTATTAAACCTCATATGTTCTGTCTTCTTTCTTCTTATCTTCAATTCTCTATCTTCCAAAGCCCTTCACCATTCTTCAACTTCCTCTCCACTTCCTTCTTTCTGGTGCTACACAACAACAATATCATCTTCAAAAAGCAAGTACCAGGGGAATTGGTCTTTTATCTCATGACTCGACATATCCAGATCAAGGAGGTCAAGACTTATAGAAGATCCCTGGTGCAGACCTACAGTAACTGGAATCATGTCTGTTACCCCACCCATTCAACGAGTGAGTTCAGAAAAATGAATGGATGTTTATGCAGAACTACCATATGAAAATGTGAATATTTCCAAATATGTGAGGCACCAGTGCGCAAAAAGAAGGTATCTGCACGAAACAGTATACCAATTAGCCTGTTTATTTTATTGAAGAAACAAAAAGTGGTATCTTCAAAGTTCTGCATATATTCGTCTTTTCAGTTTTTCTGTGTAGAAATTTATAATCATCTCCACCCAAATTCAATTCTTCTCTACAAGTAACAGTTACAGTTCCTGCAGCCTGAATTAGACACTTTGACTTCTGTTTTCCCAAAACACCTGCAGAACAAGGTGGGGAATTCCCAGGTGAACCCAGGCCATCAGAAAAACCTAAACCCACCAGTGTTTTATGGTTCCTCTCATGGTGGACAAGCGCTGTACAACTCCTGCAAAAGGTGACAAGGAGACATTCACTCTTGATGACCAAACCTTAAACCAAAAAAAAAGTCTCCCTTCATCCTGGAGGAGCAGCAGCTCTACTTCAAAGTCCTCCTGGACTGTTGATTTTCTCACACAATGATTTTATTGTGTGTCTTTTTGCAGTGATAAAAGTTCCTAGGCAATTAATAAAGTGCAGAGTTCAGTTATGTAAGTCACTCACTCATGGTCCCACAATGATAGAATAGAGAGGATTCAACTGACAATCCTAAACTTTAACATTCAGTATCTTAACCACTAGGCCACACAATGCTTTCAGAAATCCATGATTTTGGTTAACCATCAAATTGAGACAGATCCCATTTCACTCTAACTGTCTTGCATGACATCTGTAGTTAATAGGTGCTTTAGCATAAAATGTGAAAGTATGTAATGTCGTTATCATGTCAGTCTATCTGCATCACACAACTCAGCTCCCAGTAAACTAATTTCTTTGAAATTTGGTTACACGTATTGTTTAAGGAAATGTGTTGAGAAAGTTTACACTTCACTGAGATATCTCAGATAAAACATGCCAAACAGATTTTTCTTTAATTTGACAAAGATCCATTTAATAGATGCAGGGTACTGAAAACATGTGCCAGCCATCTCTGCCTGTGTAGTTCCGGTGTCAAAGAAAGGACATTTCAGTGATTCTAAGGGCTTCAGGCCAGTTGTTCTTACTTCATACAACATGATGACCTTTAAAAGGCTGGTACTAAAACAGCCAAGACCCCTTGTTTCAAAACATCTGAATCTTCTGCAGTTTGCCTATCAGACACATATAGGCGAGGAGGCTGCTCAAATCTACATGCTCCACGGAGCCTACTCGCACTTGGACACACCCAGTACCAGAATCAGGGTAATGTTCTTTGATTACTTCGGTGCCTTCAACACCATTCTACATCATCAACTGGGGAAAAAGCTCATGGTTTTGCATATTGATGCTTCCATAGTCTCCTGGATCATGGAATACCTGACCATCAGACAGCAGTGTGTGTGGCTAAGGGACTGTGCGTCAGAAATGGAGGTGTGTAATATTGGAGCATCCCAGGAAACTGTCCCGTCTCCCTTCCTGTCACCCTCTAAACAACAGACTTCCAGCACAAGTCATCAATAAAAAATATTCAGATAAATTTTCCATCTCAGGCTGCTTAGTAATAGAGACAAGTCAGAGTGCAGGAAGATCGTGGACAAATTTGTTGTGTGGTGCATGGACAACAAACGCTGATCAACATCAGCAAGTCAAAAAAGTGGTGGTGGACCTCTGACATGCCAAGGAGCCTCCGAGACCTGTCACTATTCAGGGGGAGGACGTGGAATTGGTGCAAAGTTACAAGTACCTGATGGTTTTCCTTACAAACAACAAACTGGACTGGTTTGAAAACACAGTGGTGCTGTACAAGAAAGGCCAGAGCAGACTGTACTTTCTAAAGAGACTCAGATATTTCGATGTGTGCAGCAAGCTGCTGGAAATGTTCTACCAGTTCATAGTAGTCAGTGTGGTGTTCTACGCTGCAGTCTCCTGAGGAAGCAACTTGAGCTCAAAAGAAGAACAATGCCTGAGCGAACCCTGGACACACTGGAAAATGTCGTGGAAAAGAGGATGGTTGAAAAACTGGATGAAATCATTATAACTTCCCTCTATCCCCTCCAGGAGGTGCTCTCTTTGAGCAATGTTAGCCACAGGCTCATTCTACCACAGTGTTCTAAGAAGGACTTCTTAGAGGGGGTCTTTTCTGCCCATTGCTATCGGGCAATTCAGTGCTTCCTCCCAAAGTACTGCTTAAGTTCATTTTGAAATATCTGCACAATATACATTTATTTGTATTTATTTATGTACTGATTTATTGATTGCCTGTATTATTTGTCCTGTGAGTCTGTATCCTTCTTTTTCGTTTTTGCAGCTGTATGCATCTGAATTTCAAAGTGGGATTATTAAAGTTTATCTAATCTAACCTAATTTAAAAACTTTGGAAATTTTTCGAACACATCTATCTTAAAGCAGGTAAACATTCTGCGTAACCTTAATTATTGATTAATTTACATTAAATGAGTATATTTCAAATTGCATATTTTCCTCTTTTGACATGTCTGGTAGCCAAACCTGATGACAAAATGGTGGCCAATACCAGTGATTCAATTGCCAGCAGAGTCATGGTTGTAGGTGGGAAGTCTCGATATTATGGGCTGCGTCGTAAACGTGTGGATTTCAGTACTGATTTAAATGATGTAGCAAGTAATTTTTTCAAATTACTGTTAACTATAGGTCCTCCACAACCAACTAACACCAGGAGCCTCATGTATAAATGGTGCATACGCACAAAAATGTTGCGTAAACCCATTTCCACGCTAACATCGCGATGTAAAAAAACTAAACTTGGCGTAAAGCCACACACATTCACATATCTCATCCCAAGAGCTATAAATGTACTCAATCAGTCCATCAAGTGCTCCCGGCAGAAGGTTGTATTTAAAATTACAATGACCTCACTGTAAACTTGCACTACAGTTCTAGTATCGCAGAACCTGGGGCACTTTATGAAACATTTGCCCTAAACGTATTTGTACAGGTATATTGTACTTATGCTTTCATATTGTGCATTTTTTCATTGTTTTTTATCGTATTATTATTATTATTATTGTTATTTTATCATTTTATAGGAAAATAAGTTTATGGAGGATTTGCATATGGAATCTCATTGTACCATACAATAACAATAAAGGAATTAAATTCAATTGAATAGAAGAGAGTGCATATTTACAGATGGTGACGACTGCCTTCTAAGTCGATTTAGATTCCCAAGCGCTATCCTTTTTGAGCACTTGATATTTTTAAGAAGAAATGCATTAAAGCATGTATATTACATTATACAGATACATTTTTAACTTCATTTAAATAATGTATACTGTTAATAAATAAACGTGTGGGCACGGGGCACAGTGGTAGAAATGAGATAGCGTCCTGTCCAGGGATTGTTCTTGCCTTGCGCTGTATGTTTGCTGTGACTGGTGCGACCCTGGATGGATAAATGGATGGAATAATTAAACATGTACTACAAAGATATTTAAATGTTCCTTACACGTTTTGAGGACTTGGCATTCTAAATTTACAGATGGCTTGACATTTATTAAACAGCTTATCGTGTGGCGATTACATGTTAGTATTTAAATTGTTTAGAGAGATGTAATAACATGAATGTAATGGATTCTGTGTCCTGTTGGCATAAAAGAAAGCCCTTTTAAGAAGCACGTAGTGATTCACACACATAGAGTACATAGAAGAAGACATAGATTATGAAGCATTTAACGTGCTACTTTAGTTATGATGGGATCTGAGAAACTCTAGTAAATTAAACATTGATTTTAAGTTTACGACGTTCTACTTTATTGAAAAAATAAAGAAGATTAAAAGTGAACATTTTGACCTTTTTATCACTGTGTCCCTATTTTTTTTATTTTGTCTGTACCCTAATACACTTCTGTATGACACTCAGACGGTGGGCTATGACTTGCCTTTTCACTGCGACTTTGATATCTGACCGCTACTTTTTTATTTCGGGCACTGTGCAACGTTCTAATCTTGAATTTTTGAGTGTCTCCACTCTGTATCACTCAATCAACGTCTGTTTGTTGTTTATACCACTGCTTAAACCAACAAATAGTACATTTTTCCTTGTTTCCACTTTGTATTTGTTGAAATTCTTTTTTTCCCTCATGCTTTTGCCATTGCCTTTTCACAGAATGTTGAACTTAAGTGGCTATTTATATTGATTTGCATAATAGGAGAAGTGTGCCAAGAAATGCTACTTTGGATCCTTCAGACCTGCAGCAATACACCTTTATAATGCCGGATTGTAACTTCTCTACTTATCTTTAACAAAGTCAGATGTTTTCTTGTTTTTGTAGATCATTGTGTGCACTTGATGGGGTTGTTGTAATATTTATTAAGGTTATGTAAAAAGCTAACATTTTGATAGACAGACAGACAGAGTCATGGAGAAAATTGCCTCAGAAAGAAACACAAAGAGTCTCTGGATGAGCAGCCAGAATATACTTTATTGTAAAGCATATAAAACCACTGCAAACCAAAGCCATCTCAGTTCAGAAAAGTGAGTTGTTTGCTTTGGGCTTGCCTTATATTTATTACAATTCTTATCACAAACCATCCCCGCTTTACACTTTTTCTCAACACCTGCTTTACACGGTTTTCTATGACAATTACCTCGCTACATAACATTTCTCATAACAATCACCCAGTTTTGTAGACTACTTCATACCAATCTCCTTCCCAATCTACACTTTCTCATAACAGTCACTTTCACTTGAAGGACATACTCTCCATCTGGTGGTATCACGCAACCACCACTCCCTTAATTCTCACATTCCTAATCCTAGGCTGTCGAAAATTGGTGGGTTTTTAGTTAATTAATCAATTCTCACCATTAACTTGGAATAAGGGGGACCCACATGTGAAAACTAGACTGCTCAAATAATAATTACTTGTTGCACCAGCATCCCTTAAGGATAAAATCATAGGCTGCTGTGCTGGTAAGTGCACAGCTTCACTAATAAGTGGTAAGCTATGGACAGCCTTGAACAGATAAGCATAGTGCTTCCTGACCCTTTGGAAGAAAGAAAAAAATACAAGTCTTTAACAATTAACCTATACATAGCTTAAAGCTAGCTAGTATTAATACATTTTGCCGTAACTTGATTTATATTGATTCATGAGGAAGAACTGACATGTAGACTTAAATGCAGCTGTGCCATTAGACAGTGGTGTGCAGCCTCACACTATCTTTGACTTGCCAACTCAGAGGCCAAGCTGCTAGGAACAGAAGCAGGCAGCCTTGAAATAACAGGCTTCCGCTTAAGAAAGGGAAAAACACTAGCCTTAAATAATCAATTCTTAAACTCTTATAGTTCAAGCTAGCTAACACAATGCATTTTTCTATAACTTGATCACCTAAGGTATTCAGCCCCAGCATGTAAATTTAAATGCTATCTAAAATGTTTATATGTGAAAATGCAAAAACTTTGCATTAGTTTTCTTAAAATTAAACACCTGTGTTTGATGAGAATGTCAGTTAATTTTTTCCATTGACAGCAGGGCATGAGCGCCTGACTTCCTGCTATCACATCAAGCAAAATGCTGCAGATTGTTTGTCATTAACAAAAATGGAAAATAACTGTCAATGTCTCCGATTTTTCTTTTGCCTTTTTAATGGGTTTTTGTGAATGAGACCACTGAGGTGAGACACATGAGAGTTGGTAGCATTACCAGCAGAATAGTATATTTTTCTGTTCCCTTTCAGTTCTGAAAGTCGATGACCCAGATGAATAATAATGACCCTAAACTAACCCAGCTTACGGGCCAGTCACCATTAAACATCCTCTAGGTCACTTCCCCAATGTCCATCAATCAGATGGCAATATCTCCCCCATGAACCACTTTGGAATGTGCAAAACTCATTGCTTTTAGTTAGCAAGGTCAGTGAGGGGGTGTTCTGAAAATGTTGAACCTGACCTATTACCAGAAGCAGCAGCAAAACCAAGCAGGATTTACTTTTCAGTGTAATACATGTGAATACTAATACACCTCCTAAAGTATTCATAAGTTTATAAGTTCATTCATTTTTTTCAAATTTAACTTTATTTTCTGCTACTCTAATTTACTTACACATCACCACAAATGTGGCACAAGAATTTCACTATGCACTTGTAGTATATGTGACAATAAAGATCTCTAATGCAATCTCTAATCTTGTATAACCATTCTTTTATGGCTGACTTCACATTTTTATCATTGGAATATCACATGTCAAAGAAGTAGCTCTTAAGATAAGGAACAGATGATGGTCACATGGAGGAATGTCTTCAGTTTCACATAATGATTAGGGAAAAATAGAAAGCAAAGCTGTCAACCATCTTTGTTTTGCTACGTGATAATGTTCTGGCTGTGTTGCAAGAATCAACGGTCATAAATGTCAAGGCACATCAGAGTAATGTATGCCTTCTGAGGCATGTACATCTAAATAATATAGACTACACACTAAACATCATGAGAAATTGTACATGATTTGGGTAGTACTTGCTGGGATCTAAGATGTACTTGGTGTTGGAGAATCACCATGTGTTTCTGATAACTTAATGATGTATCCAGGTTTCATATCTAGTTATGGACCACTTCTAAAATTTCCCTCAGTCCAAATTCATTAGCTTGAAATTCTACTTTGGATGAGGTGATGCTGTTTACAGGAGTTAACTTTCTGGACAGTCAATGTGCACAAATGTCGTACAAGTTTAATTGTTCATGAAAAATGGAAAACAGACCCATAATCAATTGCTATTAAATCTTCAATCAAATATACTATCACTTTTAAATCCTGAATTATGATTCACTTCAAAATAACATTACCTTCTGTTTATGACATCGAAGACCAATCAGACCTTTGATCATTTTCAAAAAATTCTGCAGCACATCTATTGAGTATAGCATTTGAATTTAAATGAAACTGGCACATGTTGATTAGAGAAGAATGAATCACTGAAGGAATGTTGTTCTCTACCATTAGACATTTAATGACAGCATCATACTTGATTTTGTATTTTTCAGGTGGACATGGTTCTGAAATAACAAACAAAAAAAACTAGAAACCATAAAAGTCATAAACTTGTTACTGTCTAGTCCAGACTCAAAATCTTTTGATCTTGCCTCATATAATAGATAGGGATTATGTTTATGTTATAAGACACCAGTATTTATTTTTTTTGTGTTAACATTTACCATTTCAAAAGTCTTTTTAAAGTTGTTCTTTTCAGCTGACTCCTCCAGCACATACTTTCACACTGATTTATAGTTGTGTGTTTTTGTTGACATTCAGATTTATGTAGCAATTGAAAAAAGAGGGGAGTTTAACTACTCAGATTATTAGACATTTGGGGCTTTTTCTTTACCATAGTGAGGATTCTTCTGTTATCAGCAATGGACCTCTGCCTTGACTTACCAGCCTGTTTGCAATTACTGAGCTCCCCAGTGAATTTTCTCTTCTTAATGATATTCTAGACAGTTGATTTAGGTAATCCTAATGTTTTATCAATGTCTCTAATGGTTTTACTCTGGTTGTTCAGCCTCATAATTTCTTCTTTAACTTTCATCGGCAAAGCCCTTGTCCTCATGTTAAAGAACAGCAATTACAGGCTCCAAATGTAATGTGTAGGTAGAAGCCAGCCTAGGTATTTACACTAATGGAGCAATGAAAAAAACCTGATTCATCATAAACACGTGACACCAATTGTCACATGCCCTGAAATGTAGGGTGAGGGGATATGTTAAAAAAAAGAGCTGTCAATTCTATATGGTGTGACCAAATTGTATACAAATACACTTAAATTAAAGTCTGCACTGTGCACTTTAATCACATTTGAATGGTTTGACTTGCAATTTTAAACTGTGGACCAGAGGGCTAAATAAAGGAAAAATAGGTCTTTGTCCCACTTAGTATTAGATGTGTCTATTGCAGTTATTGTAAATTTTATGCAGATAAACAGATGTTTTAAGATTAATAAACATACTGCTATACTATTCATTTATTGAAGTATTTTCCAGACCTGACTGCTGTCTTGATCAGGACAGACTCTATACCAAAACAATGTATTAAGTTTAAAAGGTGAATGAATAAAATACTAAGGCTGTAAACACTTCCATCTGTAACAGTATATACCAAAATAATATATATACCTGTATATAATATATATATATACCTGTATATAATAAATATATATATATATATATATATATATATATATACCGTATATATAAATTAAATACAGACATAACTCTTTCAAACCTACTTGATCCTGCATGACAGAAACCATCCCCAGACAGGGTGCCAGTATACAGTGATCCCTCGCTTTATCGCGCTTTGACTTTCGCGGCTTCACTCCATCACGGATTTTAAATGTAAGCATATCTAAATATATATCACAGATTTTTCGCTGGTTCGGGGATTTCTGCGGACAATGGGTCTTTTAATTTATGGTACATGCTTCCTCAGTTGGTTTGCCCAGTTGATTTCATAAAAAGGGACGCTTTTGGTGGATGGCTGAGAAGCTACCCAATCAGAGCACTATTACGTATTAAATAAAACTCCTCAATAATATACGATATGCTTCCCGTGCGGCGCTTCGCATACTTGAAAGCCCAAACAGCCCTATTGATTTTTGATTGTTTGCTTTTCTCTGTCTCTCTCTCTCTCTGACATTCTCTGCTCCTGACGGAGGGGGTGTGAGCAGAGGGGCTGTTCGTACACTGGCCTAAAGGATATGGACGCTCCTCTAAAAAATGCTGAAATACTACCTTCAAATTGCTCCCTTCCCTTGCAGCTGCTTTTTCCGGCGGTGCTTCGCATACTTAAAAGCCCGAACAGCCCTATTGATTTTTGATTGTTTGCTTTTCTCTCTCTCTGACATTCTCTGCTCCTGATGTGCACTTCTTTGAAGAGGAAGATATGTTTGAATTCTTTTAATTGTGAGATTGAACTGTCATCTCTGTCTTGTCATGGAGCACAGTTTAAACTTTTGACTAAAGGGTGTTATTTCATGTCTAGAGGGCTCTAATAATGTTAAAAAAGGTATTTAGAAGGTCGTAAACAAGTTTTCTATGCTCTAACTGCAAAAATATTCAATTTATAAATAAAGAATCCTACTTCGCGGAAATGCATTTATTGTGGTAGAGTCTGGAACGAATTAACCGCGATAAACGAGGGTTTACTGTACTACTCAGTAAGAACCATTCAAGCACACAGCCATAAAGCCATTTTGTAAACGGCAATTAAACTACGTAATTAGAAAATGCACAGATACGTGTAGGACATTCAGATTCAATGGGGATAAAGGTCGGACATTAAATTCCAAGGATGCTGGATCCATAAAGCAGCAATGATCATCACTATCATAACATGAAAACCTTTATATTTGATGATCAATTATCAAGTGCTAATCTATTCTAAGAAATGTGTACATTGTTCAAAAGGATTCTGGTTGTGCACCCAGTACTGCTAGGACAAAGTCTGCACCGTGACCATTGTGACGGATGGCCAGGGCCATTACCCGGCTGGGGCGGCGACTGGGTGGAAGGACCTAGGGATAGACCACATTGGGGACATTATCTTCTTAAGACACTAGAGGGCAGCCCCCCTGGGTTGCTACAGCTCCACAGATCCATGCAGGGCATGTCAGGAGTTGTAGTTTGTAGCAGCTCTGTTGGGTACTGCAGATGGAGTTGAGTCCTTAGTGGAACGACTTCTGCCACGCCCAGAAGTACAGCCGGAAAAAGGTCAAGAAATACCTGGAGCACTTCCAGGTGTACTATAAAAGGAACTACTTCACCATTAGTCAAGGAGTCAAGGAGGTGGACAAAGCTTGCAAGGAGGAGTGGAGGTGACAGAGAAAGAGAGAAGAAGAGACAAGGAAGAAAGAAAGGAATGTGTAATTGTGCTATTTGGTGCTTTATACTGTGCTGTGAAATGGGGAGCCAACAGAAAAGCACTTCCCTACTTAAATAAAGGCATGTTGTTTGGTAAACCTTGTGTCTCAGCCTGGCTGTGTCGGGGTTGGGGAGCCTTACACCCCCTAGTTATCCACACAATGTATTAGAACATATAAACTAGTCAGTCATGAATTTTCAAAACCAATGTCCTCCCTTTGCTGTGAGCCCCCACCCACCCACTTAACAAACCACAATCTATATTGAACATTCATATTCATATTCATGAAGATCCTATTTGTGTTATGTAATGCTAACAAGGAATAGGAAAATTATTGTCTGGATTCTCCAACTATCTGAATGTTCTCTTTTGTTTCACCCTGCAATTGCTCAATACTCTGTCCAGCTCGACAGCACATACACACGTTCAATGGTTTTCATCATCAGTTATGGCTAAAGATTTTACTTCCATATTTTTTTTAATGTGATGAGCAAAATTAAGAAAACTTTAAACTTTGTTGCTATTAATTTTAGGCAACATATGAATTAAAATAAAATCCCAGCCGATATTAACTGCCAGTATGTATATAGTATATGCACATGGACTAACTACATCTATGCAGAAATAATATACATAAAAGCAAATGCAAATTACATGAAATTTTGTCGAAATGTTTAAATACTAGTAGCAGCAAAGCTTGCATTCTGCAAGTCATTTATTCTTTCTCAAAGTAAGGATAAAACAATTATCATCATTATCAGTATATGTATAAAGTCCAACGTCTATCTGCCTGTTCACTTTTCACGAGAGAACTACATAACAGATTTAGATCTTAACGGGTTATTTTCTATAACTTGCTTGAACATTCGGGTTGATTTTGCAACTTCTCTCATTGTGCTATGTATTATAGTTCACTTGCGGTACAGAGTTATTTGCGCAAATCCAAGAGACTTGCAGCAGGCCAAGGGGAGGGGGGCATGGCCCTCCTCACTCAAGCACCAGCCTTGGGTTGTTCCTTACCTCCACTTAGCTATCAAACAAGAGAACTACTTAACGGATTTAGATCGGTTTTTTTTTTAGAATTTGCTTGAATATTCCAGTTGATTTTGCAACTTCTCTCATCACGCTAAGAATCATAGTTTGCTTGCAGGAGTGATATATTTGTGCTAATCCGAAACAGAGGCTGTAGGCCGAGGGGAGGGGAAAGTGTAACATCAGGAGTAGGGAGCCGGGAAGGGCCCTCCTCACTGTCCTGTTTCACTACCACACAGGCACAGCCACAGGGGATGGCTAGTAGTATCTATATGAACTCAAAATACATGTGATAGATTTATGAACGGGCGAGATGATTTTATGGTGCCGATTTCTTAAGGGACACTGGTAATGCAATCAGTTTAAATTGCAAGTACAGAAATGGAAAATTCAAAGGAAATGAAAAGATGTTGCTGTGCTTCGAGACAATAAAATAACATAAAATGAATGCACATCTTTATACATTACTAATAGAACATACAACTGAATGTCTGAATTTTTAGAGAAATGTGGGACAATATTTTTTATACGAGGAGGAGTCAAAATAAAGTAAGAAAATGGGATTTATTAGAAAATGGAACGAACCTTAACAAAACTGATAACGTCATTGCTCAATGTAGTCTCCACCCATCTCAATGTACTTGTGCCACCTGCCTGAAAGTGCCAGGATTCCAGCAGAATAAAAGATTTTGTCTATATATTTGTATGCAAAACATAAATAAGATGAAGATAAGGATACAGGCAACATCTGAAAAACAATGGTGCCAATTTGTAGGCAGGTATGCTACCATCTGCACTGTTCTGTAACCGCTTTAAAATTAACATAGCATTTTTGCAATTAAATATAAAATATTATGGTTTCCTCTAGTTGTATCATGAATAATTAAACCTTTCTGTCAGAATGGATGTTTCTGGATTTTAGGGCCACGTGAGTGATCCATTAGTACAAATGTTTTTCTTTTGGTTTTCTGCAAATAGGCTAAAATTTTCTAAATATTTCTTAAGTCAGTAAGTGAGGTAACATGTACTGTACATCAGTAAAGTGTGCGTTAACAGCAAAACTAGACATTGCTGTACAAAATTTTAAACAAATACTGCATGGCTACTTGTTAAGTAGTGCACAGGCTGATGAAACTCGTGTTTTACTTGTCTGTTAGAAAATTGAACTAGTATTCAGACTGCTGGACGTCATTACCATTGTGCTAATTTCAAAAGATATATACACATACACTCACCTAAAGGATTATTAGGAACACCTGTTCAATTTCTCATTAATGCAATTATCTAATCAACCAATCACATGGCAGTTGTTTCAATGCATTTAGGGGTGTGGTCCTGGTCAAGACAATCTCCTGAACTCCAAACTGAATGTCAGAATGGGAAAGAAAGGTGATTTAAGCAATTTTGAGCGTGGCATGGTTGTTGGTGCCAGATGGGCCGGTCTGAGTATTTCACAATCTGCTCAGTTACTGGGATTTTCACGCACAACCATTTCTAGGGTTTACAAAGAATGGTGTGAAAAGGGGAAAACATCCAGTATGCGGCAGTCATGTGGGCGAAAATGCCTTGTTGATACTAGAGGTCAGAGGAGAATGGGCCGACTGATTCAAGCTGATAGAAGAGCAACTTTGATTGAAATAACCACTCGTTACAACCGAGGTATGCAGCAAAGCATTTGTGAAGCCACAACACGCACAACCTTGAGGCGGAGGGGCTACAACAGCAGAAGACCCCACCGGGTACCACTCATCTCCACTACAAATAGGAAAAAGAGGCTACAATTTGCACGAGCTCACCAAAATTGGACAGTTGAAGACTGGAAAAATGTTGCCTGGTCTGATGAGTCTCGAATTCTGTTGAGACATTCAAATGGTAGAGTCAGAATTTGGCGTAAATAGAATGAGAACATGGATCCATCATGCCTTGTTACCACTGTGCAGGCTGGTGGTGGTGGTGTAATGGTGTGGGGGATGTTTTCTTGGCACACTTTAGGCCCCTTAGTGCCAATTGGGCATCATTTAAATGCCACGGGCTACCTGAGCATTGTTTCTGACCATGTCCATCCCTTCATGACCACCATGTACCCATCCTCTGATGGCTACTTCCAGCGGGATAATGCACCATGTCACAAAGCTCGAATCATTTCAAATTGGTTTCTTGAACATGACAATGAGTTTACTGTACTAAAATGGCCCCCACAGTCACCAGATCTCAACCCAATTGAGCATCTTTGGGATGTGGTGGAACAGGAGCTTCATGCCCTGGATGTGCATCCCACAAATCTCCATCAACTGCAAGATGCTATCCTATCAATATGGGCCAACATTTCTAAAGAATGCTTTCAGCACCTTGTTGAATCAATGCCACATAGAATTAAGGCAGTTCTGAAGGCGAAAGGGGGTCAAACACCGTATTAGTATGGTGTTCCTAATAATCCTTTAGGTGAGTGTATGTTTCCATTAAGTGTTTTTGACACCCTAGGTGCTAATGGTTTACTTTTAAAACCAAAGAAAATAATTTGTCAAAGTATATTTCTAGAAAACAAAAACTGGAAAAATGCCGTTTGCCTAAGTATTCAAACCCTTTAAGCGGCAAAGTGTTCCTAAACATGACACATTTGCCTTTAATTTGGACAAAATTGAATAATTACTTTCTACCTGTGAACAATTGGTGTTTCTCTAGATATAGAAATGACTGTGTAGAGATCATTAGCCAGGCTGTGAACCCACTGAAGAAAAGCATACCACAGAAGTAAGAGACAAAGTGATACAAATGCATAAGTCAGGAAAAGAGCACAAAACATATCTATGTGCTTGGATGCTACAGTAAGCACTACAGGATCCATTAACAGGAAGTGGAAGGTGCAACACAACATTGAGTCACTATGCAAATAAGGCCATCCGTCAAAACTTTGCACCCAAGCTAGATGTAAACCGATATGGGAAGCAACAAAGCTGCCAGTCATTACTTTGAAAGAACTACAAAAATCAGTTGCTGAAACTGGGGTATATGTGCAGTTCTCCACAATATCAAGAGCTCTCCATAACAGTGGACTATTTGGGATGGAGGCAAAATAGAAGGCATTATTCATGAATATCCATAAAAACATACGTCAGGAGTTTACCACAATGCATCAGAGAGAACGAGGTAGGAGGATCTGGGAAAATGACTGGTCAAATAGTAAGATGAAACCAAGATAGAATGTATCAGCCAAAATTCAAAAGATTGTGTTGGTGCAGACCCTACACTGCCTACACCTGAAAAAAATACAATCCTGACAGTGAAGTATGGTGGTGGTAGGATAATGCTGTGGGGATGATTTTCATCTGAGATTGTGAATCTGATGGAAGAGGGATGGAACTAACAGGAAAATAGTGGAAGAGAACTTATTCCAACTGGCTGAGAAACAGAGGCTTGGAAAATTTTCACCTTCCCGCAAGGCAACACTGGAGTGACTGAAAAACAAAAAAATAAACTCCTACAACAGCATAATCAAAGTACTAATCTCAACCCCAATAACAATCTGTGGTACACTTTGAAAACCAACCTGAACAATCTGCAGAAACTCTACCGGAAGAATGAGGCAAAATCACTCCTGAACTGTTTCAAACTTACACCAAAAGACACAAGGCCATTGTTGCAGCAAAAGTAGTCTACCCTAAATAATGACATGCAGTGTTTTCCAGTTTTAATTTTTTTAGAATTATGCTTTTGGCAAATTATTTACTTTGACTTTAAAAATGAACTGTTTGAACAATTAGTTGGTCAAAAATAATGATTGTAAGAATATATGCATGTTTCTTCTGAAATTCAAAGAATAGTCATGATTGAATGCTTTTGCAAGGCACTTATGCAGAGAACTATTGAGGCATAGAACAAGTTATGAAGTAGGGTAGATGAAATGAGTATTTTGGGCGTCATCAAATTTCATACTAGTAATATTGTAGTAATGTTATGGCATTGGAAAATAATGTGCCTAATTGGGACAAATGGCCTGTTGTTTTTAAGTAATGGAAGCTAACATAAATATTTGGTTAAAATATTACATACTTTTTTACTGTATGATTTTAACATTATGTTAGTACAAGGTGAAGCAAGTGAACTTCTCTTTGGGGATTAATAAAGCTTTTAGAATCAGATCAAAAGTATACTAGGAATTTCTCTTGTTGTATTGATGCAACAACTCAAAACACAAAAAGGTAAAATATGATGCAGCATACAAGGGCAACACAAAATTTAAACAGATAAAACAGAAAAACTATAATAAAGTACTGTATGAAAAGGGAATATTGTCTGTTATGCAGGTATATTGACTGGAATCCCACACCTGGTTAGTCAGAATAATTGTACATGTACAGTATAAGTAATGTGTTGCTGCAGCTTTTGCTGAACAAAGGTGTTTGCTAGAGGGAAGTCTTTGGAACATGTGGTGCTCTTGGTGAGTCAGATCAGGAATTAACTTTTCAGCATGAAATTTGAGAACATATAATTTGCAACTATTTAATATATTTTCAACTTGTAAAAATATTAATATTCATGTCAGGTGTCAATGATGAAATCCCACAGTGACATTATAATGTTGAGGTTTTTTTTATTCACGAAACATGTCTTATCAAATAAGCAGAATCAATTTTAAATGTAACAGAATATCTAAAAGTGATTACCAATAAGGTAGATCTGTTCATGGTATCAGTGTTCTATTTCAGCAGACTAAGGGTCTATGTAACAATACTAGAAGAGGGTTCCAGGAACATTCCCAGGTCATCTGCCTGTTGTTAGACCTCGAACCAATTCTTCTGTGAAATGACATACAACAAGTTAGTTGACATCCCCCACTGGATAATTTGCAAGCACTGAACATGGCAAAGAACCCCTGCTGAGCCATACCTTGGAAACTTTAATGTGTCCAAGTCTTGGTGAGCTTGCAATTAAGAGGAGAAGTGTGTTATACCCTGTAGTATACACTCAGGGACATGGAATGTAAAAGTGACAAATAATCACCTGCCTATACTCACAACATTAACAAATCTGGAAAAACATGAGCTTCAGCTTGACTGAAAGCACATAACATAGAATTTGCAGTCTCTCAAGTGTTAGCTCCACAAACAGACCTCAATGTTCAATGCTGGGAAAACCACTGTTTTACTTATAATGCCACAAAAGTGACAACATAACCACACCTCCACTACTCAACTGATGTTGAAGAGAAGAATGCAGCAGTTAGCTGAAGTGCTCTTTGTGCTCCTGTTACATTCTTCAGTTGTTGTAGAAGTGTCCAGAGGTTTGTAGTATAAGGTTACAAAGCAGACCAATTCCAAACTCCCAAAGTTAAACAAATCACTGTTGTGGTGCTCCAGTGCACCCCAGGTCCGGCAGAGATAAGATGTCAAATACCATGGTTATAGTAATATTATTTGTAACTTTAAGATAATACTGTTTTGCTGTAATAAACCAGTACATGTCAAATTAAAAAAAACTTAACCAACCCATTTTTAGAAAGCTCGAGGGAAAAAGGGATCCTTCTCAATGTTTCTCCTGGCAAAGTGCAAAAAAAATGCCTTCTCAATGACTGATGCAGCACCAGATTGAAAACAAAAGAAATCAAAAAATAACAAAAAAGAAAATTTACTCTCCTATAAGGAAGGATATTAGCAGACCAAAACCAAGACAGGAAAATGGCAGAACACTTCCCTGTGGGAAGCAAATTTCACTTGGGAAGAGTCATAGGCTTGTGAAGAACTAGATGCAAGATGATTCATCTGATCAGATGATTTTTTTTTCAACAGCATGAATTATTTGCACTACTTTACCCACAGGCATACATTTTTATGTACAGTATAATAATTGAGTTATGCAATGCACCCTGACTATAGTGTATCTCTCTGACAAGTTATCAATGACACTGCCTGCTATGGTCTTAAATTGACATTTCCAGTCAAATGATATAAAGATCATTATGTTTTACTTTGCTTATGTAATCAATGTACAGACTTAATATTTTGTCACATATTGCCTTTGGTTAATGATGGCTTTCTCTCAGGCTTCTGTGCCATCATAACTTTATCCACTGCTCCTTCTTAAACATCATAATGCTGAACAATTTTGACACTAATATGATACATACATCATTGGGATCTATTTCATGAAACAAAACAATATATTTTCATGTTTTTAAAGGGGTTTACAGGGACCATTTAATGTTGCAAATGCATATGCAAAGGTTACCTGGCTATATATGAAGATCACTCCTAGATACATATCATACAGAACCAATTTTGCTGCCTGCCTCAGTGAAATTAGAGCATGGATAACTACACACTTGTGTGTGCTGAAAATTAACTGAGCAGGGATACTTCATCTACAGCTAAACCAGAGGTGCTTCATTCCCTTCTTCCGACACAACAGCAACGGCTTTCCTACAAAAAGTATAAAAACATGCCACAGGTTTAAAATTCTACTTGTATAGTTCTGACTAGGTTCCATTG
The DNA here is from genome assembly GCA_026402145.1 of Polypterus bichir lapradei. Classification (NCBI taxonomy): domain Eukaryota; kingdom Metazoa; phylum Chordata; class Cladistia; order Polypteriformes; family Polypteridae; genus Polypterus; species Polypterus bichir. The sequence continues at coordinate 48,626,970 of JANRMT010062807.1, forward strand.
TAATAAATCACCTCTCCACTATTTCAGATACACAGACATCGAGACAATACCACATTATTGTCTCATTTCCGCTACTTCTTTTCCCAGGGCCGCTACACACACTGAAGAGTTCACTTTTGTGGTTCCTACTTCACTGGAATTTTCAACCAAGGCCTGTCTACAAAAAACAATTACCAGTCTAACTGAAGAATGGTGCAAACATTCATAAAAATGATTTGTATAAAAACATTATCTAAATGAACAAACGGACAATTCAATGTAATGTGAACTGAGACGACTAAAGGACACCCTACCTTCTTACCAGACTTTTCAAAATTATCCATAACCAGGATGATATGCTGAGGAAGAAAGGCACATAGTAAATAGGACTGGACAATACATCACAGTATTCCACAGACTGGATTCACACCAACTATTACCTCCTTACTGTTTTAATAATACTTTTGCTTGGAGAAAATCTATTGCCATTCAGGCAAAAAATGTTATTATGAAAAGTGTAAATTATGTGATTAGCAATTTGTCTTCTAAAGAAACAATCTTACTTTCTAGAATCAGATCTGAGGAAACCTGATATTTTAAGACATACTATATGGCACTACATATAAGGACACTGGGACTAAACTTTTGTAAATTAACAATACAAAATAATTATGTATATGTACAATACCCAAGATCTGGAGCCAAGGTGAACTTTTTTTTTTTTTTTTTTTAATAAAGTTCAGAAGTACAAATGAAGACAACTACTGCTGTCTGGGTGTTGAGGGATAGGCTTCTTATCGTGTATACAACCAGGAATATGAAACACAATGAACATATCCAGTAAAATTGCTATTTTTATGAAGTTTGCATCTTAGCTACACAAGTCATGACATGCTATTATGCTGCTATTACACATCTGTCATCTCATCTTCTAGATCATCACCCTCTGTTTCTGCATCTCCATCACCTTCCTCATCTTCCTCTGATGTCACATCTGCATCATCTGCTTGCGAGACGCACTTTGGACAGGAACAAACAAAAAGGTAGTTCTCCCTAGAAAATGAACACATATTTCCAGTAAGCATTCTGAAGGCTACAAAAATGTAATGGAAGGAAACAAACCATACGGTACTACAACCGTATTATCTAGTGCAGGAGTGAGTAAAGTTGGTCCTGAAAGGCTTATGTAGCTAAAGGTTTTTATTCCAACCCAATTTCTTAATGAGAAATCAATTATTGCTGATGAAGCACTTTGTTGCATAAGCAACATTTTTATGCTTCATTTTAGTTGTCTTGCTTGTTAAAATTTCCCACTGAAAATTGATTATTTTAGTCTTCGCTGCATTCACATTTTGTTAATTGCTTGTTTTTAGCAATAAGATGTAAATGACAAAAGGACCAACAGTTCTTAGTCTAACTTGTTGCCACTTACACCTGTGTGTACATATTGTGAACTATCAGGTTTAATAAAATATTTGGAAGGAAACTGAAAAGAAAGTGAAACACTGAGACTTGCTCCTCTTTTCTAATTGTTCAAATCATATGGATATTTAACCCAGAAACCACAAAACCTATGTTATAAGAATGACCCGACACTGCAGAATTAAAACACTAACAAACCATTAAATTAAATAAGATATCTTACTATTAATGATTGGATTCCAATTAAGTAACTGGGATGGAACAAAAAGCTGCAGCCACTGTGGATCTCCAGGACCAATGATGCTCACTCCTGATCTAGTGAATGAGTCATTTTTGGGAATAACAAAACACAGCAGTTATATCTTTCAAAATCTCCATGAAGTTCTAAATATTTTGAAAGATATTTAATATCAGAGGTTAAACTCAATGTGTACCCATTGTGTCCACCTGTTTGCTAACACAAATGCCCTACCCTTGCAACAGCCAATGATATGACCATAATTTTATACTGGGGGTTATTTGGAGGACTAAAATATTCCTAGAATTGGTCAATACATGAAAATATGATGTAGCTATTGACTATTTTGACTATCGACTTGTTAATTAATCCACCAAGTGGTATCGTACTGATTTGATTGAGTGCATAATTCTGGCATTTATTCTAATAGTGTGTGTGTGACTTCAGCAATGTTTTAATTTTTTCCTCCAAGCTGAAAAAGGAATATCCGGTCATACTGAAAATCAAGACAATGATCACATTTTTTGACACTGACGGACCTGTTAGTACAGTTAGTTCCTTGTGAATAGAGAGACTCTTAATCAGCAATATTAAACTGAAATGCTAAGGCATTCTCGGAAAAGCGTCAGAAAAATATGTACAGAGCAGTAACACATGCAAAACTGCATTTTGTACCATGACAGTGCCCCTGCACACACTGCATTGTTAGTCAAAGAGTTTTTGAACAAAAACAATGTGGTTGTTGCTTTGCACCCCTGAATATGCTCTTGTTCCTTGCAACTTTTTTTTCCCCTGAAATTAAAACTGAGACTAAAGGGAAGACAATTTGCTACCACAGAAGAAATACAGGGAAAAAGAATGGAAGAAGCACTAGGACAAGTGCTTTGTATCTGAAGGGGAGAATTCTGAAAATGACAAAATTGGAACTGCTGAAAGTTGTATAATAGTTATTTTTAAACAAATGTGGGAATTTTAGTAACCTCCAAAACCCCATGAATTCAGACAGTTTTGAAGTATTTAGACCCCTTCAGTTGTATTACATTTTGCTATATTGCAGCCTTATGCTAAAATCATTTCATTATTTCCCTCACACAAACCAACATGCAATACCCCATAATGACAAAGTGAAACAGGATTTTAGACATTTCTGAAAATTAAAAATAAAAACTGAAATATCACACTGACACAAGTATTTAGGCCCTTAACTCAGGCTGAAGAATCTTTGGTAACGATTACAGCCGGGAATCTTATTGGGTATGACACAACAAGCTTTGAAGCTTTTAGGATTTTCTGTCTTTGATTTGTCCTTAGTGTCACCGTCTTGTTGGAAGGTAAACCCTTTGTCCCATTCTTAGGTCTAAAGCATCTCTAGACATGTTTTTATTAACGATATTGCTGTAATTTGCTCCACTCAGCTTTCCCTCAACCATGTCTAGTCTCTCAGACCCTGCCACTGAAAAACAACCCCACATCATGATATTGCCATCACTATGCTTAACCATTTGAATGGTCCTGCCTAGTTGTGGTGCGGTGCCCAGTTTCCTCAAAACATGATGCAAACTTGGTTTCATCAGACAAGAGAATCATGTTTCTTACAGTCCAGGAACTCATTAGGTACCTTTTTGAAAACTCTGAGTGTTTTTTGTCTTTTACAGAAGAGATGTTTTTGTACGGCCACTTTATCACAAAGCCAGAATCAATGGAGTGCTGCAGTGATGGTTGTTCTTCTGGAATGTCCTCTCATCTGTATACAGGTTATTCAGCTAAAGTAACCACTAGATTCTTGGATACCTTTTACCATGATCTTTCTCCTACATCTTCTTAGTTTGGCCAGGTGGCCAGATTTAGAAAGAGCTGTGAATGTTTCACACTTCATCCATGCTCTTAGGAACCTCCAGTGAAGCAGGAATTATTTATAACCTTCTCCAGATATGTGCCCCATCACAATCCTATCTCTAAGCTCTGCAAGCAATTCCTTTGACTTCATGGCTTGGTTTTTGCTTTGATACATATTGTCAACTGTGGAATTTTCTGTAGATAGGTACAAATCTTTCCTAATCATGTCCAATCAATTGATCTGACCACAGATTAACTCCAAACAAGGTGTAGTAACATCTCAATGATGATCAACAGAACAGGATGCACCAGAGTCCATTTTCAAGTGTCAAGGTCTGAATTCTTGTATCACTATATTTTTCATTTTCTTTTCAAATAAATTTGCAAAAATTTTTAAAATCCTTTTTTTATTTAGTCACTCTGGGGTATTAAGTGTTGTTGTGTGTAGGTAACATTCGTTTAAACAATTTTAGCATAAGGCTGCAACAGAGAGAAAATGTGAAAAAAAAAGTGAATGGGTATGAATACTTTCTGAATCTACTGTGTTTAACATGGAGATACAGACAAAGTCTCTAGCCGTGGTCTAAGCAGAAATTATAATGAATTAGACCAGTGGTATTAATTTAGTGGTTCCAGCATCACAGAAATGGATACCCTCTTCAAGTTTTTCTGAACTACAGTCTTGACAGTTTACAGAGAATGAGATATCAGAGGAAAATGGAAAGATTTATTCAAGCTATCAAGCAAAATGACACCTTTTATTGGCTAACTAAAAGGATTACAATATGCAAGCTTTCGAGGCAACTCAGTCCCCTTCTTCAGGCAAGCTTGCATATTGTAATCCTTTTAGTTAGCCAATAAAAGGTGTCATTTTTTCTCTACATTCATAATAGCTAACACGATACAACACCCTAGTACTTCAAGCTATCAGAAAGTTGACACATGCTCAAATATCAATTCTTTACAACAGTGTTGTGAAGAAGAGTATCTCTGAAACCAAAACACATCAGATATTTATGCAGACTGTTTGCAGCAGCCTATGACAGGGATCCAGTCCTGTCAGCAAGGAACAGGCTGATAAGGGTACATATCAGCTTGTGATCAATACAACTTCAGAATTTCCAGATGGATGTGTCAAAATTTTTCCAGAGGAAAAATAGTTTTTCCGACTTTCTACTTGACAGGTGTTCCTAATAAAGTGTCAGATAAGTACAAGTTACTTGAAATAAACTTGATAAGATTTTTAACAGTTTATGCAGGAGCTTACTGATTGATTATTTTGCTATCACAATCTATCATAGTAGAAACTGTAGAACAAAACAAGAATTCACACAAAATGTATCAGCTAAATGACCAGATAGCCCATAAAAATGTAAACTGCCAAAACTAATAGTGTTGTCATTTCAGTACACATCAAACTAAAAGTAAGCCAGTAAACATAGACCCTAGAGAGCCACAGTGGCTCCAGGTTTTCATTCCACCCACTTTCTTAACACGAGAATCCCTGAAGCCTTCGAAAAAAGTCATAATAATGGGCCGCCTTAAATTCCTTTACAACTCTTCATCAGCGTCTTTGTTTTGCAAATGTGTCAATCAGCATTATTACTATAACATGGAAAAAGTTTCTGTTTTAGTTATGTGTTCAGCATTTCTTGCCTCATATTTCCTGTCATCCAACATTTACCCAGATTGTTGAAATGAAATGCATGTATTCCAAATAACAATATATTTTTTACCCTATACAACTCCAGGCACCTCACACCCATATAAACAGACATGAGTTTGGAGAACTTCAGCTGTGTCGGTGGGGGATGGGATAGCAGGCTGCTTGCTGCTTGTGCAGATTGACACATTTGCAAAACAAAGACACCGATGAAGAGGTGCAAAGGAACTTAAGTTGGCCTGGCATTATGACTTTTTTTGTAGGCTTCAGGGATTCTAGTGTTAATTAGTAACCAATTACTGCTATTAATAGAACATCCTTCTTTACCTCAATCTTAACCTTTTGACCAAAGCCCCAAACCTCAACTGAGATACTTTAGTATTTTGAATTGCTGACAGGGTTAAATACATCTGGAAAGATGAATTACAGTGAATCAGAGAATATGGAAAACAATCCTTAGAACAAATACTGTAACACACACATACAAACACACACACACAAATATACAGAGAGAGAGGGAGAGATGCAGTGTCCTCCATAATGTATGGGGTAAAGACGCACCTTTCCTTGATTTATCCTTCTGCTCCACAGTTTAGAATTGCAAATCAAACAATTCAGATGTGATTAAAGTGCACATTGCAGAATATAATTTAATGTTATTTACATACATTTCAGTCACACCATGTAGAAATTACAACACTTTTTACACATGGACCCTCCATTTCAGGGCACCATAATGTTTGAAATATAACAGTGGTTTGTATTTTAATGTATAACTGGAGCAAATCAACAATGTTTGTTTACATTTATTTTTGGCATCAGCTGGTACACAGGTCAGTGGACTTCAAAATATGAAAAATAATCTGCTGAATAAAACAACTGTACTGCTGAAAGGAAAATACATATCTAATCCCGAGGTTTAAAATGAGGTCTACGGGACATTGCCACAAATGTAAAAACAAAAGTCTTAAAATGTATTAACTACATCCACTTTGAAACGGCAAAGTTTTCGATGTGAGAAAAACTGCCATCCATTTTTGAGGTATGTTTATGACAGCAATGTAAACTGGAAGTAGTACATTTTATCACAGATTCATGGAACTACTTTTTGTGAAGTGACTATTCCTTTCCTGTTCACGTGTTCATGTGAAATGTTGTGGGTCACGTTTTAAAGCAAATAATGAAGTAAAATTGTAGATCATCATGAATATGTCTGATGTTCTCTATTGTGGTGAAAAACAGAACCATATAATTTGAATAAGTTAGCACTGTTGCTCAACAAGGCAAAGCCAAGCAAAGTTTCCATTAATTAATGAAAGGCTGCAGTTGAACGTGTGTGGGCTCACGCATGCAGAAAACCAAATGCATTGAACTGAATACAATTTTCAAAGCAATGGCAAATAAATAAATAAAAACTATGAAGGTATATAAACACAGAATGACTTTTGAAGTGCTTAGCTTACTACTGTGTTTTGGGTATGACATTAAACTACATCTGGCCCTGCATGCGATCCTCCAATCTGCAGAGAAATCCTGGGGGCTGGTGGCAAAATTGGCACTCCACCACCATAAAAACTTCATGCAGCTCTGAAACGGTAGACAGGACTCTTTTTTGCTCTCGGCAGGAGTAGCTCTGCTGCAGCTGCCCATAGGAAGGTGGCTTGCATTATGAAGGGGATCGGGGAAAGCACTTGGGAGCCTCATCCCCAATAGAGTCAAAACCATCAGAGAGCCAATGGGGTCAGGCCTGTTGCGGATAGGAACTGGTGTGGTGCTGAGGCGTCTCCTGCTGCATTGCAGCATTCGGGTCCAAATTTCAGATGACCCATCTGGGTAGGCACGTTGAACATCTTCTCTCTCCAGCATGATGATCATCTTCCTCCACTGTCAAAGGAGCTTCTTAAACTCCACATTATAGTGGCAGCACTCTCTTAGGTGTGCAGATCTGGGACTGGCCAGATCTCTGTAGGTGGGTAAATCTTTTATTTGTCTGGTTGTTCTGATGACTGTCACACTCAGGGAGTAGTTGTTGCATTGGCGGATCAGCTCCTTCGAATGCTGTCCGACGTCACTCCTTTCAACGAGCGTATTATGAGACTCGGATTAACGAACTCTTTTGGGGCATTGTCTGTTGTCTCAATTTATCTTCACCCATGGTGAGTGAGTCAAATGGTAAAGTTCTAGTGAGGGAGGGAAACATTTTATTTTCAACTTCGCTCAGTGATTGATGGGTGCCTGCAAGATGACACTCCTCTGGTCATGGGTAACTTCAATGCGACCAATGGCACTGACAAAGCTGGCTATGAGGACTGTGGCGAAAGTGGCTTCTTGTTCTTTGACTTTGCAAATGGTCAGGGACTGTGGACTGCTGGATTCTGGTTGAAGCACCCTGAGCCGCATCATTGGACTTGGTACTCCAATAATGGTGGTGCGGTGAAGAAGATTGATCACATCATCATGGGTAGATGTTGGAGGCAACTACAGAACTGCAGGGTCGACAGAAGTGCTCAGTTTGTGAATTCTGGCCACAGACTTCTTGTTGCTACTCTAAAGATCCAGCTTAGGTCCAGTGGGGCTAGCACCTACTGGGAGAATGAGGCTAGACCTGGCCAGACTTTAAGATCAGACTGTTTCTAATAAGTCTGCACACAGCTTGTGTGAGGAACATGCAGACATGGGTGCAACTGCTGATCCTAATATGGGAGACCTTCCGTGACAAGACCCTGAAGGTTACTCAGGGTTGTGCTGGTGCTGCCGGTGTTCCCAGAACGAGGCATTTCATCTCACAGGGCACGGCTTGATGGCAACTCCAGTCTGTATCGGGAACTGAGAAGGACGGCTACGAGGGTTCTGAGGGCAGATAAGGAGGCATTTGTTAGAAGAATCTGTGAGCAAGTGACACACTATCTTTGGTGTAGTGACCTACGTCCTCCTTACTGAGAAAGCAAAGCATTACGCACAGCTGAATCTGTTCCTCGGAGAGTTGTAGTCAGGGCTGGTGGTGGAATGGTCCTTACGGATGACACTGCAATTTTGACCAACTGGGCTGGCTACTCTGAGCAGCTGTTTAAAGCGAGGACTTTGGACATCTGTGGGTGCACAGATCTTGAGACTGATCCTCCAATTAACTGTGAACCACCCAATCTCACAGAGATTGCATAAATGATGAACCAGCTGAGAGTGGGGAGGGCTGTAGGGATCTGTGGTATCTGGGGTGAACTTCTCCAGGCTAGTGGTAAGGCTGTCCTTTTTGCATCGCAGGCAATCTTTGCTTCCATTTGGGAGATGTTGGCATCATCCCAACTAACTGAAAAACAGGACATGATGTCCCTATCTGGAAGGGAAAGGGTGATTACCTGGATTGCGACAACTACAAGGGAATAACACTGCTTTCTGTGCCAGGTAAGGCACTTGCTGTGGTCATCATCAATAGGATCCATGATCACTTGCTCACCTACCAGCAATCGGAACTGTCTGGTCTTACACTCAAGAAGTCTACCATCAACCAGTACTGTGAGTGCTGTGCAGAGAGGAGGCAGTTAATTCTGGGGTTCATCAAGGTTTTCTTTTTGCTCCTACTCTATTTAATGCTTACTTGGACTGGGTGTTGGAAGGGTTGTGGGGTTCAGTGGCTGTGTGGAATCTGTTGGTAAAGAAAGATTCACTGATCCAGACTTTGCTGACAATGCTGTGATGTTTGTGGAGTCAACAGAGGCTCTGATCAAGGTTCTCAAGAGAATTAGCAATGAGTCTGAGTGTCTGGGCTTGCAAGTATCCTGGATAAAAATTAAGATTCAGGCCTTTAATTACATCTTGGGCACAGCCATCTGCAGTGTGTTGGTCTGTGGACAAAATGTGAACTTTGTCAAGAGGTTAACTTACCTCAGCAGCAATATCCATATCTCTGGTGACTCTTCCTATGAAGTCAACAAAGAAACTGGGAGAACATGGGGAGTCACGAGGTTACTGGAAAGAGGTGTGTGGCACTCCTGATATCTTTGCAAAAGGACAAAGGTCCAAGTCTTACATAGAGTCATGGTGTTTACTGTTTTACTATATCGTTGAGGCACATGGACGCTATCCAGTGATCTGAGACAAAGAATGGACTCCTTCAGTTGTGTGTCTCTTCAAAGAATCCTTAGGTACTGCTGGTTTGACTTTGTGTTGAACAAGCGGTTGATCACAGAGTCCCAAAGGGGACACATTATCTGCATTGTGAGGGAGTGTCAGTTACTGCACTATGGCTATGTGGCATGATTCCCAGAGGGTGATCCAGCTCACAGGATTCTCATTGTTGAGGACCAAAAGGCTGGACCAAGCCAAGGGGAAACTCACGTAATTTTTGAGGGTGGGACTGGACTGTGTGTCAGTCTATAGGGTTGCGAACACACACACACACACACATATATACATACATACATACATATATACATACATACATACATACATACATATATATATTACGTTCCTGGACCACCCGCATATTGCGAAAAACCGCAAATTTTGGATGTGGTCAACAAAATGCCTATTTTTATAGTTAAAACCCTAAATATGCCCCAAAAACACTTTAATTTCATTTCAGGCTCATCTTAATACATCCATCCATCCATACTCTTCCGCTTATCCGAGATCGGGTCGCAGGGGCAGCAGCTTGATCAGAGAGGCCCAGACTTCCTTCTCCCCGGCCACTTCTTCTAGCTCTTCCGGGAGAATCCCAAGGCGTTCCCAGGCCAGCCAGGAGACATAGTCCCTCCAGCGTGTCCTGGGTCTTCCCTGGGGCCTCCTCCGGGTTGGACGTGCCCGGAACACCTCACCAGGGAGGCGTCCAGGAGGCATCCTGATCAGATGCCCGAGCCACCTCATCTGACTCGTCTCGATGTGGAGGAGCAGCGGCTCTGCTCTGAGCCCCTCCCGGATGACTGAGCTTCTCATCCTATCTTTAAGGAAAAGCCCAGACACCGTGCAGAGGAAACTCATTTCAGCCGCTTGTATTCGCAATCTCGTTCTTTCGGTCACTACCCATAGCTCATGACCATAGGTGAGGGTAGAAACGTAGATCGACTGGTAAATTGAGAGCTTTGCCTTACAGCTCAGCTCCTTTTTCACCACAACAGACCGATGCAGAGCCCGCATCACTGCGGATGCCGCACCCATCCGCCTGTCGATCTCACGCTCCATTCTTCCCTCACTCGTGAACAAGACCCCGAGATACTTGAACTCTTCCACTTGGGGCAGGATCTCTCCCCCAACCCTGAGAGGGCACTCCACCCTTTTCCGGCTGAGGACCATGGTCTCGGATTTGGAGGTGCTGATTCCCATCCCAGCCGCTTCACACTCAGCTGCGAACCGATTCAGAGAGAGCTGAAGATCACAGCCTGATGAAGCAAACAGGAAAATATCATCTGCAAAAAGCAGTGACCCAATCCTGAGTCCAACAAACCGGACCCCCTCAACCTAGAAATTCTGTCCATAAAAGTTATGAACAGAATCGGTGACAAAGGGCAGCCCTGGTGGAGTCCAACTCTCACTGGAAACGGGCTCGACTTACTGCCGGCAATGCGGACCAAGGTCTAACACCGGTTGTACAGGGACCGAATAGCTCTTATCAGGGGGTCCGGTAACCCATACTCCCGGAACACCCCCAACAGGATTCCCCGAGGGACACGGTCAAATGCCTTTTCCAAGTCCACAAAACACATGTAGACTGGTTGGGCAAACTCCCATGCACCCTCCAGGACTCTGCTAAGGGTGTAGAGCTGGTCCACTGTTCCGCGACCAGGACGAAAATCACACTGTTCCTCCTGAATCCGAGGTTCGACTATCCGATGGATCCTCCTCTCCAGAACCCCCGAATAGACTTTTCCAGGGAGGCTGAGGAGTGTGATCCCTCTGTAGTTGGAGCTGAGGTCACCGAGGTGGTCAAAAAACTTCTTGGTGGCAGGGTCCTGGAGGTGGATGAGATACGCCCGGAGTTCCTCAAGGCTCTGGATGTTGCAGGAATGTCTTGGTTGACACATCTCTGCAACATCGCATGGACATCGGGGACAGTGCTTCTGGATTGGCAGACCAGGGTGGTGGTCCCCCTCTTTAAAAAGGGGGACCAGAGGGTGTGTTCCAACTACAGAGGGATCGTAATACATTACCCTAAAAAAAAGAATGTAAAGGTAAACCCGTATACTGTACAGTACTGTACTGCTATGTCTCCCGTAGTGCAAGAATGTAAAATACCAATGTATCCCCTATATGTACTGTAATTCATACAAGCGTATTTTCTTTGGTATGCCCTGTCGTTTTCTTTGGTATAAGTAGGGTAAATATGTTATTTAATTTAATTTAATAAAAATACTGTAAAATGTATGGGTACTCACTAATAATGAATGACACTGATTGAAGATGATGATGATGATGATGAATTAGCTGTGCAGTACGATGAATGTATGTAATGAAGATAATGACGGCACAGCAAAGCAGAGGATTTACAGCTCCTTGGGTGGCTACTGCAGCATAACTTTTTAGTTCCCGGAGCAAATCCAGTAGTTCAACCTTCTCCTGGACTGTCTTAAACTTTTCTGGCGCTTAGGTTCATTGCCAGAAGTTTTAGAAGGTGCAGGGCATTTGGACGGCATCTTAGGGCTTTAAGAAGAAGATAACGAAAAACACAAGAACGCTCAGCGAAACACTCGAGATAGCTACACACGGTAAACTGTTATGATATGGAAATGCTGGGCTGCATCTGCCGGAGATGCGTCATAGAGCAGCAGCCAATCAACAGCAAGGAGAAATGAATAACGCTCTCGGATTGGCTACTTTCACCATCAAAAGCCACGTTTTCCTCTACAGTTGCTTTGTGTTCTCTCTACAGTACAGTATTGCCACGAAAAAAGCCATAAAAAAAATTGCGGAGGATATTTGCGATTTACGCTAACAATTATTTGTCAGGTTCTAAGGAAAAATCAGCAAACAACTGAGGCCGCAAACACTGAACCTTGACTTTGTTGGGGTCTACTGAGTGTGTGTGTGTGTA
>JANRMT010062807.1:48639531-48653285 GCA_026402145.1 Polypterus bichir lapradei
AATACAAACAAAACTACCCATGAAGATGCTAGGTGAAGTACTGACTCAGAATTAGGCTGTGTATGATGTTCTACACTATCATCGAGATTGCCCGAGACTCTTTCTTTGAGACAGCTTGTTGTAGGATTCCTGAGAGTCAGCATGGAGAGTAAAGGCATGGCATTAAGTATTTTTTGTATCGCATTATCTTCTTCAGTGGCCATTTTATGCTGAAAAAACATTCCTTATACTGAAATTTTTTAAAACAAATTTATTTTAACACGATTTTGTATCAACATTTGTTTGGGTCAACAAAAAGTATTTGTTATTCAGAAAACGTCATTACTTCAGTATTCACTATAATGGGATTTGACCTGTATTAAGATTAGCTCTCTACGCGTATTCAAACACAGCTGTGGAAACAATAGTGTATCATGATTTTTGTATATGTGATTGAGTTCACTGGATTGTCAGATTGTCATGGTAGCATAACTTCAAACTTCACAGTGCTAACAATTATCCTGCAATTAGATATTTTCATTGTTAAGGTCTGTGCCTTAGTGATGTGGTTGTAGGTAGGCTTAACTCAGGGCAGGGATTTGTGTATGTGTGTGTGAAATACAAAAAAAAAATATATATTGTAATGACAACTGAGACGACTGAAGTGAGGCACAAACAGTAAATCATATTACTTGGTTAATTGGAGGTCAGTCTAGCACACCTGCAGGTCTCTTACCGCAATCAAACGCTATAGGAAACAGTTCCAAAATAACAAGCACATTTAGAAAACATAAGGCTACCCCATGTAATGTATATTCCACTTTGATGGAACAAAAATGGTAACCAACACTACCCATCTCTTGTCAAATAGCCGATCTCTCCTTCTCTCTCATCTGCACCACACAGAGCCATTTGTCAATCTCTCCTGTTGAATTGATGCTTATAAATCTTACTTTATATATGTTTACATAGATTAATTAGCTTAGTATGTTCTCTTTATTATCTGAGCAAATAAGTACTATACTACTTAGTTAAATGCAATTTACTTTAACTCATTTAATTGTGTTTGTACTTTGTTAAATAGCAAACTATAATACTTAATAAAATAAACATTTTATCTTTAAACATGTTTACTTTGGATACATTTCAATAATTGCCAAAAAATAATGACATTTAGTCTGTATACTGCTTATAAACTGATTAGAAGAAGAAAAAAAAAACATCCTGACAAAGTTCCACAAAATAAAAATGTTGCCTTCAAGTTGCTGTTTAACTTAGAGGACTTTCCCTAAAATGATGACTACTAACTATGAACATCTATTCAACAGCAACCACCTCCTCTTTGAGATGTGAAAGTTTTTTTACACTCTGTTTCTTAACATGTCCTTCACATGTCTTCTGTATGCTAGTGATGCCACTTTTTAATCTTTGGTCCCCTATTCAAATGTTTAAAACCACTAATCTACACTCACCCTGATTCCTAACTTCTTTAAGACTTTGAGTCAAACTTTTCTATCACTTTGGACAAAGAAGATTGCACATAGCATACTTTACTTGCTGACACTGAGGTACAAGTGTACTCCACATACCATTACTAAGTTATGTTACCACACCTTCCACCTTGCCACATTTAAATTGCTACGTTTAAATATTTATGTGAAGCACAACTTTGTAGTGTTATGGGGGCTGAATTATTTTAAGTCTCGCACACAGAAACTGATTCTCAAGATGGTTGCTTAAATCACCAAGGTAAAAGGATATTTTTCAAGACTGCTGGAAACTGAATCATGTCACAAAAGTTTAAACAGACTTCATCGCTGAAAGCTGAACTTATTTAATAAGCTACAAACTAACAAGTCATCTCCATATGTGTGCTTGTATTTTTCCTCATATGTATTGGCTTAATTGTTGTTGCACAGTGCTGTAGTATGTCATTATGACACATTTAATATGTACACAACCAAGAGATCTTTAACACTTATATTTAGGACAACAAGTGTCAGCCATGTGACTTGAAATATTAAATATACTTAGGCTGACTAAACCTGAACTATGCTGCACATGTACATGTGATCTTGCTTTTTGTATACAAGAATTTAATTAGATTATCATATACAGATAAGAAAATGTTACATAATAAACTAACAGCTAACTTACTCGTATTGGGACGACAGATTCACAAAATGTTCAAACCACGCATTTAGAACTTAATGTTTTAAATGGCTGGAAGATCTGAAAAATAGCCTTGTAACAATAATGGTATGACGAATGTGTTAGCTACGTACCTGAGAATTTTGTGTCTACTATGTCTGCTTCGATCCCGTTGACAGCAGTCTAAATAACTGATACAGATTTCCTAGAAAAGCAAAAAAAAAAAAAAGAGAGATTGAGACATAAATCAAGGTTCGCACCCTTTTAAATAGCTTCTAACCGGATTTCTATCACTTACTTTTTGCACATATGCACATAAATTTGCCCTTACAACTGCTACAATGATAATACAGATGTGACCAGTTTGTGGGATTTATAACAGTGGCAGTTAATTAATAAAATCTTCAGACCCCTGTTTTACAAATCTTCCTCTGGTTCAATTCTTATATATCTGATAGCCAGCGGGCAATCTGTCTAAAACCGTGAAGTACAATGTGAAGAAAGACTTGAAGAGTGTTAGGTCAAACGTATGATTTATTAAATTTTGAAAAGGAAAAAAAAAACAATAAATAAAACAATCTATAGTTCTCAAAGATTTTGAAGAGTTGAAACTTATTAGAAATACACTTTGCATGGAATTACTCTTTAATCTCAACAATATGTTCATTCCAATAAAATTAGCAACATTTCTTAATTTCAAAATTTCAACATTTCAAAAAAGGTAGGTCAACTGTTATATGACTTTTCTCATTCATGAAATTCTTCATAAACACAAACTATTTTCTGTATGAATAACATCCTGAAAAACTGAATATGAGGAATATTAACACCGTGAATCAGATCAGTGTCAATGATTACTGCTTTATTTCATTCAATGTTTCCACAATTTGCTTGGTAATGTCCATCAAATATGTCCGTTTTTCTTTTGCAGTACAACAGGCTATATAAAAAATGATATGATCCTCACGGACTACATGACTTAATCACCATGTGCACATAATGAATATGTTAGCAGACATTTTCTGTTCAGTAACTAACAAAAGAAATGTTGCTTAATATCAATATTAGAATTAAATTTCAAATATTATTATGGTGTTTAGTGAATAGCAATATTATTCAGAGCATTAATGCTCTTTCACATACAACCACATTTTCTATCTAGTGGTGCTGACAAAATTTCAGCACAAATGGGTTGCAATCTGTGATTTTAACAATGCCCTCTCCGTATGGAAGAATGTCTTTGAATAGCCAGTACAGCCTGGAAATGGTATGGTCCAATTCCCATCTGTTCAATTTACATGAAATGATCATGAAATACATCGCAGAAAACATGAAATCCACATGATCCTATGTTGATAAATGTTTTGTTAACATCACGCAGAAGCTCCAGCTGTAACAAAATCAAACACTTCCCAGTTAATAAACTTCCCAGATATTAAACTACGTACTTAATCTTCACTTCTCCGCCATACCAAATCCTCAACTTTAAATCCATTTATTTTAGCTGAGTGATTAAGAGTCACGTCAAAATGAATGGCATTTTCAGGTTGTTGTGACTCCTCTCTGACAAGCAATGATTTACAATAAAGATAAATACCAAATGTAGTAAAATATGCACATTATGTTTCACTACATGAAAATATAGCCGTGATTTCGCTATTACTAAACACTGATTTGCATTATTCTTACAAATTGTGCACCAGTCTCGGACAACTATTTAAAACAATTACTTTCAGCACCTACAAATCATCAGTAGACAGTACATCAGTGTTGGACATGGATTTGTTTGTTTTCCTGGCTACTAAATTGCGTAAGTAAATTGTACTAAGTTTTACTTTGATAACTGAAGAGGAGTAGAACAAGGTTTCAATTCCTAATTGTTTTTCTTGATACCTTCTCACTGTCAATATGTTTTTTACCTTTCCAGTGACTTGCTAGCGTGGCTTAACCCATATTCATGTTAAAACATTTTCCTGCATAACTTACATTTTGCATCTCCTGTGTGTTCACCTTTATGAAGCCATATACCGTATAGCTTGTATTTTTAATTCGTTTAGCACAGATTATGAGGACATATTTACCTAGCATTTTTGCATATGTGTTATAGATCACTACACAACTGTGGTGTGATCCCATAACATTAATGTAAGAAATCCTCCACATTTTGCTTAATTTACAAAATTACATGACAGAGACCTTATTGTATGTATATTAAAAAAATCCATGACTTTTCCAAAACTTAATTGTCATTTGATAATTTTTGAAATTTTTCCAGGACTGGAAAAATAAATGTAATTTTCCATGACTTTTCCAGGATTTCAATGACTGTGGAAATCCTGATAAATGCCTTAAAAAATTTGTAATGGTTAAAAATTACTCTTTTAGTTGACTGACTACCAAGTATCTGGTGAGGCAGTCAACCTGTCTATTATAAAGAGTTACATAATAAGCCAATGCAATACACATTGTTGCTCTGATCAATTACTCTAAATAGCAAAGTGTGGCTGGAGATCAGTGATACGGTTTCTTAAATGTTAAAATATATCGTCTAGCTTTATGTCATTTCAGGTGACTTAATAGAGAAATTACCTCTCCTTGCTTAATGTCAGACAGTGCAGTCAGATGTAGTAGGAAATTGTTTTCTGGGAAGGAAGCTTCAGCATTTGGGATACAGCTATGATTACCTAGACAACAACAAACAGCATTGGTTACACATGTGGCCTTAGAAATATAAAACCTGTTTTTCAAAATTTGTTAGAAACACATTTTACAAAGGGTAGCAAATTTGTTTCAAAATAATATTGTCATATTAAATAACTAAAATGCAATGATATGTGGTGATGGGCAGATTCTGTCTATCACTTGATAACACAGCTTATGTCAATATATTAAATAATTTCTGACTATTCTAATATGTATAAAATTCAAATTAACAATCGGTGCGACTCTAAAGCAGAGAAATTAACATAATGGCTAAAACACATAACCAATGAATTTCAACCAAAGGAAAGCTTTTGAAATTACACCAGTGGAGCAAAATACGCAATCCCTGTATTTTTACTTTTATGTATCTATGGCTTTAAAATATCACAAGCTTTATCTACAAGTAATGATAAAAGATGATAAAATTCATTAATGCATTTCATAAAACTGCCCAATACAACTGTAGGTCACAGACAGCTGTAAAAATTACTGAGTATAGAATACAATTTAGTTATAAAAGAAAATCTAGACATTACATAAAAAACAAAAATGAATGTATTAAAGATGTAAGACACTGCCATCATTTCAACCTGATGACAAAAAAATAACTACAGATAATTTAAAACAAATTTTAGTAAGGAATTCAGAAGCCAAACAATACCTATAAACCAGAGAATAAAAGTGCAATTGCTAAGATTCATTTACAAGAAACATCAAATGGGTACATTGTTACTGTCCTTTGTCAAGTACTGTACACTCTACATATCATACATATGGACAGAGCAGAAGAAAGAATTGTGCACTTTTCTTTATTTTCTTTATAGATAAATAGTATATTTCACAGCAAGTCAGAGGATGCATCAACAGGCAAAAGAAAAGTATATTGATAAAACATGAGCATGTCTTATTTAGAGTTATGTATCAGTAGCAAACCCTCAAAATCAGCTCGGCAACTCAGTACAACAAATCAACAAAACTACTTGGCTATGATAGTGAAGATTTACTTAGTAGTATGATTGCTTACAATTTAAAAAATTACAATCTCTTAATTACCTTTTTAAAAACACCAGTTAGTAAATTTCAGGAGTTTAACTGAAGACTGATAAGAGTGAATTTATTTTCTGTTATTTGGTAAGGTGTAATTTAATCTAAGCCATACTTCAAAGATTTATTTTTTTTTAATGTGTCTTAAACAACAGAATGAAACATGCATTTTATCTGAAGCACACTTGTTTATCTATCTGTACTTAGACTAATACTTTCATAATTAAGTACAATGAGCACAGAACTACTTAAGCAATGAGGAAAATGTAATCTATTAAAATGCAGAAGCTACATTAACTGAAATTATTTACGGTATGTAATTAAACTCACTCTGTAATGATGAGCAAATAGTAAGCCCAAATTTAACAAAGCATTTATTCTTGGAATCTTTGCAACAAGATTTAAATAAAAGTGTCAACAATTGTGACAACAAATTTGACAAGCACTCCTATGTTGTTTTATTATGCGATGAGATGGAGACCACTATATGATGTCCAATTACTCTGGAATGTATAAAAAAAAAAAAAAAAAAAAACACTAAAGGCTGTGTGCACTGCATTATGCTTTGAAAATTAAATTGTAATAAAAATAAATGTCACAAGCAACTACACATATGAAACTTTCTAATGTGACACAGCACATGTGGTTGCCCTGTGTGTGAAAACAACTACTGCAGTGTACTTATGGTTTTAATGCTGCAGTAGATTTTGCACCAAATGTTGTGGTCACTGTCTTGTTTATGGTCCATACTACTGGCTATTAAATAAAGAAAAAACAGCAGTCTGAATCTTTAACATAGCAGTACATTGCCTTTTTTATCAACAAACCTCATACTGGGCCCTCTTTTGTGGAATTATGGATTCTACTCACCAAGTTGACTCACATTTACTTACAAAAGTTCCCCAAGGCTTGGTGTTTGCAGGTCTACTGATTTGTGGACATGTGGCTATAAAAAGTGTCTTAACAGCAGCAAATTCTAACAGATAATTCTACACTCATAAAAGCATTCAGTTTGTGGAAACGCACATAGCCAAACTCTTACCAAATAACTGTTATTTCTTTTCTTTGAATCAAACCCACATTTTTCTTTTTTCCATTCTGTCAAGGTATGTAAAACACAAGACAGGCAAGCACCTCTTCTGTCTATGCACATTCCTTATTTATTCTTGCTGCATTATTGTATGTATTGTACTTCTGGATGAGTGTTCATTGGTTGTCAGCTTTCATGCAACAGACACCTCCCTTACAACTAAAGGTAGTCAAGGTGGGTTGTGGACTAGATGGAGTTGTTCACTGGGCATGTCACATTATGTAACTGGATTCACAGGAAGGTGCCACCGACTGCCTCTGACTTGCTAAGTAAATGCAGACTACAACTGAAAATCAAGGGAAAATCTAATGGCCTTTAAATGAGTATTAAAAGTCTATATAACCCTGTTGAAATTCCATTTCTTGTTGACATAAATGCTGAAACCCAGCCACAGGGGATGCACAAACCAGTGTGTTTCCTCGTGCTGGTCCCAAGCCTAGATAAATAGGTTACGTCAGGAAGGGCATCCAGTAGAAACTTTTGCCAGATCAATATGCAGACGATACAAATTTCCATACTGGATCGGTTGAAACCTGGATTAAACACTGCCGCCACCCGTACTGTTAGCCAACAGGGTGCTGGCAGAAATTGAGCTACTGTTGGCCGAAGAAGGAAAAGAAGAGGAGGGAGACGTGTCCGGAGGCAGAAGGACAGGAGGAAGGTAAAGAGAGTGGAACCGAGGGTAGGAACTTTGAATGTTGGCAGTATGACTGGTAAGGGAAAAGAGTTAGATAACATGATGGAGAGAAGGAAGGTTGATATATTGTTCATACAAGAGACTAAATGGAAGGGGAGTGTGTATGTTTGCACTGCTTATTCCAATCAGTACAAGTACATTTCCAGAACCCTCAATTCTTTTTTAATACGAATGTGAGTGTAAAGAACATTTGTTTAGTTCGTTTTAAGCAAGGGCTAGAAATGTGGTTACCCCTGCATTATCTTCTGAAGCATTGCCAAGGTTAAATGCTAGTGACTTTAGAATAAAAAGGAAAAAAATACTCAAACCAACAAATGCATTAGAACATACAATACTCATATTTAAATGGAATTTTCTTTATTCTTATAAACTTTGTTCTATTTGACTTGCTTTTCAATTTTGCTGTACATTAGAATAAAAATTAAGAAATAGTCACAAATTCTAATTAGTTTGTGTTGTTCTGATTTAATATATAATGCTGTTAAATTATAGCCTGCTATAAGTGAGAATATCTTGAATAAACCATAACAGTGGCTGCATAAGAAGAACAACAGTGTTCTGATTTACTTTCAGTCTTCAATCCATTGTAAACCAATTCTAAATTTTTATTTCATTTTTTATTGATACTGGCATTTTAGTGATTTAAATGTAAATTAATACACACACTAATGAGTATGATTTGTTTCACAACAACAACAGTAGCAGCTTTCAATTGGTACTAGAAAAAATCCAAATCAAAATGTTTGTTTACAGTGATTATAAAGAATGATCAGTTCCCTAAGGTATGCAATACAACTGCCATGCTGCTTTTATTTTGGGCACTTCAAATGATAGGTGAGATGAAATTATGCAATTTTACCAATTACCCAATAGGAATCCTGCTTATACGATGACAGCTCCACACAGAATTTAAATTTCTAGTGAGACATAAATAAAACTCACAAATTTGATAAATACATATTAACATCCTCTATATGGGGCAGACACTGATTAAGAGACTGGAGATCTATCAAGAAAGGGATTCATGAATGCTTTTGTGTCCAAGCCTAGAACAATTTCAATATCCTTAAACTGTAGGATTTCATTTGTAATACTGTACCTTTTCATTGAGTGCTACATAGGCTCTATATAAAATTATTACTTGTGTCTTAATATGTTTATTTAATTATCACATCATGAGTTCTGGTTCATTACTTTTCACATTGTACTGTTCACTTCACTCTTGTACATTCATTCAGTTCGAGACTAGGGCAATGCAAGCTGATTGGAACCGTGGAAAAAGTTATAGCACTACACATCTTCCTTTTAGCTGAACATGGAAAGGTGAATAGCTTTTTACCGTGTACTGATTACAGCATATAAGCTAAGTATGCCAGCATAATGATCAAAATATGCATTGTCCAGCAGAATCAACTACTGGAAAAATAATCATAATTATTGCCATTGTATGGCAGGGTAGTATGTGTTGTTGAGATGGGCCACCACCACATGCAATGCCACTTTCACCAAACCAAATTGAGCGCACCAAATTAAGCTCAATATGCTATGTGAATTTGCTCGGCTAGCAGCCGAGGCTTGCGCTCTCCACATGCATAGTGATCTGCAAGCTATCATGATGATCAAGTGTGTGTTACACACTACAACAGTGTTTTGCAACATTTACGGTGTTGCAACAAAGTTCTTCCCCCACACAGGTTTCTTTGCGACCCACAAGAGGGTGAATCAAGTGCAATCTTCAGAACAGTTGGGTTCCCCTAGGTGAATCAAGTGTGATCATCAAAGCTGGGGGAGATTCATCCAGTGAATACAGAGGTTGCCCACTCACAATGCCACAGCATCCAACAGGTTGGGTAACATTGCACTGTATCTGTGCTCCTGTTTCGAAGCCGATATCAACGTACATTTTGCTAGCATGTGAATACAGCTCTCCTCTTGCTTGGGCAGTCACACTGCAACTCAAACTCTGCTGTTTCTGAGAAAAGAAACAGGCTGGAATTTTTGTCTAATTCACTTTATTTTAAAAATCTTTTTTCTTTTGTTTTTTTAACTGTTTTTATCTAATTTCTATTTAAAGAAGTATTGAGTTATTAATGGAAATAGAAGGCAAAGTACTTCTAAGCTTGCTCAGCATCATCGACGATGCTGCAGTCTCCAGAGGGTTAAAAGATACTGTTCACTGAATAGTATGAAGGACAAATGCCAAAATACAATGCTGCTCACACTTAAGAAATAAATGATTTAAACAACTTACAAGAGCTCTGAAGAAGGAAAAGACCAGAGCCTTCACAGTTTAAGAAATCCCCAGTTTCTGCAATTCAAAGAAAGACAAATTTAGCAATCTTTTGTGCCACTTAATTTAGTCAACAGTTACTTAATATGTATGTTTTATTGTAGTAGTAGTATAAAAAAAAGTGAAAACAAAAAAAACCAAAAAGATAACACATACACTCTGTTTTAACTAGTGTAGGACATCAAATAAGGCCATTACTGTCAGTGATTAAGGGTATACACAAATCAGAATTATAGGTTAGAACTTACACCGGCATCATAATCATGTGTCCAAAAGCAATTTTCATTATGAGCTTTTCATTGCTTATATGACATAGATTCAACACATTTTGAAACTACCACATAGCCATTTCAAACAGAAGCTTAGAGATGGAAATCCTGTATGACCCAAACACAAGTTACCTTAGCTCATTCTGTGGCATTTTATGCAAGGGTGGCTTTGTGATTCAAAATATTAAAATAAGCAGATACCCAATTCAGTTCTCAACCAATTTTAAATTATTGATGCAACCCTGAGTGAAATGCGCATCTTATTCAGAACAAAAAAACTGCTAAATTTCTCCTTTGGGACAAATAAATTACATCTATCTAGTAAGCCTAAAAGATGCATATTAAAATGTAAAAAGATATTTTTAATTACCCTCTAAAATATTTACATTCTCTGTTAATTCAAATAATTATTTTTAAGATATACTAAATTATAGACGATGGTTGCCACTATAGAACAAATGTCCAGTACCTTTCTCTATATCCTTGTACAGTTGGTCAATGAAACTGTCTAATTGCTCCCTCTGCTGGGACTGGAGCTCCAGCGCATCACAGGCATGTACCCACTGACTCAGAGAGCTACAAAAAAAAAAAAAAAAAAAAAAAAGTAGATTGCAGCATTTCTCCCATGTAACGTGTTCAAGGCTCAGGATAATTCAGGTCTTTCTACTTCCTTCTGTAACCTTTCCCCAAAATTCACCTTTTAACAATGTCTGCAGAATTTTCCAGGTTTTTTTTTTAACTTACATTATGTTTGAAGTTAAACACCCAGGCTGGTAGTGACTGTGCAAACAATTTGCCCAGGCAATAAAAGGACAATGTACTTAGTGACTTGATTGTATTAAAGTGAGCCCTATGTGCTTTTGGAAAGAATGAATAAGACAAAGCTGAGGACCAAAGTTGTAGAAATGACAGGGTACATGGGGACCACCTCAAACCTAAGCATTGATAAAGCCTGTCTACTTGGTGGTAGGCAACAAGATGCTGATAAAATGACTCATACTGTAACTGTGAAGTGAAATGCCAAGCTACATAAATATCCCCACATAAGTGAATATACTAAAATCACATGCAATAGGAGTTTAAAAAAAATCCACAGTTGCATTACCCAAGTCTGAATGCTACATATTCGTAAATGGAGTTTACTTCAAGTATTGAAGTAAAGCAGCACTAAACCACACACAGACCTAAAGCTGTTTATCATGGTGGAAAATAGCACCATTAAGTATTTACAATTGAAATGTTTACTAGTGCCCTTAATAGTGTAGATGCTTTTATGTAGGGAAGCATAGTAGCACTATCATTTCAAGGATATTTCTTCTTGGGGTTAAATCGCATGTTATTGTTCATGGGGAATTTGCATGTTCTCCCTGAGTGAGTATGGGGTTTCCTCTCGAGTTATGTAAATTTGCCATTGTAAATTAAATTAGTGTCAGACAAAGTGTGTATGATTGTATGCAAGTATATAAAAGGTATAAAATTACATTGTATTTGTCTAAATCCTGAGAAAAATCTAACACTTAGCCAGGGCTCAACATGCCCAAAGACAAACCGAGACTGTATCTATAAAACATGCTTATGTGGGCATCTACAAACAAACAGGTTAACAAATAAAGAAAACCACAACAACCAGCACTGGAAGATCAATAAATAAATAAATGAAAGTATACAAATTCAAAAATGACTCTTCAGTACCTTGGCCTAGCATTGCATGCACCTAGAAAGCCTACTAAACTAGTGCCATTAATGTGCTGTTAGTTTAATATTTGCTAGCACCAAGGCTGATGTATAATAAAGCACAGTTAAAACCACAAATACACCAAAGAAGATGTTAAACCACAAAGCTTTTCAGGGGAGTAGTTGAACTTGATATGTCTAGAAACTCATTAGAGCAGCAGTGATCAAAACTGTAACCTGTTGGCAACGAAAACTGCCACATTTCACCATTATTGCCAAACACACACAAAACAATGGATTATCATTCTGCACACTTTATCCATTTAAAATTAAATCTATAATACAATAAGTTTGTCAATTTTGCCCATCAATTTACACTAAATAACCCATAATAATAAAGTCAAAACATATCTTAGGAAAGGTTTACAAACTTATTAAAACTCAAAAACTGAAATTTCGCATTTATGTAAGTATTCAAACCTTTTTCCATAACACTCTAAATTGTGTTCAAGAACATTCTGTTTGCTTTAATTATCTTTGCGATATGTCTAGAACTTGTTGCAAATGGAATAGCCTGGATATTGTTTAGAAAGACACATGCCTGCATGTACAGGATCCAGCAATTAACACAGCAAAACATATCAGGACAAACAACAAAAAATTCTTTGTAGTTCACAGCAATCAAATTGTGGTGAAGAACGGATCATGGCAAGGGGATAAAACCCCTTATAGAGCTTAGAATGCTTAAAGGCGCACAATGCCTTCAATAATTGTGAAATGGATAAAGTTTGAAACAACTAGAATTTTTCCCAGAGTTGACCGTTAAAACTGAATAACTGGGCAAGAACGGCCTTGGTCAGGGAGGCACTGAGATGGGAGAACCAGTCAGAAAGACAACCATATCAGCAGCACTCAATCAATCAGACAAATATGCTATCCACTTGGAGTTTGCCAAATGTCATTGCTGGTACAATGAGACAAAAAGAAATTGAACTTTTTGGCCAGAACTCTACGCACTGTGTCTGGTAAAGACCAAGAACTCCTTGTCTCACTCCTACTACCATCTCTACAGTAAAGCATAGTGGGGACAGTATCATCTTATTGGGGTATTTATCAGCGACAGGGAAAATGATCAGAATTGAGAGAAGGATGAATGCAGCCAAATACAGAGAGGCCTTGAAGAAAACCTGCTCCAGAGTGCACATGACCTCAGACTGGGGCAGCAGCAAATACTAAAGCATGAAGCCAAGACAACACTGGAATGGCTTTTGGACAGGTCCCTGACTGCCCTTGAGTGGCTCAGCCAAAGCCCAGATTTAAACCCCATAGGACATCTGAAAATGACAGTTTACAGGCACCTGCAATCCAATTAATTGGAACTTGAGAGGATCTGGCAGGAAAAATGGGATGAACTGCCCAAATCCAAGTGTGTAAAGCTTGTAGAGGCTGACCCAAGAAGACTCAAAGCTGTATTTTCTTCCAAAGGGGCTTATTCAAAGTACTAAAGATAATTTGAATGTAATATTTAAACTTTTGATTTTTAATAAATTTTCAAACCTTTTAAAAAAATGTCATCATTGGTCATTGAGTGAAGACTGATGGACAAAAATATAAAAAAAAAAGTTAAATCTACAACACAAAGTGTGTAGACACTGGAAAGATCTGAATATTTTCTGAATCCACAGTGTCTGTGTGTGTATATACACATGCACTGACTGACTGACTGACTGACTGACTGACTGACTGACTCACTGACTCATCACTAATTCTCCAAGTTCCCATGTAGGTAGAAGGCTGAAATTTGGCAGGCTCATTCCTTACAGCTTCCTTACAAAAGTTGGGCAGGTTTCATTTCGA